>JABMCL010000461.1:37500-45000 GCA_018857735.1 Alviniconcha marisindica
ACTCCCGGTTGTCCTTGGCAACTGTGGACGCGGGCTGATGATGATGAAGTGATGCTTTATGTCCTCAGATGTCAGTTGACATATTAGGGACAAGTTGTGACCAATGCCGAAGCACGGTGCAATAAATCTTTACGTCCACGGAAACCAGAAGGCTCGTTAGGACGGACAGTCCAGGACGTCCACCTCGACTCTCACACAGCTCCTGAACCATGGACGCGGGCTGCACCTGGGCCCGTTCTTAACTGGGCGAATGTTTGTTCGCCGAACATACTTCGGACATTTCGATGAACTATGATTCGTTTCTTAATTGAACCTTTAGTTCGCCCGAACATGGTTCGGACAGTTCGACGAACTTTACTTCGTTCTCAACTGGCTTGTAATGAGATGCAAGCTTCGGCCCGAACTTGCGGCAGACGCAAAAAGTTTAGTTCGTTCTAGTTCAATAGACTAGCGATTTCGTGGCCTCCCTGGGTTAGGGTTTGGGGTTGGGCTTATAGTTACCGGTTCTTGCCATTCACTGTTTTTTTCTCTTGGCTTGCCCTTTTCTTTCTCGAGTTATATCATTCATTTACGATGTACAAGTGAGGGGGTAGTCTCGAGACCTCTCATTCTTTCTTTGTGTGGGGTAGTTCGTGAGCGTCTGTTGCCCTGCCGTGTTGTCACTACTAAGTGGGTTGTATCGTGTACACGGATTACGTGTATCTATATAGCCTTTGTCCCGTTGCTCGCTGACATTACTTGCCTCCTCTTTCTTTTCAGAAAGTGTTGTTGTTGTTGTTTTCTCTCTTTTCCCCTTCTTTTTCACCATGCGTTCTTTCTTTTTTATCTTTGGTTTATTGGCCATTTCGTACCCGCTTGTTAGCAGCCATTTTGTATTTCTCTTGTCGTCTGCATTTGTTTACATCCCGATGCTTTGTCATCGGTAGTCCTGATTAGCGTTTTGCTTTATCAGTCTGCAGCCTTTGTTTTCCTAGATGGAAGCCGGGTTAGTGAGGGGTTAGTTTAGAGTTAGTTGTGGTTAGTTTGGCTTTCCATCTGTTTGTCGTTGGCACAGTTATTTTTGCTCTGTGCTCTTATGACTGTAGTCGTCCACTCCTTTGTTGCAGACAGTAGTCTATTAGACTCTTGTGATTTGGTTGGGGTTTTTGTTGTAGTTTTTTTTTCTTGTTTTCTCCCACCTTATGCTTGCAGGTAGGCAACCGTTTGGTGTTTTGAGGTGGTTTCAGCGGTTTTGTTTCTTTCATTTGGTGTCAGCTGTTTGCTTGCCTGATTAGGGCAGCCATTTTTCGTTTGCCACCAGCATTTGTGGTTTGGTCTTTCTTTCATTACCACAGGCATTTGTAGTCTGTTCTTTCTTTCTTTGCCACAGGCATTTGTGTACAGTCTCTTTCTTTCACGGCCTTTTCTGCCGTAGGCATTCCTTATTAGACTTTTTGTTTTTGCCTTGTTAGCGCTTGTTTCAGGGTATCAGGGTATCTCTCAATTTTTGGTATCATGCTGTGCGCTTGCTGCTCGTCAGCTTCATCCTTGGAGATTCGAACTGGAATTTTTTCCAAGTCGGTTACCCTGTGGACAGCCCTACAAATTCCGCTTTGAAGCAAACTCCATTTGGTATTCCGCCATAAAGTTTACGAAATCGCACTCAGCGAAGTGCTCGCTGCACAAATGGGCGTGACAGAGGCGCAACATCAAAGTCAGCTCGTTCGAATTGTACAAATTTGACCTCACAGCGGGTCGATTCCGCGGGAACTCGTGCATAGTTATGCTTTGGGTTGCTTGTGACTTGTTACAGTTTGCTGCAACACAGTAGGCCGGCTTTTCGTCGACCACACGCATACACATTCAATGAACAATCTAAGATGGCAACCGCACTGACTCCCCAGACTGACGTCACTTCCGAGAAAGTCACGTGACTGATGGAGAACCCGAAACAGCAGTCTCGGCCAGCCTACAGAAAATAAAATCGATTAAAAACCAACATAAACATTTTTCTTCACTTTTTATTTCATTAAATCTCAAACTAGTAACTCATTTGTCAATCATTTCGATGGGGGTCTTTTGTATACTTAAAAACCTTGGACTTTTCCTTTAAGAACGGGCGTAACATCGTGTAGTCCGGGCTTCCTTGTCGGCGATGGCGAAATAGTCGGCAAGCGGAGGTTGCACAGATTCGATGTTACCGTTTCATGCAACCCCGGCTCCCTCACCCGGTCGACAAAGGCGTAGATGGCCCTAATGCACTTGATGAGGGAACTGAACTCTTCGTCTCTCCAACGGGGACACCTGTTTCCCTGGACGAGGATTGTACCTGTGCTTTAGAAGATCGTTATTGTCACTAGCTTAACAGTATCACAGTTGATTTGAGCTAAGTCGGAAAAGATCTGGCGGGAAGGCATGGGTACTATACTGATGTCATTACTGTCTTCTAATGGATGGTCCTGGTTGGATTGGGGCCCTCATCCAGCCAGTCGACCTGATACCCCGCAGTTCCTGCAAAATCACACACGTAACGCCTGTAGAAAATTGTCTGGTGAGGGCATTAAGCAGTGAGGTTATCACGTCATTTGCTTGGGATCTTTCTTCACTTCTACATTGGGCACCCAGGCAAACAGAGACGAGCTCTGGAGCGCCATGGTGGCTGCAGTTTAAAGAGAAGTCAAGTGTTCAAGGTGGCTAAGTAGTCAATAACATGATGGAGGGAGGGGCTAAGTAGTCAATAACATGATGGAGGGAGGGGCTAAGTAGTCAATAACGTGATGGAGGGAGGAGCTAAGTAGTCAATAACATGATGGAGGGAGGGGCTAAGTAGTCAATAACATGATGGAGGGAAAGGCGAACTCACGGCCTAGGGAGGCAAGAGGGCGCATATATTGCATGGCGAGATGTGGAGCCAAAAAAAAAAGGTTAAACGGAACGCTTATTTGCTTAGACAATAGAAATCATGCGCAAATTTTCAGCAAAAACACCTTTCTCAAACAACAAACTGCAGACAGGCAGATACTAAACTAACAAATAATAATACGGAAGAAATCGGATCAACTTAGCTTGCAGCTGGTGGAGATGGTTGGAACGTGGCGGTGTGCAGCTCATACCGCCGAAGCTGTGTGGCGTGGAAAAGATAAACCGACGCTGCTAGTTAAGTGTTTTTACGACGTCTTGACGGCGCGTCAGTACTTTCGTGGGACGTAAGTGGTAACTTGTGAGAGCCAGCCGGGCTGGCCGGCGAAGAAAACACGGCAAAGTTCGAATATGAATTCACAGCATCACATAAAGTAAACTGTCAAGAATGACAAGATGACGTTTTTGCTGCTATCCTGGCCTAGTCCGGCTTCTTTCACCTCCTGATCCGCATCCTGGCGCCTGATCCACCAAAGGTTAACAATGAACAAGTCAACAGCGACCATCTGCCATCAGGCAGCAGACCACGTACTCCGAGCACCGCTTTCCGTCACCTTCCTCCAAACTCTGCCAGATTTAGTTACGCCACTGAAGGGGCACTCTTTATCTCCGCGCAGCTGTCCAGCGACGCGGTCACGCCCTCGAAAGGTCTGTCTAATATGACTGTAGAGCAACCTAGCGCCAAAGCAGCAGTAACTAGACGCATCACCGTAAAAAAAAAAAAGAAGGTCTTCCTTTTCAGTCGATTCAACATTGTGGTAAAAGGCTGGCAGGTACTTTGTTGGCGCTAAAGATAGCTTGTTTTATTGATTTAAAAACGTACACTGTTCGAGCACAAAAAAACTCGTTGCTGAATTTCTGGCCCTATGGCGTAAAATCTACAACGACCAAAACATACCCCCAAATGAAAAGCGAAAATTTCCGTAACGACGGACTTTGCCTCAGCACTTCCATCCTTGTTCTTCAGCCACTGCCAGTCTCTTACAATCACTCGTACAGAAAGAAAGAACCAACTCTCCAGCTAAACACCACTAGCACACAAAAGCTGACGAGCAGTTAGCCACACTTCCGTAGGTCAGCCGCCATTTTGAGAGAGAGAGAGAGAGAGAGAGAGAGAGAGAGAGAGAGAGAGAGAGAGAGAGAGAGAGAGAGAGAGAGAACTCGACAACTTTATTTTACAAGGATTGTAGTTTAGGTTCAGTCAAAAACCTATCTAACAACTAGTCCTTGCAAAGCTGCTGATGAGTAAATGAAAAATTACAGGCATCATTTATATGCATATAGGCATGAATGAATGACTGGACGTTATACGTGAGAATTTCCACACAAAACATAGCTTGTTCACAGCGCCAGATGCACACATGCATACATCACTCTGTAACACATTATGAGCATGCTTACAACCAGCAACTAAAGCAGTAGAACATCTGATCAATTCAAATAAGTAGTATTGCAAAAGAAAACAGAAGCAGTCAGTGCTTATCTTATAAAGAACAGTAAGGAAGAGGGAAACAAATGTCACTCTAACAAGTAGCCGGAAGGACTGGGCGGAGTTCTATGGATGTATATGTATAAAGTAGGTATCAAATGACCAGCCAAAGCAATTGCAATCCCTCGAAAACCTCACTGTCTGTCTGTCTGTCTGTCTGTTTCTCTGTCTGTCTGTCTGTCTGTCTGAGAGAGAGAGAGAGAGAGAGAGAGAGAGAGAGAGAGAGAGAGAGAGAGAGAGAGAGAGAGAGAGAGAGAGAACTCGAATTCGAACTCCAAACCCTTATTTTACAAGGATTGTAGTTTAGTTTAGCCCAAAACACCTGGTCCTTGCTAAGCTACTGCTGAATAAATATAAAATTATAGGCATCGTTTATATACACAATTATAGGCATGAATGAGTGAGTGAAATTTTGTGTATGAAAATTTCCACACAAAACATGGCGTCTTCACAACGCCAGATGTACACATGCATAAAACATTCAGTTATAAATTATGAACATACGGAATACATCAAACTACATTCAAATAAATGTAATCTATGGCGAGTTACTATAAGTTATATTTTCGGGTGGATCTGTGTGTAGGTACCCCACTAGATGAGATGAAAGGTCTTTGTGCATGTTATGCTGAAAACTAAGAAATAAACTGAACAGGTATACTGACGAACAGGTACATCTGTGGACATGTAGAAATGTTGACGGGTAGATCTTAACGATTAATCTGAATGAAAGTATAACAAATGAAAAGGTAGGGTCATGAACGGGTACATCTATGGGCCTGTACACAAGTAGTTGTGTACATGCCCATGTGGTTAGACGAAAGAGAAGCATGAAGATGGTCAGGTAGATTTGTTTTCGGGCAGGTCTGTATGTATGTAGCCCAGTAGATGAGTTCAAAGGTAATTGTGCGTGAAGCTATGCCGGAAAGGAAGAACTGAACTGAGCAGGCATACTGATGAACGGATATCTGTGGACATGCAGAGCAATGGAAACATTGATGGGAAGATCTTAGCGGCTAATCGGAATAGAAGTATGAAAATGAACAGGCACAGTCAAGAGGCAGGTCTTTGTGGTAGCTAGGGTACCCTAATAGGAAAGCATTAATGTAAACAGATTTATTTTCGGGTAGGTATGCAGATGTGTACAGCATCAAAATGAACGGGTATGTATGTTAAACGGGTACATCTGTGCACATGTCAACTCCTAGCTGAGGGGAAAAGTTGATCTTCGATCATGGCTAGCAAGAAGCAAAACATCCAGACGAACAGGTAGATTTATTTACGTGTATGCCTGTGTGTACGAAGACCATTAGATGAGTTGACAGGTAACTGCATGTTAAGCAGGAAGGGACAATATAAATGAACATGTAGGTTGAAACCTTGTTTGCTTTTCCGTGTTAATTAATTATTCATTAATCTTGGCATTCCATCCGACCACGCGTCTTTTCTCCACAAACAGTGCAACAAAGCTGACGCTAGTTCTGACAGGAATGAGTGAACAACTGCTGGTGAGGTTAACAAAACAGAACAGCTCCAGAGAAATGTACTCACCTATAAGACGACACATTTTCTTTATGTGTCGAGGTATAGGTGAGTGCATTTCTCTGGAGCTATTCAGCTAGTTCTTTATTTTTCTGGAGCTGTTTAGCTAGTTAAACATTTTCTTTATGTGTCGTCGTATAGGTGAGTAAATTTCTCTGGAGCTGTTCTGTTAATTTATTCCTGACATCACCATGCCCTTTCTAATATAAAAAGATTTAAAACTTCACTGCTATCTACTGTACACATTTCTCGATTTGTGTACCATCTAGTTTCGTTGGCAAAATTTACACACACCAAAGAAGATTCTGTAAATATTTACTTGTATATCTCTTGACGGTCGGCATGTCTGTTTCAGCTGTTTCGCCTTTATTTTCAGTCCTTTGCCCTCTTCGATAACTTTATCTAATATTTTATCATGGACTGTGTGCTTACCGGGGTTGTCTGATCGGTTTGAATCTATAAAAGACCTACTCAAAACAGGCTATCGAATGAAAGAGGTGCATAAAAAGCAGTAAAAAGCACCATCCTGCGTATACAAAACATAATTTCGCGATTTTTTATTATTACTCTGTGAAGCTACCGTTCGAACAGGCATATACAAAAACTAAAACAAAAACAAAACAAAAAAATGCTTGGGGGCACATTTCTACGCTTGCTTCAATTGATCTTTTTGTCGTCCGTTTGTTCTTTCAAAAAGTCGCAAAGATATGCAACTTTTGGAAAGTTGCAAACTTCTGCGATCGAGTGAACCCACTCTCATACTACACAAACACTGACACATCGAACAGCAGAATACTTACACTTCTTGTTAAATCAAGTGCTTCAACCGGTTCAGCTTCCGGTACCCCGACTGGGCCCTTACACTGATCTGCAGAAACTTCCTGACTCCAGTTACCTCCGGTGTATTTATGCACAGACATCCAAGGACCTGTCGCCAGCACAGGTGGTGTAGTCGAGGAGCTGCACGCTTGAGCGGCTATTTTCCCCAATATCTGAAATGGTCCACTGTCTCCCGGAACGCCTACCCATTCGTAAAGTGGGCTTAAAAAAGTGGCTGCGCCGCAGAACAAGGCTACAATCAGGAGACAATGACACTTGGGCTTAGCTAAGCAAATGAACCAGGGTTCTAATTTACGTTGTGTCGAAACCATTGCCTAAGTGGGTGCAAGCGCCGATGACATCAACTGAAATGCTTCGCATTTGCTTCCTTTGCACTTAAATCTTCGCGCATGCGCAACGGACTGGTGTAAGCAATATGCCCGAAGGAGGCGGGAACGCGTCAGCTGGGTTGCTGGCCGAGCGCACAGTTGTGATTTCTCTGGTACTAGTAGTAGTGAAAACCTCGCATTTCACGGCGACAAGGTGGGCAGAAAAGATCGCTGCCTCGTAACTACTGATGAAATAAAAGCCAGGAATTCCGCGGAACGTCTGTTTGATTATTTTACAGCGCATTTTTGTAACCAGTATTATTCTGTCTAATGCTTTTGATATCAATATTGCCTGTCTGTTGTTGCCCTCAGTTTGTTGTTGTTGTTTTATTTATGTTGTTGCTTTGTTGCTGTTGACTTTTT
>JABMCL010000461.1:50000-52500 GCA_018857735.1 Alviniconcha marisindica
GTTCAAGAAAATACCCCGACTTATTGATAGAACATTTACCCCCATTTGTTTTCTCAACAAATCCATACCATCGACGACGACCACTCCAACGACTGGTACCAAAACATAAAACTGAAACTTACAGGCAATCATTTTTCCCATCGACACTGTGGAATAATTTACCAGAAAACATACAGCGAACAAAATCAATTAGTCAAGTTAAACACTTTCTCTCCAGAAATGACACAAATCCCCCGCCTTTCTTTTACAACAGTAGTCGAAAAGCAGATGTGAGCAAGTGCTCTTTGTATACGTTTTAACGGCAGTCCCGCCCCGGTTATCAGATTCGTGCAATTTCATTACTGTACTGTTAGTAACCCGGGAACCGGAGCAGACGACGCTTTTGTTTGAAGCGCGGCGTGTTGCGTAACGCCACATGGCCTTCACACAGCCGACCGGCGATAGCCGACAGTGCGCGCCATTTTCAAATTTGTTTTCTCCCTTAAATATTTTGACCGCTTGTTTGTTTACCTACTCTCTGTTTACCTAGTCCTTTTCGTTATACACCAAAGCCCTGTGTAATATAATTTGGCATCTTAGAACGTTTATTTAGACGCAGGATCGAGCTTAATCAGTAGCCGATGCCTCTTTTTTTCTTCTTGGTGCTTTACGTCCACGGAGGCGAGATGGCCTATTAGGGACGGGGACAGAGTGGGAAGGGGACGACAGAGTGAAGGCTCGACCGGCGGAACCGCCCGAAAAAGACAGGAGAGACCGTGGACCGCCGCCAGAACAATGGAAGTGTTGGCGGTGTCCCCTCGCCATTGCCCAGCGACTTGTGCACTGCGCAATTGCTGTTTCAACTGCTGTGCTTGGCCAGAGTCACAAAGACAATGTCCGTTGCACTGCTGTTGACGAACAACTTGGACAAATCAAGCAAAGGAAGTCCAACTTTCTTAGCCCGGCTCCACCTCCCTACTCATGATCTCTTCTGGGCTAAGTTGAGGGTCCAGCTCCACCTCCCTCCTCTAAGATCTCTTGATGTTTTGATCTCGCCTGGAACCCGATGCCTCTCTAGGTCCATTCTTTTTATAGCCGTCGTCTGCATGGTGCGTTCTCTGTTAGTAGGCCTACTAGTGAATAGTAGTGAATCGTTGTTTTGACTCGATGAAAGTAATTCTGTATCGATCAATGCTTTGTAGTATAGTATTTTGCTTAGCTGACTTCATGTTTAGTGTTTATTTTGGGTTGAAATTAACTTATTAAGTATTGTGTACTGTAGAAGCTAAGTTGTATTCATAGACTACTTGATATCACTATCAGCGCTGTTGCGACTAAGATAACGCGCCCCAGGCGAAAGTTCCCACCGATTGTTTTAGTGCTAGCCTTTGAGTGTGTCTTGCTTCTCTTACAGAGCGTTGTATTGTAATTGTTATGTACCATTTTAACCGTGGGAGCGTCTTCTTTATTCTGATGTAAGTTTTATTGACAGTTACATTTTGTACATTGTGTTAGTTGTGATTTAGTTGTACGAATCTGCTAATAGACAGGTGCAAGCCACGCTTCCCACTCTTGTTGTAAATAAAATAAGTCATGTGTGTACATTTTGTTTATACGGTTTAAAAGGTTGTAACTGTAGCTTTTATTTGATGTATTTCATGATTTAATTAGTTTAGTTATTGTTTTCAAGTTATGCACTAAGCCATGTGTAATATAATTTGGCATCTTAGAATGTTTATTTAGATCTTATTTAGACGCAGGATCGAGCTTAATCAGTAGCCGATGCCACTCTAGGTCCATTCTTTTTATAGCCGTCGTCTGCATGGCGCATTTTCTGTGTAGTACTAGTGAATAGTAGTGAATCGTTGTTTTGACTCGATAAAGTAATTCTGTGTCGATCAGTGCTTTGTCGTATAGTATTTTGCTTAGCTGACTTCATGTTTAGTGTTTATTTTGGGTTGAAATTAACTTATTGAGTATCGTGTACTGTAGAAGCTAAGTTATATTCATAGACTACTTGATATCACTATCAGCGCTGTTGCGACTAAGATAACGCGCCCCAGGCGAAAGTTCGCACCGATTGTTTTAGTACTAGTCTTTGAGTGTGTCTTGCTTCTCTTATAGAGCGTTGTATTGTAATTGTTATGTACCATTTTAACCGTGGGAGCGTCTTCTTTATTCTGATGTAAGTTTTATTGACAGTTACATTTTGTACATTATGTTAGTTGTGATTTAGTTGTACGAATCTGCTAATAGACAGGTGCAAGCCACGCTTCCCACTCTTGTTGTAAATAAAATAAGTCATGTGTGTACATTTTGTTTATACGGTTTAAAAGGTTGTAACTGTAGCTTTTATTTGATGTATTTCATGATTTAATTAGTTTAGTTATTGTTGAGGAAACTGTATTTGTGCGGGCCAAGGAAACACAATTGTCAGCCATTTTGTGGTCCAGAGGGCCGATTTTATTGTAGCGATAGCGTGTGTTCCTTGCGGCCCGCGCCGTTCTCTTATCCATGCGTG
>JABMCL010000461.1:65000-67500 GCA_018857735.1 Alviniconcha marisindica
CGAGCATGGGAATCAAACGTACCTATTTGGATGAATTTCCCCAGGCCACCTTAAAATGTTCGAAAGAACGCTAGACATCATTTCATTGTTCGTCTTGGCTGTTCGCTATGAAAATGTTAGGAAAATGAAACTATTTTACACAGACTGTCCAGATTTAAAAAAATAAACATTGACAAAAATAATTTATACATGACATGTACACAAAACTGAGAAGTTCCGGTATCCTATCAGTGTCATACTGAAACGCGGGAAAGAGCTCGTGAAAACAGTGTTAGTAACACTGTCTGGGAAAGTCTTCTTCTAAAATCGTTATAAAATCAACGGCACGTTCAGTAACAAAACTTTTAACGCTGATCATGTTCGTTTAACCTCCTGTAAGCACACGAGAAGTTTAGCCGCCGAAGGAAAGTTCCTTTAAGAGATACTGAGAACAGCCAGAATGAAGGAGAGGGTTAGATATTCATCAGAAAAAAAGGCAGAGTCAAGAGCTGTTGTGGCATTTGTGGATAGAAGATGACGGATACTATGCTAAACTATACTAAAATTAAATAAAACTTAACATTTGCTCTAGTTACGTGCATAGTTTTAGATCAAAATATGACGTCATTCCAAAGCCATGACGTTCTGTTCTGCTGTATGTTAATGGCTGTGCCTGAAAAAAAGGATCCACAAAGAGGGAAAATTCGATTAAACATTTTCACTAGATTTAGACTTGGGGATAGTGCTATCGGAATCCAGTCTGGTTTGACCCAAGTATAGTTATGGCGAGACTAAATTCCGATTCAACAGTGTACGGTGCATAGAGGAATAAAACGCTTTAACCTAATTGCTCAGGAGTACACATCGGATAACCTTAGGACAACATGAGACAGTTACAGACGAGCAAAATAGCCTCATGGTTCGACATGCAATTCAAAAAGGTCCATATAGTTCAATATACACCATCTCTGTTCCTCTGCATACTGATCTGTCGTTTTACCAGTCCATCACCAGTAATGCTGTATTTATAGTGTGTGTGTGTGTGTGTATGTGTGTGTGTGTGTGTGTGTGTGTGTGTGTGTGTGTGTGTGTGTGTGTGTGTGTGTGTGTGCGTGTGGTGAGTGTGTGTGGCGCGTGCGCACGCATGTGTGTGTGTGTGTGTGTGTGTGTGGTGTGTGTGTGTGTGTGTGTGTGTGTGTGTGTGTGTGTGCGTGTGGTGTGGTGTGTGTGTGGGCGTGCGCTCGATGTGTGTGTGTGTGTGTGTGTGTGTGTGTGTGTGTGTGTGTGTGGTGTGTGTGTGTGTGTGTGTGGTGTGAGTGGTGTGTGTGTGTGTGTGTGTGTGTGGTGTGTGTGGTGTGTGTGTGTGTGTGTGTGTGTGTGTGTGTGTGTGTGTGTGTGTGTGTGTGTGTGTGTGTGTGTGTGTATGTGTGTGTGTGGCGTGGCGCATGTGATGTGTGTGGTGTGTGTGGTGTGTGTGTGTGTGCGTGCGTGTTTTGTGTGGTGTGTGTGCTGTGTGTGTGTGTGGTGGTGTGTGGGTGTGTGTGTGTGGTGTGTGTGTGTGTGTGTGTGTGTGTGTGTGTGTGTGTGGTGGTGGTGTGTGATAAAATGAACGCATCCTTATGTCTCTGTAAGCGCTCTAGGCTCTTACATGATGGGGCGCCATAAATAATCTATTATTATTATTATCATTATTGTGCGATATAAGTACAATATGATGCGGTCTTTCGTGAGAAACGATTGAAAGGATCATCACTGAATATCTTCATAAGAAAATGCTCCGTGCAAGGTCCTCATAGCCCTCACCAATACCAATTCTGCTGATACTACACATACACACAGGCCTATATTTCAAATATGAGAGGAGAGAGAGAGAGAGAGAGAGAGAGAGAGAGAGAGAGAGAGAGAGAGAGAGAGAGAGAGAGAGAGAGAGAGAGAGAGAGAGAGATTGAACTTTATTTCTCAACGGTGAAGATATTAGCATAAAGGCCGACACACATATCTGCCGGTGCTACAGTACTACTAATAACCAAGACATTCACAGTGAAATATTATTACAGAAAGGCTATAGACAAATACAGCATCAGAAAAAATAAGAGAGAGAGAGAGAGAGAGAGAGAGAGAGAGAGAGAGAGAGAGAGAGAGAGAGAGAGAGAGAGAGAGAGAGAGAGAGAGAGAGAGAGAGAGAGTGTGTGTTCAATTCAAAATCTAATCATCATGTCCTGGCCCGTGGTTCAATTGTCATCGTGTCCATTGTTTCTTCCAATAACCAATTGCAATCATCCATAAATTATTACATTTCACATTTATTAGATTGTCTACTGGCTAAGTACATCACTTAAGCTGTTACATTACATTCATGTGAAACCAGCACATGCACTAGTCAATATCTTCACGGGTCGTTATAGCTTATCACAGGTAGTTTTAAACGCAGATACTGCACTTCCACTGATAAATGAAACAAACAAATCAACACATTTTACTGAACACTTGTAGATGCGACGCACCAGTCTGCTTTTGATGA
>JABMCL010000461.1:77500-82500 GCA_018857735.1 Alviniconcha marisindica
ATAATCATAGCCAGTGATACACAGAGAGAATGAGAAGAGAAAATTTGGACAGTAAGTGTTAAGTGCCGTGAATGGGTTTACAACTGTGCAGTGAATACAACAGGAAACAATTAAGTGGGTATTTAACCCCTTCACTGCCCCAGCCCGAAACATTTCCGGGCTGAAAAAATGCATGCACACGCCTGCAAATAGTATATTTTCCAGTCCTATAACAAATCTGATTTCAATACTGTGCGCTTTATGAAAATCCATTTACATGTTAATGTTAACTACTCTGACACATTCCACCTTTGGCTGTGTCACACCATGCTGATACCAGCAATGAGTGTGAATTACTCTGACATATTCCACCTTGGGCTTTTTCACACCACCTTAGCCCGGACACCGAAGCTACACTGAAATGTTGCTACGCGCTGCGTATAGTTCTGTGGGGACTAGGACTGTCATCAGCCATGGTAACGAGTTAGCTCCTTGTATAACATCACCCATCCCCCAGAAATGAAGATAAATCCTCCGAAGATGGTGTGTGGCTGCCCATGTGGCGCAGGTCACAAGCCGAAACGGCCACAGATGCAATCCTTCCACCCTACGAAATACATCTGTCACTGCATATAGGCTTTGACCCTTAGAGTGTTCAGCTGTAGAGTGCTACAACGCCACAACAGCAACTCTGGACTTATTCCAGTGAATCCAAACACAGATCGACAAACAACACGGACGGACAGGTTAGGCAGACCAGACGCTCACAGGCTCCGTCTCGTACACTACGCTCTTCTTCTGACACCCGCATGCTGAAAATCCAACAATACAAACGCAAGACTCATGGCTTTCGCACATTCTCTTGCTTTGGACCCCACATTTGGAATTCACTCCCACAAGACCTTAGACACTGTTCAACTTGGTCATCTTTTAAAAGCCAAATTGAAAACCGTCCTCTTCTAGCGGTTACCTCCCCTGGGCTACACATCAGCGTCGATCGATGCACACCGACACGCGTAGAAGCTCACGGACACTGCGCGCACCATTGCATCACCACGCACGCCCCCCCCCCCCCCCCCCCCTCCCCCCCCCCCCCACACCTGCCCACCCCTCCAATCCTACCCCTTTGAGTTTTCTGCTGTTCTTTGGTGATTACTTTCAAATTGTGTGTGTGTGTGTGTGTGTGTGTGTGTGTGTGTGTGTGTGTGTGTGTGTGTGTGTGTGTGTGTGTGTGTGTGTGTTTCCGTACCATACTTTATGTAAATTGTTTTTGATAGGACTGTGCTCTACATGAGTACAGAATATCATAGTTAGGTTAATATGTATCATGTGAGTGCTCAGGGCGTTGAGCGCACGATAAATGTACATTATTATTATTATTATGTTGGCTTCGCGCACCTGCTGGTCGGTGCTCATGATCTTCATGTCCAGGAGCTTCCTGACCGCTCTCCGGTACTCGCTGCAGTAGACGAAGGCCACTTCCGGTGTCGCCAGAAACGAGGCGCCCCCTACCCACACCTTGTTCTGCCGCACGATCTCCACGGGCGTCAGTCTCTGAAACTGGTGCACCATGCTGTACGCGACTTTCTTCCCGTCGAAGTCGTCCGGCGCAGTCAAGTGAATGGTCTGTGCCTTTTTCGCCTCGTCCCTGAACAGCCCGATGTCCAGCCAGGCGACGTAGCGACTCTGGTACAGCCGATGCAAGACCGCCCTCTGAACCAGCTCGAACTTGGCGTGCATGGCACACGAGTACAGCGGGTTGATGGTGTTCGGGGGGTGCTTGGGGTACCCTGGCTGGGCGAACACCGCCCGGATTTCCTCGGCCAGCCGAAAGGCCCACAACTCGTCCCTGTTCAGAACGATGACGGTGGTCCGGGAGGCTGGGTAGCGGGCCCTGAGTTGCCGGAAGTACTGGGCGGTTTCTTCAGTGTCGGTGAAGACGACCAGAGGGTTGTCCATCCAGCCGAAAGTCGCCATCCATCGCTTGTAGAGGTCCGGGGTGTATCGTCCTGTAAGGGGAGACAGAAGGTGGGGGAGGCGGGGGAGGGAGGGGGTGGGGAAGGCATACAGTCACTGATTAACAACAGAACTTGATGATGTACAGCGTAATGTCCTCAGATGTCGGGCTGACATAATTATTAGGGACAAAATAAACATGGACAAGTTAGTAAGTTCTTGGACTTTAAACTTACCGTGAACTGCACAGGGTCACCTCAGGACAAATCACACATTCAAAATTATTTTCTTCCGCAAAAAAACAAAAAAAAACAAAAAACAACAACAAAAAAACAGCAAAAAGAAAAGAAAAACAACAACCAGAATGACTGCTAGCGTTCTGAAACAAGATCCAAACACAAACAGGTTCAAACGAACGCTTATTTATTTTAACACGGACACACAGTATGCAATTTTTTGTGTTTGGATCTTTTCTTCCGCCAGTTCGAAACACACGCCACTAAATCACAAGTAAAGCGTGGCTCCACAGTCATGGACACAATTACACAGTTAACAAGCGACAGCAATCAAGTGGAAAAAATAATGATCAATATATAGCGGACATAATTTTAGATTAGAGATTCGTTAGATGCTTTCTAGAGAGATTAGAGCCTTTACAAGCATACTGTTACGACCACTATTATCGTTATTGTCACGTATTATAAAACTGTCCCGTTGCACTTTGATGTACGTGGAACCATGATTCAGGATCTGGATTGATTTGCAGGCTTTAGAAGTATTTTGTTACTATCATTATTATCACGTATTACAAATCTTCCCCGTTGCATTTTGAGGTACATGAATCCTTGATTTAGGACCTGGACTAGGATGGTTTTAAAATGAGGGGTTTCAACGAAGTGCATACCCACAGTGTACTACTGTAATTATAGCATTGTATTGTATTAGAAAATCGACATACCCACAGTGTACTACTGTAAATTTAGTATTGTACTGTATTAGAAAATTGACATACCCACAGTCTACTACTGTAATGATAGCATTGTACTGTATTAGAAAATCGACAGTGTCCTACTGTAATTATAGCATTGTGCTGTATTAGAAAATCGGGAAACCAACAGTGTACTACTGTAATTATAGCATTGTGCTGATTTAGAAAATCGACATACCCACAGTGTACTACTGTAATTATAGCACTGTGCTGTACTAGAAAATCGACATACCCACAGTGTACTACTGTAATGATAGCATTGTGCTGTATTAGAAAATCGACATATCCACAGTGTATTACTGTAATTATAGCATTGTGCTGTACTAGAAAATCGGGAAACCCACAGTGTACTACTGTAATGATAGAATTGTGCTGTATTAGAAAATCGACATACCCACAGTGTACTGCTGTAATCATAGCATTGTGCTGTATTAGAAAATCGACAAACCCACAGTGTACTACTGTAATGACAGCATTGTGCTGTATTAGAAAATCGACATACCCATAGTGTACTACTGTAATTATAGCATTGTACTGTATTACGAGATTCTTCCATCTGGTAGACGATTTCGCGTACCGAAATGTAATACAGTGCAATCAATATCATCTCTGAACAGATAAATCCGTTCAAACGTCAGAGCAGTGTGTGAGTGTGTGTGTGTGTGTGTGTGTGTGTGTGTGTGTGTGTGTGTGTGTGTGTGTGTGTGTGTGTGTGTGTGTGTGTGTGTGTGTGTGTGTGTGTGTGTGTGTGTGTGTGTGTGTGTGTGTGTGTGTGTGTGTGTGTGTGTGTGTGTGTGTGTGTGTGTGTGTGTGCGTATTCGCGCGCGTGCGATTACGTAAATTACTAGTTTGTTTAATATGTAACTTTCGTATTTTCAATAACTGTTCTTCGAGCTCTAAAATATATAATAATGTATGTGTTATTGTGTACTGTGATGTGGTTAATGTTCAGCCACGTTTTAATTTTTAGAATGAGATAATAAAGTAATCTTGAATCTTGAATTAGAAAATCGATTCACCATCGCTGCCTGTCTTGTTGAGGCTGCCGAGGTTAAAGTAAGCAGTGATCACGGAGACCTCCGAAGTGTTCCGAAGCTGCTGACTGTAGCCTTGGATCTCCCTCAGCACTTTCTTGGTGGTATTGTCCAACGGCTGCAATCAGTACAACTTTATTGCCAAGTGTCAATACAATATTATTGTCTAAGAATGTATTGTAGTACCAAGTACACTCATCGGACATTTACGCCACATTTTGTGTAGCCAAGTGCACTCCTCACACATTCATGCCAATTTTAAAAACAATTAAAAAATTAAATAAACACACACACACACGCATACAACAGCACGCACACACACACACACACACACACACACACACACACACACACACACACACCACACACACACACACACACACACACCACACATTTAAAAAAACAAAAAACACACAAAAAACACACACAATAAAAACAACAAAATCATTAAATTTCAACAAAAACAGCAAACATTGGGGTATAAAGTCACTGATAAATAAATGCATGAGACATGCGACCGACATCAAAGCTGCAGATAGGTATCATATCAAAGTTTACCTTTTTACTAGGTCTGCCTCATACGTCAGAGGCAGACAGAGACTGTGTTAATAAAAAGCAGTCAAGAAAATGATCTACAAAAAATTAATGCAACGCATTATTAAATTCGTAATGCCTTATTAAATTAGATTTGTAATGCATTATTAAATTAGGATGTGTCTTGTCGTAATGTTTCATGTGTAGCTTTTGAGCCTCACACATGTACAGTCACAGAGGGATTTCGGCGCATTAGAAATGCATTTATTATTATTAATTAATTAATTTACCTGACCGGCTTAGTCCCACGGCCCACTATCACCCTGTTTTACTCCCATCATGACCCTGACCGCCTACTCCAATGACCCTACGCATCAGGAGCATCCCCGGGTAGACTCAGCCGAGGTGGGTGTGCAAGCGCGTGTCTATGTATATGAGTGAGTGAGTATGTTTGCTGTTGTATGTGAGTGTGTGTGTATGTTTGCTGTACCCATCTATTTTCATTTTTT
>JABMCL010000461.1:95000-112500 GCA_018857735.1 Alviniconcha marisindica
TTCGTGATCAGTGTTAATAAACGAAGAAACCATTATTAGCAGCATGTGTTAATGTCAACAAGTAAGGATAATTTCATGGATCAATACACACACATAACAGACTGTAGCTCTTTACTCTATTAGGCTCCCCCTCAGCGTAAGTGCAAAGAAAATAAACCGTGACATGTTAAGCAATTTATTATCGTCGGAATCACATGCTTTATGTCTATGTCTATGTCTCTAGGCCTGTCGTCCGTTACAAAGGGGTTGTGAGTTTGTGATGAATACTGGTAAAGCGGGAAACAATTATTAGCAGTATGTGTTAATGACAAAAAATAGGGATAATTTCATGGAGCCGTACGGCGCACACATAACACACTGTATCTCTTTAATCTGTTAGGCTCTCGCTCCGGGTAAGTACAAAGAAGATAAACTTTGACACGCTAAGCAATGTGTTATCGTGAGAAGCGAAGCCCGTGGCCGTTTATACGCGAAACGCCCCACCGATAAATCAAAAACATAAGTCGCAAGCATGTCATAAGCAGACAAAAGAAGGGGTTAGAAGGCACAAAGGTTCGAAAAGCCAATATAGCTAGGTAAACTTTATCTGGTTGTCTCATTCCCTGAGAATTTAACATAAACAACAATTAAGTCAACACAAAATCGTCCGTGCGGGTTACGAAAGTCTGAGCTACAAACCTGTGAAAAGACAGTTCACAACCGGAGTATCATCAAATACATCGCCTCACTTTATAATTTCTCAGTAGGGTCTTACACTGAATTTATGGAAGAAAACTTTAAGATATCTTCCAAGTCTGTGGATAGTGGAAGATGGAATACACATGAGAATTATTTATGGAAAAGTCAAACCAAAGCTAATCGCGGACTATCGCGGAGCTGGCCTTTTCACATAATATTAAATACTGATAGTCATGAGATGCCACGTGCAAGTAATTAACGCAGACATGTTTATAACCTAACCTGCTAGCGGTCTCAGTTGCGGTGGCCACAGAATCGCATTTGATCCCTTCACGCACTAGAGACGTTACATATATCTATATCTATATCTATATATATATATATATATATATATATCTATATATCTATAGTTAGTTCGGTCTTAGTCGTTTTTTTTATTCTTCGAGTTTTAGTCACCTGATATTTTAGAATCGTTATGTGAACTGTGTTTTTACCCTCGTTCAGTTGTTAAGAATAAACCCCCGAGGAAGGCGTTAGCCGAAAATTTGGGAACTTTTATGCCAACTTGTTGTTTTTCTTTGATTTTTATCAGTTTATATATATATATATATATATATATATATATATATATATATATATATATATATATATATGAAACGTTCTAACAAAACAAAAAAATCAAGAAGTGTGTGTAACTTTAGTTCTAAGTCCAGTGTGCAATGCAAGTAGCAAGGCTGACACAGTGGAGTAACCTCCTACTTAAAAATATAAATATTGACGGAGTTTTTGTTGTCGGTAGAACGATCAAAGCTGGTCGCGGTCACAAATGACAGTTTGCAAAAGAAGTTAGACCACATTGTCTACGTGACCATTGAGAGTACCTGGGGAAAATAATAATGACGAAAACTTGTTAGGCGCATAGTATGCCATAAACACCAGTACGCACTATATCAATGAAACAGTTTCGACCCCCCCCCCCCCCCCCCCCCCCCCCCCCCCCCCCCCCCCCACCCCCCCCAAAAAAAACCACAAAAAAACAACAACACCCAATTCAGTCAAGGTCAGTCCACGTTTACCTTCAACCCCATCAAACCATAGCAGTCTTCCATCAAACGTGTTATATCTACAGGGCATCCACAACACACGCTCAAAGCACAAGGTTATTCAATACCTACGTAATCATATTTGACACAGCTGACACCTATGGCCTTGTAATCTACCCAAAATACAGAATAAATTAATTTTAATCCTTATCTGAAGCGGGGATAATAAAACACAACGCAACGCAGCGCGCGAGCGCATTCACACACACCGATACACACATCGAGGGAAGAGGAAAGATGTATTACAATGTTGCTGGAAAGAGTGTCAAACCGTGCACGGAATGAATTTTTCGGTACGTTTTATAACGCGGCGATAAAACATGCCGGTGTGACAAAACATGCAGGCAGAACTTCGCAATATGACACGGGGTGACAAAACACCGGAAAAAGGCCCATCTTTAACATTCCTGGCGCCAGTTCGGCTCGGTGGTGCACGAGAGGCATACCGAAAGTGTTCTCGCATTCGTGGCCGTAGTAATCGGTAAACTTCTTTTTCCCCCCAATGCATACCTTTATGTTTCGCAAACTGTAAAGTATGGTAGATTGTGAAAAGAGGATTGTTATAATTGGCTTTTGACGCCCAGTCAGCCATGACGGTTATATTAGGGCAATTTGTTTCGTTGACTTATTTCAATTTTCCATCACGGACTGCAAAAAGCGACATAAAAGTGAAAATTGTAGGCAATGATGTCTAAGATGGAAATCAGTTTTATAATATTGTAACATATCATGAACGCGCAGAATCGTAAACAGTAACACTGAACATAAACATGTAATATAAACAGTAAAAAGCAGTAACGGTACATGCTGTGATCAGCAAAATGTAGCTTGATCAGTGAAGTGTGATATAAACGGCGAAAGTAATATGAACAATAGGCATAGCCGCTCAAAGACGTGAACTGCTTCATGTACAGCGATCCAGCATTTTCATTGTCTTTATGATTTTGTCCCCTTTGGTCTAAGATGAATACAGACAAACAAACAAAATCCTTATCTATCGTTAAAAGACCCTCCTCTGGCTTCAAAGAATGTGGACGACAATTTTTAACATCTTTCTCACACCGATCATAAATGCCCATATTTTGTATGGTGGCACATGCCATTTTGCATCTGATCACTTAATTCTTCACATTGCATCTCTTTCTTGGCGGCCCTCCTTCCTACTCAATTCTTGTTGTTGTTGGTGGTGGTGGTGATGTTAGACTTACTAAACGCCGAGGGACTGGAGGGAACCGAACTCAAAGAAGTGGGGGAAACTATATTAACGCAACACAGTCACCACCAGAATGATTCTGCATTAACAGCGGTGTATGCCATCTTCCATTAATTGTGAGGGGCAAAGTCACAAGGCAACATTTTATTGACTAACACCAACAACCTCATCCTTTTCCCTTTCACCTTGCATTTATAACCTACACTGTTTATTTGAATGTTAACAGTTCAGTTCAATGTTGCTTTACAGCCACAGAAACCACCGGGCTTAATAGGGTCGGGGAGCCCAGGACGGCCACCTCGACTTTCGCACAACTCCTGAGCTTTGAAGAGGTGTTACAAGTAAACATGGTGCTTAACGTCCACAGAAACCACAAGGCTTATTAGGAACGGGGAAGGGGTGTTAAAGTAAACATCGTGCTTAGCGTCCACAGAAACCACAAGGCTTATTAGGGACTGGAGGGTGTTAACAAAACATTCTCATTTTATATCTCTCATTTCAGTATGCTGTATTGCTTCTGAGCATTCAAGTTCAGCAAAGCGCCACCGCTTCGTAAGAGAAGAGACGGGAGAAAGCCCTGGCGGCTAGATTAAAGGCTACACAATACGGGATTAGGTTGATAGGGGTCAGTTATCAAAGCGGCAGGCCCACACCCCTGCAAAACCTCTTGTCATCAAGGTAACAAGTGGATTCCAGTAAGGACAGCAGTCTCTGATGTACCGCCTGTCAGGCAAATACACGAGCCGTGGGGGAGAGAAAAAAGGCCAATGTTGTCGCAGCTTTCCCTAGCTGAACACTCGGGGGTCACCCGGTATATCTGTGCAACTGTACATTGACAAATTGTATTGTCCCTAATATGCTTTTTAGCACCTGAGGCCATTAAACAAAATGTATGGTATGACACATTTTGTGCATTCCGTAGAGAGAGGATTGTCTGTGACCGCGATTTTGATTACCTTGCCACATGGGCAGCACATGCAAAAATGGCCAATGATTAATTTTTACGCGATAAGCCCGCACAGGAAATACACCAGACAGACTCAGGAAAACCTGAGCAGAAGAGGCGTGCAATGCTATTTACTGCTGTAAGTAGGCCAAGCAGCCAGTGGTTTTGTCTAGTTCAACCCCCAAAACACAGTTGTCTGAAGTCCGTTCCGAAGCATGAGTGGAAAAGATCAAATCACACTCAGTCAGTCTCAGTTTTCCGAAGGGAGTAACTGCTCTGTCTTCTCAAATTTTATTCCTCTGTTTCCTCGGTTTTTGTTTTCCGTCGGGGCACGACACCTTTTCAGTACCCACCGGACTCCTTTTTCCTATCTTTGGGGCGGAGCTTAAACGGCACCTTTCTTGTAACTCCTGTGTACCTACATAGGGGTGCATCTAGTTCTCCTCTAGCTAAGCCTTATGGTTTCTGTGGACGTTAAGCACCATGTTTACTCCTCTGGGAAGGCTGGTAAGCGGAGGGACCTTAAAATATTCTTAAGCGCTGCAAAACAAGTTGCGCGAGGATATCTTTAGCCATGATAATTAACCCAGAGCGAGCTAACCTATTCGACGTGTGTGTCAACTGCCCTGTGAAGTAAACATGGTGCTTAACGTCCACAAAAACCACATGGCTTATTAGGGACGGGGAGAAAGGGGGGGGGGGGGGGGGAAGCGGTATGGAGGTGGGGGGAGAGGTAGATTATATACCTATCGCTACACTGTCAGCACCAGAATGACTCCTGCCGCGTGATCGCTGAAAGCCCGTCTGGTTTCTAAAGAGAGAAGGGGGAATGACTCCTGCATTAAGATGGACAGCGATGAGAGCCATTTTAATGATTCATAATCGTGAGGGACAAAGTCACAAGACAGTGTCATGCACAGACCACAACTTTTGAAGAGAAAGGAGAGCCGAAGCGGATGCATCCCGTAGCCTGAGACCGTGAGACTATTTTGCTTGTGTGACCATTTTTTATTACTCGGCCGCCACATAGACAGCCACATTAAGCCCTCCTCGCAAGATTTATCTCCATCGCTGGAGGGTGCGTGCTTTAATACTGTTAGCTTATCGTTTAGCTTAACCCTTCACTGCCGTGATGTCACTTAAAAATGACCGTTAAAAGGGCGACATTCGAAAACCTTTAGCCTTTTTGTTTTCTTTTTCGCACCGGCATGTGAAAGGATTTTCATCAAAATGCATAGCATTGAAAGTAGAAGTGATACAGAGCCAAAAAATTGACTGTTTGCAGGGATGTCCGCGCACTTTGAGCCCGGAAATTTTACATGCGAGGAGGGCTTAATGTGGCTGTCTATGTGGCGGCCGAGTAATAAAAAATGGTCATAAATAAAAGAGAGTAAAGCAAATACATATCTACGTGATATAATAATAATAACGGTTATTTCTATAGCACAGTATCTCACCGACAAGGGTGAGCACACCGCGCTTTACAAAACCAACGAGAAAACAACAACAAAAAACAAAACAACAAACAAACAAACAAAAACAAAAAAACAAACAAAAAAGCAACCATAAACACACACACACACACACACACACACACACACACACACACACACACACACACACACACACACACACACACACACACACACACACACACACACACACACACACACACACACACACACACACACACACACACACACACACACTCACACACACACACACACACACACACACACACATTGTATTGCTCGCACACACCACACACACACACACACACACACACACACACACTCTCTCTCTCTCTCTCTCTCTCTCTCTCCATGAAAGTAAAATAAGGAAAATTTCATAGCCCACAGATTGTTCAGCCCAACTTATCAAGAGACCACCTAATAAAAGCCGTTCTCTCTCTCTCACTCTCTCTCTCTTTCTCTCCCCCCCCCCCCCCCCCTTCCCCGCCCCCCCCCCCACCCCCCCGCCCCCACCCCCCAACCTTCCCCCTTCTCTCTTTAGAAACAAGACGGGCTTTCAGCGATCACGCGGCATTCAAAAGCTCCCAACTAACAACAATTGTGCTTTGAAAACGTAAGGTTGGCAGGTTTACCGCGGCCGTCCACAACACACCTCACCATAAATGATAGATAGAAGCTATTGATGGAATTGCTCGGCTTCGGAGCGGATACCCGCGATCCGCACCTTCTCTTGGCGGCTACGATTATTATTCTCGGGCAGCCGACCTCAGCCCGGAGCTGCCACACAGCTTCTGGAAAGCCGGCCTGAATGCCGTTCAATAAAGAGCCCGCAAAACAAAACAAAACAAAAAAAAAGGTTTGGAGCTCACCGAAAGAATCAATACCTGCGTTGGCTGGGCCGGGAAGCCGAAGAAGAAAAACGGGTGGTATGGCGAGTCCACAGATTATGCTCTCGGGCTGATTTTTTAAATATATATATATTGTGTGTGCGTGCGTGCGTGTGTGTGTGTGTGTGTGTGTGTGTGTGTGTGTGTGTGTGTGTGTGTGTGTGGTGTGTGTGTGTGTGTGTGTGTGTGTGTGTGTGTGTGTGTGTGTGTGTGTGTGTGTGTGTGTGTGTGTGTGGTATGGCGTGTCCGCCTATGCTCTCAGGCTGATATATATATATATATATATATATATATATATATATATATATATATATATATATATATACTGTATGTGTGTGTGTTGTTGTTGTTGTTTTGTTTAGTTTTTGTTGTTGTTGTCGTCGTTGTTTTTGTTTGTTTGTTGTTGTTGTGTGAGCAAGTGCTCTTTGTACGTTTTTACAATAATCCCGCCCCGGTTATCAGATCCATGCAATTTCATTACTGTACTGTTAGTAACCCGGGAACCGGAGCAGACGACGCTTTTGTTTTGAAGCGCTGCGTGTTGCGTAACGCCACATGGCCTTCACACAGCCGACCGGCGATAGCCGCTGGTGCGCGCCATTTTCAAATCTGTTTACTCCCTTAATATTTTGACCGCTTGTTTGTTTACCTACTCTTTGTTTACCTAGTCCTTTTCAAGTTATGCACTAAGCCATGTGTAATATAATTTGGCATCTTAGAATGTTTATTTAGATCTTATTTAGACGCAGGATCGAGCTTAATCAGTAGCCGATGCCACTCTAGGTCCATTCTTTTTATAGCCGTCGTCTGCATGGCGCATTTTCTGTGTAGTACTAGTGAATAGTAGTGAATCGTTGTTTTGACTCGATAAAGTAATTCTGTGTCGATCAGTGCTTTGTCGTATAGTATTTTGCTTAGCTGACTTCATGTTTAGTGTTTATTTTGGGTTGAAATTAACTTATTGAGTATCGTGTACTGTAGAAGCTAAGTTATATTCATAGACTACTTGATATCACTATCAGCGCTGTTGCGACTAAGATAACGCGCCCCAGGCGAAAGTTCGCACCGATTGTTTTAGTACTAGTCTTTGAGTGTGTCTTGCTTCTCTTATAGAGCGTTGTATTGTAATTGTTATGTACCATTTTAACCGTGGGAGCGTGTTCTTTATTCTGATATAAGTTTTAGCGACAGTTATATTTTGTACATTGTGTTAGTTGTGATTTAGTTGTACGAATCTGCTTATAGATAGGTGCAAGCCACGCTTCCCACTCTTGTTGTAAATTAAATAAGTCATGTGTGTACATTTTGTTTATACGGTTTAAAAGGTTGTAACTGTAGCTTTTATTTGATGTATTTCATGTTTTAATTAGTTTAGTTATTGTTGAGGAAACTGTATTTGTGCGGGCCAAGGAAACACAATAGTCAGCCATTTTGTGGTCCAGAGGGCTGATTTCATTGTAGCGATAGCGTGTGTTCTTTGCGGCCCGCGCAGTTCTCTTATCTATGCGTGCGCGTGAGGATTTTGGGTGTGCTGAGAAAGTTGTCTGCTGCTGTAGAATAAAGCCTGTTTGCCGTGTTCGCCTGCTGTGGTCTCCATTTTGACCGACTCCGCTGCCTGGGTCACTGTCCTTCTACGCGGCTCTACCACTTCCACACCATTACAGTTGTTTTTGTTGTTGTTGTTGGTTGTTGTTGTTTCTGGGGGGGAGTCTTGTTTCTTTTTTCTTTTCTTTTTTGTCAGGCACATACATCATTCTGGGACTTTTATTCATATAACTAATTATTACAACCGTCCAATAACAATATATTCGCTCACTAATTCATACCTCTTCGCGTGGCGGGGATAGCTCAGTGGTTACAGCGCCGGACTCGTGACTGAAAGGTCACGGGTTCAAATCACTGCAGGAGCGGCGGGAGAATTGTCTTCTCCAGGGTCGACTTTCTGTGCAGACTCTTATTTCGGTATCCGTTCCACCCCGTGTTACCGCAGTAGCACGTAAAAGATCCCGGTTATTCTGCCAAAGGTGCAGGTGGCAGGTTACAGCTAAACTCGCATACACCTTACGTATGTGGCTTTGCACGATGTGACATGGAGCATGGTTGTATGGTGTACACAGAACTTGCGCCGAGATGGCTGCAGTTTCATGTGGCACCAGCCATGCCAGCGCTGTAAGTACACCACTTCGATGGATATTTAAAAAAACGCGCTATAAAAAGTTTGTCACTCATGTAGAACCACATGCGAGCGCAGTGAGTCTGTTCAAGAGAGCGGAGAATAGCGCTATATAAGTGATCATCAATCAATCAGTCAATCCCCATCTCAATCACCGTACCGGAGGGTACTGGATAATGAAGAGTGCTCTTGATGGTTGCTATACTATACCAAAGTTTTATGCATTCACATAAACAGATAAGCGGCGGGTGGATGGTGGGCAGTAGCAGTAACTGGACTTTAATGTCCTGTCAGCCACACTGGGTCACCTCAGAACAGTCGAACTCAGGTCATAAGTAGTAGCAGTAACTGGACTTTAATGTCCTGTCAGCCACACAGGGTCACCTCAGGACAGTCAAACTCAGGTTGTAAGCAAATACACATTTCTAAACTCTTCTCACATATATATCAACCCTCTGTCAAGTCAGTCTACAAAACCAATCAATTCGCAAACATAAAACTTACATACACAAACATCAGACACAACTTTTGAAGAGTTAGTCCCTTCAATATTACCCCTGTTAAAAGAGCACATAAGGCTAGGTCATGCTGGTATCGTCGACCATTCCGTCTAATTTATCAATACCAGGTTAAAGAAAAATATAAAAAGGAATGGACAGACAAAATATAAAATTTAAAAATGTTATATAAATCCATAATGACAAATACCAGTGCCATATGGCAGCAACCTGCACATACCACCTACCAACTATCATCTCCTAGCTGCTCAACAAGAACCATACAAAAAAGCCTAACCCTGGTGGTGGGGGGTAGGGGGAGTAAGAGAGGGCAGGGGTGGTGGGTGGTGGGAGTAGGGGGGAGGGGGGGGGGGGGGGGGGGGGGGGGGGGGGGGTTATCAGAAGGTTAGAAATAAGGAGAAGAGGGAGGTAAGTGTTCGAGAAGAGGGAGGTAAGTGGTCGAGTTGACGACAGCCATAATTATCAGCCTCAATGCTTTATATTTTTTCGAGCCGATTTAGCTTTGGCGTTCATCGCAGTCGGGGTCGTCTGCGTCGCTGGATCTTTAGGAAAGGAACTAACATTCTCAACACATTAAGCAGCCTCTGTAGGACCCCTTTCACAAAAGTAGGTCGAGTGTGTAGAGCTTTTCGTAAGTAAACATGGTGCTTAACGTCCACAGACATGAAACTGCAGCCGTCTCGGCGCAAGTTCTGTGTACATCATACAACCATGCTCCATGTCACATCATGCAAAGCCACATGCGTAAGGTGTATGCGAGTTTAGCTGTAACCTGCCACCTGCACTTTTGGAAGAATGACCGGGATCTTTTACGTGTTACTGCGGTAACACGGGGGTGAAACGGATACCGAAATAAGAGTCAGCACAGAAAGTTGACGCTGGAGAAGAAAATTCGCCCGCCGCTCCTGCGGAGATTCGAACCCACGACCTTTCAGTCAAGAGTCCGGCTAGAGCTAGCATACAACCCCAAACAGGTCAGTCTATAGATGATACTCACGCAGTAGGTAGAGAGCACAGGTTGCAACCAACACAGCAAGCAATAGTATCCGAGTTCTCAGTCCCCGGATGCATTTTGTTTCATGGCACCTGAAACTGATACAAGGCAGATTTACATTACACAGGCTGTTGCTGGTGGAGGGTTTGGTTGTTGATGTGTACCTGTATGTTATTTTTGAGAAAGTAAAGGTGCTTGTGTGTGCAAACGCTCAATGGATCCAAGGTTGGGTGGAACTGGATCCAATGGTTGATGGATTCATGGGTCGATGGAGCCAACGTTGAAACACACACACACACACACACACACACACACACACACACACACACACACACACACACACACACACAAACTCGCCACATGCACTCTTTATCAGTTTCTGTGCTTTGTTTGTTTGTTTGTTGTTGTTGTTTGTTTTGAGAACCGGTCAAACAAAATGACAGCCGGTACGTCTGACCGATTGCTGGTTTTTGTTCCGGTGTATATTGATCTTAACCGGTGAAATACCGGAAATTACCGATTAACGTGAACCCTGAATTGAACGTATTAATTACACACACTTACAAAATATAAATTAGTTGAAAATATGACATTGGTGACCAAAAAATAAATTAAATAAGAAGTCTTTTAACGGTCATTGGCACTGCTATGTTTAATTATCTCTAGAAAAAAAGAAAAAAAAGAAGAAAAAACCCCAGCTCTGATCAGTCACCAGTTCCTTAGACTTAGAAGCTTTATTTCCTCAACTGTCTACCAGATTTCCAGATCCAGGTAGATCTGCTGACAGCCTAAGTTTTGTGTTGCTGTACTCAGGACAAAATTGTGCTGCTACTTTCATATCTTGTTCTCGGTGATATTGCTCAATACGATGGAGGAATATGTCCATGTGATAGGTCTGATCATAAGAGAGAGAGAGAGAGAGAGAGAGAGAGAGAGAGAGAGAGAGAGAGAGAGAGAGAGAGAGAGAGAGAGCTATCCATTATTATTATTATTCTTAGATCTAGTTCAGCTTGTGTTGCTTATCTTTATTTTATCTTTACTCGTTCGATATTTCAGTCTTCACACAGACACAGACACAGACACACACACACACACACAAATCGTCAACTTGAATAATCATGCGACGCAGTTTTGTTGTTGTGATATAGTGTGTGTGTGCGTGTGTGTGTGTGTGTGTGTGTGTGTGTGTGTGTGTGTGTGTGTGTGTGTGTGTGTGTGTGTGTGTGTAGTGTTCGGGTGTGTGTGTATGTGTGTGTGTGTGTGTGTGTGTGTGTGTGTGTGTGTGTGTGTGTGTGAGGAGAGAGAGAGAGAGAGAGAGAGAGAGAGAGAGAGAGAGAGAGAGAGAGAGAGAGAGAGGACTGATGTGTTTCTTTATTCCTTAACATTTATGAAGTAGAGGTCATCACAGATTTAATCGAAGCGTTCTATATAGTGTCGGGTCTACGGACAGATGTCAAGAACGTTACTGGTAGATCTACTACTATAATACATTCATATTATACTATTACATTAGGTAGATCTAGTAGCTGTTTTTTTGTTTTCCTTTTATATCAGTCTCAAGGAGATCGAGGCCGATCATCAACAATGTCGCTGTCAAGACCATTTGAGGAAAATCGCACGATAAATATACTTACTCATACAAATACGAGTAAAACCATTTATTGCATGCACACGCAGGCAATGAAATTTCGGACAAAAATATTTCCCGTGGAAGAGCTTCTCCGGCTAGATCTATCAGCTGTTGTTTGCATCACATAGGAATATCAGGCTGAAAGAGCATCGTAAGATAGCGTGCATCGCTTTTGGAACATTCTTCTTCATATTGAGGGCCCGCGATCAAACGTCTGATTATTCTGGCGCCTAAAAACTTGGCGGGGGGTTTGCACTGAAACTGGAGCCTGTTTACTTAAAGTTGAATGTCAAAGGAGACAAGATCAGTCCACCACAAAAAAAGATCTCCGGTGTGAAAGATGCACAAGATAAACTTCCGTGGTATGCATGATCACTATGCTGTCAGCAAAGGGTATTGCATTCGAACGATGCGAGGCAAATTTCAGTTCATTTATAGACTAGAGCACGGTTGATCCCCGATCATAGTTCAGGAGCTGTGTGAGAGTCGAGGTGGACGTCCTGGGCTGTCCGTCCTAACGAGCCTTCTGGTTTCCGGTGGACGTCAAGCTATATTGAACCATGCTTCGGCATTGATCTCAGTTTGTCCCTAATATGTCAACCGACATCCGAGGTCATTAAGCAACACAACCGAACCGATCCCCGACCTCGACAATAAGTATTAGATTTGCAACCTGCAACGAGTGTGTGGTAATACGTCTGAAGCCGTATCTGCCCTTGGAGCCATCGGACCTTTGGCTTCATCGACCCTTAGATCCATCGAACTTCGAACTTTGGATCAATCGAGCTGACACAGACACAAATAGTACAAGAGGTGCAAGCTCACGATACATACCTGGGCAGAATCATACTTGGACATTCTTATAATTATGAGCACAATGACACGAAGGCACCATGGCATTTTTTTCTGTTTCTCATCGGATTGTAGTTCAGGTCAATGGTATGAAGGCACAATTTCACGTGGGCACAATGAAATAACGTCAGACTCCACACTGCAGTAGTCCAAAACAAACCAATTAAAAAAGAAAACAAAATTGCGCTGCTGACCCTTCATAAAGTGACAAAATAATCAACATGATGATTGCGGTCGCTTCACAGGAAGAAGAAGAAAACTCTGATCCACTTCCGTAGCCAACTGCCAAGTCTGTTTATTTCATCGACTAAACCGAGACTATAACGAAAAAGAAGAAGAAGAAAAAAAAAAGCGTCTAAATGTTTCTCCGTCATTATTAGTCTTATTGACTCATTATCGCTGGAATGGTGACATAACAGCTTTCGTACTTTCGTCCCAGTTTCGGCAGAGTATAATCAGCTTGTCACAGCTTCGGCGGAGTATAATCAGTTCGTCCCAGCTTCGGCAGAGTATAATCAGTTCGTCCCAGCTTCGGCAGAGTATAGTCAGTTCGTCCCAGCTTCGGCAGAGTATAGTCAGTTCGTCCCAGCTTCGGCAGAGTATAATCAGTTCGTCCCAGCTTCGGCAGAGTATAATCAGTTCGTCCCAGCTTCGGCAGAGTATAGTCAGTTCGTCCCAGCTTCGGCAGAGTATAATCAGTTCGTCCCAGCTTCAGCAGAGTATAATCAGTTCGTCCCAGCTTCGGCATAGTATAATCAGTTCGTTTGTCCCAGCTTAGGCATAGTATAATCAGTTCGTTTGTCCCAGCTTAGGCAGAGTATCATCAGTTTCTTCGTTTCTTTGCCATTCAACGACTACCCCCACTCGATCCATACACAAAAAGGTTCAAACGAACGCTAGCAGTCATTCTGTTTTAGATTTAAAAAAAATTAACCCCCACTCGCCTTCCCTCAATGAGTTCAGGTCAAGATGGCGGTGCAAACAGTCAAATAAATCATCAATCATGCTGTGTGACCTTTAAGCGGAAAATTATGACTCGAGCAAGGAGCCAGGACATCAAAAACAACAACCTGAAGGTCCCCTCAACGAAAGGTACGACAGTTGAACCAACATCACGTCCGCCTGTCGTCAGCGCAGGGACCTCGACTGAAGGTCTCTGGGGAGCGGTTAATGCTGCCATGCTCCAGACGACGATGTCAAATCGGGTACCGACGTTGATATGCGGTCCATAGTTAACATCTTATGTGACCGTATATCGGATCTCGAAAAAGCAGTCAGGAAACAGTCTGCACTAATTGCAGATTTGACAAGGCACGGTTTGCGAGTGGATGCCGGGGTTCAAGCAGACATCGAGAACCGGGACTTTACGCGCACCACTTATGCCGAAGTTGTCAAATCAACTGTACTGATCCAAAATGACACTAAGTCGGCTTCAGAACGGTCGGTGGGTGCTCAGAATATTTCTGTCGAGCCTTCTGATTTTAAGTATACTGGAAAAAAGTATACGAAAACAAAAATGGAAAGGGAATGAAAAACGTGACGTCAAATTTCACATGTCATCTACAGCTCAAAACAACAATGACGTCACAGAAAGAAGAAGGAACATGGAACAGAATAAAAAGAAACAAAGAGACAATCTGATCTGCCTCTTGTGGCTATCCTACATGATTCTGTACTAAATGGTGTGCAGGGGTAAAGATTAGGATGATCCTATGGATTTGATGTGTTCAAGCAAAGAACTGAGAAAACAGATGATATTAACAAACCACTAGAATCCATAGATGGACCAGTAAAAGCGATCGTAGCACACTGCGGGATCAATGATATTAGAAAAAATACCCTAAAGATGTCAGCAAAACAATGGTGAAATCATTGAAAGGGATCTTGAAAGATCGTCCTAATCTGAAAGTTATCGTCAGTAAAATACCACCAGTGAAAGACTCAAACCTACAAGCAAAGAGAGAGCTTTTCAACGCACTTGATTTTTTCTGAATTGATGGAAGATCTAAATATCTCATTTGTGGCTCATGAAACCTACACTTCACTTCACTGAAGGACACCATCCATTCCAATATGAAGGGGTCGTCTGTCATCGCGAGGAATCTTGGCAGATATACTCATAATCTGTTCTGGGAAAGACCGAGGCGTGATCTTCTCCAACCGTATAAATTACATCCACAGCAATGTAGAGATCCATTGGATGGCAAAGCTGTAGGCAGCCATGGTTGCGGTGGTAATTATTAACTACATATGAATAGGCTAGAACGTCTGTCGAGGCACCAGCTGTATCTCAACCTTTAGATCTACAAGTACATTTGATTGGCACCAAGTATTATTTTTCAAGATTTGTAATTATTTGTCCTACATACATTTCAGTTGTTAATATTTCGATTTTGGTTTTGATTTTTGTTTTTTGTTGTTGTTTTGGGTATCGTATTAAAGATTTTTTTCATAGTGTAGTTTGCCGTAACCAGCATTATGAAGAAATCTAGTCAGAATATGAAGATTTTTCAAAGGAATTCCAGATCAATTTCCACAAATCTTTCAGCCTTTGAAAATCATATATCACAAAATAATTATTGTATTTTAGTATTGCAGTCTCTCAATGTTGAAAAAAGGAATCTCCCAAGGATGAAAAATTATTATCATCCACCACTGTGTAACAGTAACATGAACACAAAGAAGGTGCAAACAGCAATATATATTCGCAGTGACCTTGTATACACTAGTCCCATTTCATCACCAGTAACAAATGCATTGGAAGAAATCTATGCTACTACTGCGATGGTTAAAATTAATGAACAGACAACGCTTAATGTCATCTCTGTGTACTTTCCAAATGGACCAAAAGGTGACAACACAGACATTGATATTTGGGTTAACACAACTCTTAGAAAGCATACAAATAAGAGGGTGCTAAATCATGTACAAAAACTATATCAATCGGAAATAAATAAACTAACTGCTTACATGAAGGATAACGGTTTTGAATTATAACGGTAGAAGACGTGTTTAATGCTTTTTAATAATGGAGAAAACCCTAAAAGCTAACCTCAAATAGAAATAGATGGTCAGTTATTAAATTACAAACAGAATACAAAGTGTTTGGGTGTGTATATAACTACTAAGCTGAACTGGAGGCTACACATAGAACATTTAATAAATAAAGCCAGAAAACGACTGAATTTTATTTTTTTTTAGTTAGTACACAGTCTTGGAGTCAGGACACAAAAACGTTATTACATTTATCAATATCCTTAGTGAGATCGAAATTGATTTATGGTCAGCAGGTATATTTTTCCGCACCAAACACACATCCTAAAGAAGCTGCAAAGCATCGATAGTAAAGCAATTAAATTAACCATTGGTGTTCCGGTGCATACAAATACCAGCAAAACTTACGCAGAAGCAAGAATGATATCTCTCTCCGAACAACGTAAATTGGCGATTTCAAAATATGTTATCAGAAGTCTTGCAGTCACTAATTTTTATAGATTGAAATAAAGACTGTCCCAAAAGTGCTCAAAACATATCATCTATTCAGCTAATCAGAAATTATATAAACGATTTGATTAACGAATGTAACATAGATATTAAATCAATTCCAGTTCTCCCTACATCACCTCAAGTGCCACAATAGGAACACATCAATGCCAAATTTGATACTGATTATACTGATTTGAAGAAAAGTGAATCTACAAACATTTTAGCTATACAAGTAAGAGAACATCTAAATAATAAATATCAAAATCATATTAAGATTTTTACTGATGGTTCCGTTCTGGACTCATTAGACAATGGAGCAGGATTCGTTATTCCTGATTTAAAAGTACAATTATTTTTTTTACTTAGGGAAGGGTTTTTCCATATTTACATCTGAGTTATATGCAATATTAATGGCATTAAACTACATATGCAATATTCAGTTAGCAATATATAATTTTGTGATCTGTGTTGACTCAAAATCAGTTCTCTGTGCATTGAAAAACTGGAACTGTAAAATGAGAGGGGATATATTTTATGAAGTAAAGTATTTAATACATTGTATCATGTACAAGGGTATTGGGATTGAGTTTTGTTGGGTACCCTCTCATTGTGGTCTTTACTGGAATGAAATATCAGACAAATTAGCTAAACAAGGTGCAACGAAAAACATGTCTGAGATATCATCCAATAACCTACTACTCTCATCTCATGAGATTAATTCTCTACTTAAGAAGACTGTATATAAACAAATTGAAAAAAGTAAATCTGTGACACCTTCTTGTTCTAGATATTTAGCAAGAGTAATATACAAGTTACGTTTAAATTCATGGAACACTAAATATTCACAGAATATGACATGCGTTTGTAAAAATATCTTATCTGTTAAACGCATACTGCTTGAATGTCCTATTATTACAGAGTTATTTTAGAAAACTGGATATGACTTAAATGCTTACAACAATGTAAGAGATATTATGTATAATACTGATGTTATCACTAATATTGTCAAATCGATTGTTCATAGTCCTGTGGGAAAATTTGTATAAATAATAATTATATGTTTGTTTTTTGCTTTTTGTTTTTTGTTTTTTGTCTAATATCACCTCGATGTGAACAGACATAAAATAAACTATTGATTGATATGAGTTCAGGACGTGTGGCACTGCATGCTTCATAATTATGACACCTGCTTGGTGACATGCTAAAGCCTATACAGTCTTATGACCGCGTGAACGAAAGTTGTTCACAGCCACAATGTCTGTGGTCATAGCCTAATTGTACGATACGCGATTTTGATTGGTTACGTATCGACGGCATGTGTAACGCATTTAACAGTGCAACGGGACCCAAAAACCACAACAACCAAACAAAAGCAAGCAAACAAACAACAACAACACACACACCACCACCACCACCACCACCACTACAACAACAACATATACACACAAACAACAACAACAACACACACACACACAACAACGACAACAAACACAACAACAAACACACACACACACACACACACACACACACACACACACACACACACAC
>JABMCL010000461.1:115000-117500 GCA_018857735.1 Alviniconcha marisindica
ATAGATAGGTGCAAGCCACGCTTCCCACTCTTGTTGTAAATAAAATAAGTCATGTGTGTACATTTTGTCTATACGATTTAAAAGGTTGTAATTGTAGCTTTCATTTGATGTTTTTCATGTTTTAATTAGTTTAGTTACTGTTGAGGAAACTGTATTTGTGCGGGCCAAGGAAACACAATAGTCAGCCATTTTGTGGTCCAGAGGGCCGATTTCATTGTAGCGATAGCGTGTATTCCTTGCGGCCCGCGCAGTTCTCTTATCTATGCGTGCGCGTGAGGATTTTGGGTGTGCTGAGAAAGTTATCTGCTGCTGTAGAATAAAGCCTGTTTGCCGTCGCCGCCTGCTGTGGTCTCCATTTTGACTGACTCCGCTGCCTGTGTCCTGTCCTTCTACCACTCCACTCCATTACACTGTATTTGTCTATAGCCTTCTGTAATAATATTTAACTGTGAATGTCTTGGTTATTAGTAGTACTGTAGCAACGGCAGATATGTGAGTCGGCCTTTGTTCTAATATCTTCACCGTTGAGAAATAAAGATCAATCAATCAATCAATCAATCTCTCTCTCTCTCTCTCTCTCTCTCTCTCTCTCTCTCTCTCTCTCTCCACACACACACACACACGCACACAGAGCCGTCCACACCCACACACACACACACTGCCACACACACACACACACACACAGTTCGCACCAGCACCCCCCCCCTGCCCCCCCCTCCCACCCACGCACACACACACACACAGACGCACGGAGAGCATAAACACATTTTGTCAACGGTCCAGCGTGACACAGTTAAAAGGAAACAGTCTGCCATGTTCATACGTTGTGGTTGTCCAGTACATCTCTTTGCTCCGCCCTCTTTGAGTTTGAGTGATGCTCTGACACTGATGGCAGAAAACATGGTTTGGGTGTGCCATCTGAGATGCTACTCTCTCGCCTTTTATTTGTGTGTGCTTGTCTTCTTTTCTTTCGATGTGCGAAGCGCGGTGGTGGTGGTGGTGGTGGTGGTGGTGTGTGTGTGTGTGTGTGTGTGTGTGTGTGTGTGTGTGTGTGTGTGTGTGTGCGTGCGTGCGTGCGTGCGTGCGTGCGTGCGTGCGTGCGTGTGTGCGCGCGTGCGTGCGTGCGTGCGTGTGTGTGTGTTCCTTTCTTTCGCTGTAAGCGGCACAATGGTGGTAGTGGTGGTGGTGGTGGCATTGGTGCTGTGGTGGTAGTGGTGGTGGTGATGTGTGTTTGTGTTTGGTGGTGGTGGTGGTGGTGGTGGTGGTGATGTGCGTGTATGTGTGTGTGTGTGTGTGTGTGTGTGTGTGTGTGTGTGTGTGTGTGTGTGTGTGTGTGTTCTTTTCTTTCGCTGTGTGCGGCGCGGTGGTGGTGGTGGCATTGGTGGTGTGGTGGCGGTGGTGATGTGCGCGTGTGTGTGTGTGTGTGTGTGTGTGTTTGTGTTTGGTGGTGGAGGTGGTGGTGGTGGTGGTGATGTGTGTGTGTGTGTGTGTGTGTGTGTGGTGTGTGTGTGTGTGTGTGTGTGTGTGTGGGGTGAGAGAGAGAGAGGGAGAGGAGAGAGAGAGACAGAGACAGACAGACAGACAGACAGACAGACAGATACAGAGAGACAGAGAGAGAAAGAGAGAAAGACAGAGTCAGAGAGAGAGAGTGCTGGTGTTTGAACACGACCATAAAACCTGCTTTTAGTACGCCAACAGCTCCCCAGGTATTCTGGACTACTGATGCTTTGCAACTATGAACTGAGAGAGATAAATGTCATACACACCTGAGAGAAGAATCTCGACCTCTCGTTGCACAGTGAAACATGACAGCGCTAGCTGTACGTAGCAAGTTACCGACTCGTCGCACAGTGAAACATGACAGCGCTAGCTGTACGTAGCAAGTTACCGACTCGTCGCACAGTGAAACATGACAGCGCTAGCTGTACGTAGCAAGTTACCGACTCGTCGCACAGTGAAACATGACAGCGCTAGCTGTACGTAGCAAGTTACCAACTGGAGCGTGGAGCAGCCATGGCCATGCCGAAAGACTGACAGTCACGTAGTGTTGTTGACGCCTAACGATACATAATCAATATGTCCTTCCGTCACATAGTGCCCAGCGAGAGAAGCAAGAACTGGGTGGATATAACCCACATTTGCCGGGCTGCTGGTTTACCGCTTCAGTGGATAATTATACGCTCAGGACCAGTCTGCGCGTTGCTTTTTTTCGACAGACACGCTTTGCTCCGTCAGTCAGTCTCTTAATATTCTTTCCGTTTGGTGTCTGTTTTCCCCAGTCTGTGGTAAGCCCAAAAGGACTCTTTTAACTCTTTTTCCCCCCAGTCTGTGGTAAGCTAAAAAGGACTCTTTTAACTCTGTTTTCCCCCAGTCTGTGGTAAGCTAAAAAGGACTCTTTTAACTCTTTTTTCCCCCAGTCTGTGGTAAGCTAAAAAGGAGTTTTTCTCTTAACCGTTTGCTGGAACAAAATAATAGCGCAGCCATTCTTCCAAGCACCAGA
>JABMCL010000461.1:122500-127500 GCA_018857735.1 Alviniconcha marisindica
TAGGTGCATGTTTTGGTTCACGCTGTGTATAACAATGGAAGTTGAACCTAAAAGTGCGAAGCATTGCAATGCCACTACTGTTGTGTTTGCAAGAATTACAGGGGAATGGTGATGCAGGAAGGGGGGGGGGGGTGGGGGGGGGGGGGAGGGGGGGTCTGCATCGTTTCCGGGCTGACCAGAAGATCGCGAATGCGTGGAAACAATGCGTTTTATTTTGTTTGGCAGAGTGTGTCTGGTGACAAGCCAGAACCTTTTGCTTGTGCTATCCTATAGCACGAGCAACAAGCTGACGAGCAAGAACTTGTTGCTCGTGCTATAGGATAGTTAACACGAGCAACAAGTTCTTGCTCGTCAACTTGTTGCTCGTGCTATAGTATAGTTAACACGAGCAACAAGTTCTTTCTCCTCAACTTGTTGCTCGTGCTATAGATAGTTAACACGAGCAACAAGTTCTTGCTCGTCAACTTGTTGCTCGTGCTATTGGATAGCACAAGCAACAAGTTCTTGCTTGTCATCAAACACATTTTGACTATGGGCCTTCAAAAACGCATTTAAAGCTGGCCCTGTAAACTTCGTGAATTCACTGTCGCCACCTTCCATTGTGAATAAAATACACACCGGAAGTAAAAACAGCCAAGGGACTTAAGCAAAGCCAGGTAACAGTCAAGGGAGTTAAGAACCCCGCTTGAACTGCCCAATAGGATAGCACAAGCAACAAGTTTTTGCTTGTCGCCACACACTCTCTGGCTACGGGCCATGAAAAACGCATTTTAAGTTGGCATTGTAAACTTCGTGAATTCACTGTGGCCGCCTTCCATTGTGAAGAAAGTACGCACCGGAAGTAAAAACAGCTGGGTAACAGTCAAGGGAGTTAAGAACCCCGCCTGAACCACCCAATAGTTGCCACTGTGAAACGCACAGGGCCCATCTCGAGATGAGGCGCTCGACAAGTCTTCATAATTATGAATAACTAAAAAGAAGACAGTCAGCATCCAGACAGACAAGACAGGAAGGCAGGCAGATACGTCAATGCAGACATAATAATAATAATGTACATTTATCAAGCGCTCATCAACGCCCAGAGCGTTCACATGATACATGTTAACCTAAATACGATATTGTATACACATGTAGAGCACAGTCCTACCAAAACAATTTACATGAAGTGTTATACCGAAAAAACAAACACACACACACACACACACACACACACACACACACACACACACACACACACACACACACACACGACTGTAGCAGAAACTGGGTGCTGATATTAGTTATTATAATATCATACAAGACAAGACAGATCAGACACAGCCTCAACACACGCACCTGCTGGTCGGTGCTCATGATCTTCATGTCCAGGAGCTTCCTGACCGCTCTCCGGTATTCGCTGCAGTAGACGAAGGCCACTTCCGGTGTCGCCAGAAACGAGGCGCCCCCTACCCACACCTTGTTCTGCCGCACGATCTCCACGGGCGTCAGATTCTGAAACTGGTGCACCATGCTGTACGCGACTTTCTTCCTGTCGAAGTCGTCCGGCGCAGTCAAGTGAATGGTCTGTGCCTTTTTCGCCTCGTCCCTGAACAGCCCGATGTCCAGCCAGGCGACGTAGCGACTCTGGTACAGCCGATGCAAGACCGCCCTCTGAACCAGCTCGAACTTGGCGTGCATGGCACACGAGTACAGCGGGTTGATGGTGTTCGGGGGGTGCTTGGGGTACCCTGGCTGGGCGAACACCGCCCGGATTTCCTCGGCCAGCCGAAAGGCCCACAACTCGTCCCTGTTCAGAACGATGACGGTGGTCCGGGAGGCTGGGTAGCGGGCCCTGAGTTGCCGGAAGTACTGGGCAGTTTCTTCAGTGTCGGTGAAGACGACCAGAGGATTGTCCAGCCAGCCGAATGACCCCATCCACCGCTGGTAGAGGTCCGGCGTGTATCGTCCTGTGGGGACAGAGTATATACACAGCTTCTCAGTATCGCCTGGCACGTGGTTCAGGAGCTGTGTGAGAATCGAGGTGGACGTCCTGGGCTGTCCGTCCTAACGAGCCTTCTGGTTTCCGTGGACGTAAAGATTTATTGCACCGTGCTTCGGCATTGGTCACAACTTGTCCCTAATATGTCAACTGACATCTGAGGACATAAAGCATCACTTCATCATCGCCTGGCAGACGGACTTTTGTGTATATTATTCGTACATTTGGACATCGTTGATTATTTTTCATGTACTGCTCCTTTTGTCCGAAATTATAACCTGCCACGTCAAATTAAACATTCAGTGAACAACTGCGTTTAGAGTCGCTCCGAAGACCTTTCTGTTGAAAATCTGCTACTGGTACCTCTGAATATGTTCTTGAATTACTTCAGTTGACTGATGTGTGCATGTGTGAGGTGGAGGGTGGGTGGGTAGGGGAGGGATTTGTGACTTGTGTGTGTGTGTGTGTGTTTTGGGGGGAACCCCTTTACATAGAAAGACGAAATCCATCTCTTTTTCTTTTGGCTACAGGATGGTTTGAGCACCTTAATTTATTTTTCTATTTTTACCCACTTTACACAGAAAGACGAAATCCATCTCTTCTATTTTGGCTACAGGATGGTTTGACCACAAGGGGCCTTCATACACGCGATTTTTTCACTGTATTCATTAACTCTGTATTTCGGATTTAGGGTAGAGGCTGTTTGAAAGCTTACAGATTACAGCCTCAAAAGTTCCCTGCCATGCCTGCAAGATATGTCATGGAAGATAATGCAAATATCTATACAATAATGCCATGTCAAAATTGTTGTTCGACTCGTGTGGTCACACAGGGGCGCTATATTTGCAAGGTAGATATATAGTATATTGTTTTCTGGGTGATATCTTTATATGGTAGAATACTATACTTAAGTTTCTGTTTGTTGAAATGTAGGTAAATGCGGTTTAATACGTGTTTATATCTATCTATCTCTATATAAAAAAGACTCCCCGTGACTCCAGGGCACCGCACCGTGAAGGAAGGACTGAGTATGGTGTCATGTAGAGTTTTATTTTCTATTTTTATTTTATAGGAATATGTTCTGTAGAAATCAGTCAACCCGACCGGGCAGGCCTTGACACAGCCTTCAAGGGCGAAAATTTGGAGTAAAAACTTTCCAATATAAAACAAGCTTGGACTTTTTTTTTCTTTTCTTTTTTAAATTACACTCCAAAACTGCACAATATGCACACAAACATTGCAATTATCAGTCATGTATTAAACTCCGTATATATAAATGTCTGTGTTAATCTCTCTCTCTCTCTCTCTCTCTCTCTCTCTCTCTCTTTCACACACACACACACGCACGCAATGACACCCGCGCACGCGCGCGCGGCCACACACACACACATACACACACACACGCACGTATGCATGTGAGCAGCTCTCTGGGTACCTTTCACTTATGCATTGCTGTCACTGATCAGCGGGAAGTATGGGGACCGTAGTGAAAAATACGCAGTTAGGTCTCCCTTCAACGCCCAGGCATGTTTCTCTATAGCTGCTCTTTGCCTAACTTCTTTCGAAAAACAAGTAAAGTTTGGTATGGTTTTTAAACGTCTGCATCTGAAGATGTAGTACTTTGCCGTCAGCATTATTAGGTCAAGTACCTTGTCCGTTGTTACGTCATCTTTTACGCCAAAAATAACCAATTGCTCCGTGATATTGAGAGAACGTACACGAGGTGTATTCTTTGTGATCCATTCTAAAACGTGCTTCCAAAAGGTCTCGGTGTAAGTGCAGTCCCAGAGGAGGTGACTTATTGTTTGCGATTGACAGCATTTGTGACGCAAGAAAATCCATGAGCTAACTATCTGTCTATCTATCTATATATATATATATATATATATATATATACAGAGAGAGAGAGAGAGAGAGAGAGAGAGAGAGAGAGAGAGAGAGAGAGAGAGAGAGAGAGAGAGAGAGAGAGAGAGAGAGAGAGAGAGAGAGAGAAATTAAAGTCACCTTCGCGGCCACGTTTTTGAAGGTTCCCGAGGTTAAAGTAAGCTGTCACTACGCTGACTTCGGAAACGTTCGGAAGGTGGTTCGTGTAGTTCCGTATTTTCTCCAACACATCTTCTGCACTGTCGTTGGCAAAGTTCTGCAACGAATAATAAACGAGGTCATAAAGCCCGTTCTCAATTGGGCGAATGTTTGTTCGCGAACCTAGTTGGAAGTATTCGGCGAACCTAGTTGGTTATTAATTGGGCAAACTTTTCTTCGCAAACCTAGTTGGAAGTATTCGTCGAAGCTATATTCGGGGTCCAAAAGCTTCGTTTAACATGTTCTGGGAACATTCGCCCTATTCGACGATCATCGCCTCTGATTGGCTGAGAGCAGAGCTCTCCTGTGGATGAAGAAAGAATAAAAATAAAAATGGATGACGGTGTCGCTGGGTTCTTCACTCGCTTCGGAGGAATTTGTTTATTTGTTGACTTGTGGGAGGCGCAGCCTTGTCTCGGGGACCCAGAATGAGATAGTAGTTAGTTGAATTACCCTGTGAGGGATGATTAAAGTATATTGACGTGACTTGACTTTAGCCTACATTTTCGATCATGCTGTCTGCTGCGCGTCTGCCGCAAGTTCGGGCCGAAGCTTGCATCTCATTACAAGCCAGTTGAGAACAAGTAAATTCTTCAAACTGTCCGAACCATGTTCGGCGAACTAAAAGTTCAATTAAGAAACGAATCATAGTTCGTCGAAGTGTCCGAAGTATGTTCGGCGAACAAACATTCGCCCAGTTAAGAACGGGCTTTATTAGGCTGGTAAACAGTAGGACGGCGTCGGATCGATTCCGCTTTGGCTCTCCTCTCTCTTGGTTTAAACAAAGTTTATTTACATTCATGAAAATATGGACAATCAAAATCATTGTATGAGCATTAAACAAGCTAGGCTTATAGTAAATGCTCACAAACATAATTTACTAATTAGTTCATTTTGCTACAACGGGTATGTATGTTTATATCAAACAACATGAAAACAA
>JABMCL010000461.1:132500-155000 GCA_018857735.1 Alviniconcha marisindica
ACTAGAACCAAGCACTGAACATAGCTCAACCCAAAACAGATAAGTGCTTTATTAACTCTGCGTCAAATTTTTCTTCGTTTTTCACTGTTTAATTGTTAAGTGTCGTTTTGTAGCTTGATAAAAGGGATTACCCCGAAAATTCGCATGCTGTATTTTGTCCTGACAAAAGGCATTCTTTTAAACCTGTTATGTGTTTATCTTGTTTTAGAACGGTAGCAGTCATTGTTGTTTCCTGGAACAAGAGGGCTTAATATGTAATGAAACCCAGGGGGTTATCCCCAGACACACACAATTATAAGAATTATTATATAATACTACTTCAAAGTTAACGCGTTGGAGTTATGCATTGCGTACATATTGCGATCGAAATTAAATAAACTAACGCCACCTTGATCCAAGCACATAAAAGGTTAAAAAGAACTCTGTTATTTTGCTATGACAATTAAAACACAACATGCGAATTTTCGGGGTAAGCCCCTTTTTTAAAGCTAAAAAACAACACTTAAACAACAGTTAAACTGAAAAATAAGATGCACGATATTCAGCTGCTTTTGTTTGAACTTTTTGTTATGTTGCTTAATTGTATCATTAATTTATTGACATATTATGTTAATAATAATAATAAACAAAAACAAGACAACAACAACAACAACAACAACAATAATAATAATAATAATAATAATAATAATAATAATAATAATGTACATTTATTGTAATACTAATAACAATAATAATGTTCATTTATTGTGCGCTCATCAACGACAAGGATTTGGGACAGAAATGGAAGGTTAGAAATGGGGCGGTAGTTTTTCAAAAGATTTTTGTCAAGTGATGGCTTTTTTCAACAGGGGTTTTGACGATGGCAGTCTCCAGATCAAGTGGTACAATGCCAGTGGTAAGAGATGTGTTGATGATGTTCGTGATGGTCGGCAAGAGGATGTCAAAGTTTTCACAAAGAAGTGTGGTGGGAATGGGATCAGGTTCATAAGACTTGGCAGATGCACTGTTGGTTATTTTTAAGAAAAATTCATCAGTAACAGACTCAAAAGTTAGCAAGGGATTTCCAGCGAAAGAAGTATCAGGGCAAGCAGATGGGTTTGGAGGAGGAAAATTGTTTCTGATGGTGCGGATTTTCTCGGTGAAGTAATCAAAAAAGACATTCGGAAGGTCGTAAGAGTCAAATGTTGAAGGAAGAGATGAAGAACTGTTTTTGCCGAGGATGGTGTTGAAGTTTTGAAAGAGCTGTTTACAGGTTGTGCTAGACTGAATCTTGGCAGAGTAGTGGGCTTGTTTGGCTTTATCTACAAGGTTTGTTACTTTATATTTAATGGAGTCGTATTTCTGTTTGTGGACGGTGAGTTTAGATTTGAGCCATCGTCTCTCCGCCTGGTTTTCATAAAGAAGCGTGGTGGGAATGGGATCGAGTTCACAAGACTTAGCGGGTGCACTCTTGATTGGCTCCTGCTAGTAACATCAGCCAACAATTGCTTTCATGTCAAGTCTTTTTTGTCTGCTTTGGAGATTGGTTGGCTTAAACGTATGCTGTGTGATAATGGGAAAATTACAGATTCTGCAGAAAATGTGTCCATCAATACTCAACATTAAAAAAATATGGTAGGGAATTTGCAAATGTAATCATGCAGAAAGTAAAAAACCCATTTTGGGAAGATGTATTCCTGCTACACTTGATGATTTTGCTTCAGAATGTGTACATTACAATGTTAATATATGCAGAAGGAAAAGGGTCATTTTTATTTTAAAATGTGTGTTGACTGTGGTATTGTCTCAATTGGCCAACTTCTGGGACCTAATGGATATCTTACTTACAATGAATTTAAAACAAAATGTCAAACTGTTAACACTAACTATTTGTTATATGGGGGGTATACAGTATTACTGGCTGCAATTAAGGATTACCAAAGGAAATTGGGTTTAGAATTGAAAGGCAGCTTTGTGGTCACTGATGCCCCTGTGTGGAAATGTCTGTTGAAAAATGGTGTAAAGGGTATATATTCATGTCTTGTTAGAAATAGGGATATACCCAGATGTTTAAATAAGTGGATTAAAGAGCTTAATACTGAGATAGATGTCAAGGAAATATTTGATATTATTTTTAAAACTACAAATGCCTCATGCCTCAGGTGGTTTCAGTATAAACTTATACAGACTACTCCGCACTGGACATTTTCTATATTATGAGAAAATTAGTAGACTCTCCACGTTGTACTCTTTGTAACCATGCAGATGAAACAGTATTACACATGTTTTGGGACTGTCTAAAAATACAAGACTATTGGCTTGATGTACAAAACTGGATCTGTGCCAATTTCACACACTGTAACAATGTAATTTTCACAAGAGACCTCATCATACTTGGCAGCGAAAAGAATACTATTAATTGATAGATTTTTTGGACCTACTCATATTTTTGGGAAAATATCACATATTTACTGCAAAATTTTAGGGGAATATTCCACATGTAAATACACTTATTATGAAGATTAAACACAGACTCCTTGCGGAGAAATACTATTACAATGTAAACAACTTATACAGCAAGTTCACAAGTAAACGGCTACTATACTATTCATATTTTGCACGAGATGCAATTTTGTTTTCTTTCTTTTCATTTGTTGTTTGAATAGCCATAGACAGTTACGCTTGTGTATACATGTACAGCCTGTGTATGTATATATGTGTGTGTAGGTGTTGTGTGTGTGTGTGTGTGTGTGTGTGTGTGTGTGTGTGTGTGTGTGTGTGTGTGTGTGTGTGTGTGTGTGTGTGTGTGTGTGTGTCGGTTCGAATCGGCGCTTCGCCTATAAAAGAAGCAGGGAAAAAAAGGAGAAAAAAAGAGTGGTGTGACTGATCTCCTTCTTCCACTTCATTTAACATGGAAAAACACAGTTGGGGATGACTGAGTGAAACCGCAACAGTCCCTGACACATCCCGACAGGTAGAAAGCCAACAGGTAAAACCCCAACAGAAAGAACTCCAACAGTCAGAACCCCGACAAATAGAACCCCAACAGAAAGAACCTCGACAATCAAAAGCCCAACAGAAAGAACATCGACAGTCAGAACCCCGACAGATAGAACGCCGACAGATAGAACACCGACAGATAGAACGCCGACAGATAGAACGCCGACAGATAGAACACCGACAGATAGAACGCCGACAGATAGAACGCCGACAGATAGAACACCGACAGTCAGAACGCCGACAGATAGAACGCCGACAGATAGAACCCCAATAGGTAGAACACCACCAGTCAGAACACTGGCAATCAGAACCCCGACAAATAGAGCGCCGACAGATATAACCCCGACCGACAGAAAGCGGAGAGACAGAACCCCGACCGACAGAAAGCGGACAGACAGAACCCCAACAGACAGAAAGCGGACAGACAGAACCCCGACAGACAGAAAGCCGACAGATAGAACCCCGACAGACAGAAAGCCGACAGACAGAACCCCGACAGACAGAAAGTTGACAGATATAACCTCAACAAGTCAGGGCGGTAGTGAAGTAAATATGCTACAAGTGCGTGAGTCGACTTCACCATGCCCGTTACTGCCTTATCTATGAACGCCTTCCAAAGCCGGAGAGTGTCAAGACCTGTTTGCACTGAAAGTGAACGTTTGCACAAAAACTGCAGCGGGGAACACAGAAACCAATTGTCTAGATCAACAGGACCTCGGCTGTGATCCTGTGCAACACTATAATCCTGGCCTGTATCTGTTTCGGCGTAAGCAAACATAAACCGTAAGGCTTATTAGGGCCTGGGAGAAGGGGGGAAAGTGGGTATGCAGGTTGTGGGAGAGGGAGATTATATTACCTATCGCTACACTGTCACCACCAGAATGATTCCTGCATTAAGATGGGCAGCGATGAAAGCAATTTTAATGTTTCAGTAGGAAGTGATGGACAAAGTCACAGGACAGTGTCCACAAACCACAACCTTTTTGAAGAGACAGGAGAGCCGAAGCGGTATCGAACCGAGGTCCTTCCGCTTACCAGCCTAACGCCCTATCGTGAGACCAAACCGGCTCACCTGTTTCGGCGTGGGGCTTTTGTGTGTTTTATACGCACCGGATGCGTGCCTGCGTGCTGTTATTAAACAACATAAGACCCTTGCCACAACCCTGATTCTGTTACAATTGCAGATTATATCGGTAGACTGGTCTCTCCGCCATGACTTTACTACAGACAACAGCCCCAAGCAGAAACAGATACACCCCTCGGCCACCGATCGGCCCACGGGTGTGTAAGGGGGATCTGATGATTATGTCTTCGTGAAAGCTTACCAGTCGCTATGACGCTGGAATTCTCAAAATCGTTTTGAAATTTGTTTTAAATTACCGGATAACCTTTTCGAAAAATGGTATTATGTGTTCTCATTCAACATGAAAATGGTATATGTTCACTTGCAACTTTAAAGTGTTTAATCATTGACGTTTGGCCAGCCTTCCATTTGGCTAAACTGTGACCCCCCCCCCCCCCCCCCCCCCCCACCCCCCCCCCCCAAACCCCCCCCCCCACCCCTTTTGCAATGCTTGAAATGAAACCATAATGGTCTTGAAAAAATCTTGAAACATCTTGAACAAAACATTTTGTGTCACGGCCCTCAGGTCAGTGTGGTAGTGAAGTAAGTATACCTTACGACCGCATGGAAGATACCAGTAAAATATCACACAGTATAAAAAAATAAAAAAAATACATAAACATAAGTACACATATACCTTAAAACACAGAGTACTTTATCTTTGATACATGGCAAAATGTGTATTTTTTTCTGTATTCTGTCAAAAACAAAAAAAATTACTTCCCGGGCGTAATAATTTTTTCCCCTTTGTGTGTTTTGGGATTTTGGGGTGTGGTGTTTTGGTGTGTGTGTGTGTGTGTGTGGTGTGTGTGTGGGTGTGTGTGGGGTGTGTGTGTGTGTGTAAATGTGCGTGGTGGGGGTTTTGGGTGTGTGTGTGTGGGGGGTGTGGTGGAGAGAGGGGAGAGAAGGGAGAAGAGAGAGAGAGAGAGAGAGAAAAGAGAGGGGAGAAAAGAGATTGACGGGTTTGATTGATTGATTAAACTTCATTTCAACGGTGAAGATATTAGAAAAAAGGGCCCGACTCACACATGACCCGTTCTACAGTACTACTAATAAAAAAGAATTCAAAGCCCAAATATTATAACAAAGGGCTATAGACAAATAGAACACCAATAAATAATAATAATAATAAAATAATAAAAATTTTAATAAAATAATATAATAATAAAAATTAAAACGGAAAACATCGCCCAAAAAAGGAAAAAAATTTTTTAAAAAAAGCAAGAAAAAAAAGCAAAAAAAAAACAACGGGACCCAAAAGTAAAAAAAAAAAAAAGGAGAAGAAAAAAAAAGGGGAAAATTTTAAAAGGAGAGAGCGGGGGAAGGGGGAAAAAAAAATTAAAGCTTAAAAAAACCCCCCAAAAAAAAAACCAACTAAATTAAAAAAAATTAAAAATAAAAAAAAAAAAAAACCCCCACCACCACAAAAAATTAAGTAAACAAATTAATGGGTAAAGATATAAAAGTGAAATAATACAAAAAATAAAAACACACACATGTATGCACATATTACATACACCCACACACTCAAAAAAGGCAATTTAATTTTTCTAATTAGCACTGCATGATAAATAAACTCCCGGCTGATACTATAACAAATTTGGAGAGTGAAAGGAATAAAACATAATTTTAAAATCAATATTTTGTATACTTAGCGCAAAACTGGTATAAAATCAAGACAAAAAATTTAAACCTCACCATTAAAGGGAAAAAATTATCCAAAAGTTTAAAAATAAAATTTCTCGCACACGCTTGGGCATGTACACTCCCCTTATACATAAACACTTTGGGTGTATCAAACATTGGAAATTAAATACTGTACGGTTCAAGACTGAAAAATTATGTGTTACATTCAGTACGAAAATGTTGAAGAGCTTTAGATTTGAATGTGCTCACTGAGCATGCAGTTTTAAGACTTCTAGGTAGCGCATTCCAACAAAAGGATCCAGCATAAGCAAAAGTCATCTTATAAATGTCAATTTTTGTTTTGGGCAAAATAAAAATGCTGTTCCGTGAACTATGGTCCTGCGGACAAGCTGTCCAAATATTGGGGTGATTTGTTATGGATAACTTTGTGCACAAAGATACATTTATTATACTGAAGATGCTCGAAGGTAATGGACATTATGAAATATGTCCTCGTCCAGTTAGCATTGGCGAAGCAGCACAAACAACTTTGACTGCACGTTTGTGAATAGCTTTAAGTTTTTTTAGATGTACATCACTGCAGCTATCATATACATTAGAGCCCAAATTTAATTTCGGAATAATCCCCCGCGTAAAAAGGGACGTTTTACAAGTTTCGCGTTACAAAAGTGCGGGGCCCGAGACAACAATACACTTTTTTAGAAAACAGCGTTATAATACTGTTACTATGAGTTTGCCATTTAATTTGGTCATCAAGAAAAACACCAAGGGGGACGATGTTCGGGAAACCTGCCTAGGCCTGAAAAATTAAAAACCCCAGGGGGACGAAGGGGAGGTTTTCCCACGCTGAGCTTTTAACGCGGGGCCCTACTACCATGTTTTTATTTTTCCTCTGGGTTGACCCAACATTGCATTGGGCAGAAAAACCTTTCGGGTACTTTTTGGGATTTTTGGCTGAAGTTAAAGAAATTTTGGGCAGTTTGTTTTATTTCCAGAAGCAAAAAGAGACAAATTCATCAGAAAACAGTCCAACCCAACTTCGGGAGATAAAATTTACTAAAAGGGAGATTTTTTATGAAATATGAAGAGAAGAGGTCCAAAAAACAGCCCCCCGTGGAACTCCAATTTCGACAGAGCCCTCAGGGAATAATGCCAGCAACAAATACTTTTTTTTTCTTTGGCTAATATATGATTAAAAAACTGAAGCTTCCCTTTTTCTTTTTTTCTTTTTTCCCAAAAAAAATTTATGATGGTAAAAAGGTTTTTTTTTGAGATCTAAAAGGGGGAAAAACCTTCAACTTTAAATTTTTATGGGGGGATAGTAGCCTGCCCAAAAAGAAGGAAAAGGCTGATTGACGGGGGTTTTGTGGCCCGAAACCCTGACTGAGGTTTTAGGATTAGGTTGAACCCGGCAAGATATTTGAGGGGGTGCTTTTTCCTGTTTTTCCCCGGGGGCTTAGGGGATTGAAGAAAAAAACAGAAAGGGGGACGATAATTTTTGACGTCATTTAAATCTTTCGTTTTTGGGGAGAGGAACTATTTTTCCCGTTTTCAAGTCTAAAGGGGAAAACGTTGTGGTTGAACATAAATTATAAACATATGCAAGGTGTTGAACAATGTATGGAAAAAAAAAGCATAATAATTTTATTACTAATTCCATCACAACCAGAGGTGTTTTTGCTACCAACACTGGAAACATATTTACCAACTTCATAAGCTGTAATTTCAGGGATGATGAAAGTGCCCTAAAATTTAAGCCTTTTTGTGCAAACATTCTTCAGTTCATCGGAACATTGGTACTTTTTCATGCCCCCTCTAAAAGCGTTTTAGTTAATGTTTTTTGCTAGGGGACAAAAAGTGATCAAAAAAAACCACATGTAGTTAATGTTTTTTGCTAGAGACAAAAAGTAAAATTTTAAAAAACCACATGTATTTAATGTTGTTGTAGAGAAAAAAATGATCTTTAAACAAATGTAGTTAATGTTTTTGCTAGAGACAAAAAGTGATCAAAAAAAACCCCTGATTTAAAAGTTTTGGGAAAAAAAGGGTTTAAAATTTTTGGGTTTTAATGTTGTTGCAAAGAGACAAAAAGTGATCTTTAAAACACATGTAGTTAATTTTGTTGCTAGAGAAAAAAAGGGAAATCAAAAAACCACATGTATTTTAAATTTTGTTCCCGGGAAAACAAAAAGTGATCTTAAACACAGGGAGTTAATTTTGTTGCTAGGGAAAAAAAAAGCAAAATTCATTAATACCTCCGCATTTTAATTTTATTTGGTAAAATTCCTTTTACAAGAAAAGTTTTTTTTTAAAAGAGAAACGGGAGTTTTCCCAAACCCAAAGCAAATGTTGCCCAGTTTGGAACCCCAATTTTCTCAACAAAAAAAAAAAGTCTTTTTAGCTGCCGACTAAATTTTTTCACGTGCCCTTCTTTGTTGTTTTTTTTTAAAAAAATTCATTTTTTTTCCCTTTTTTTAAAAGGGGCCCCTTTGCTTCAAAAGGCCTGTCAAATGTCAATTATGAGCCGGGGAGGCAACGACATTTTCTTTAAAAAACGCTGTCTCCAAATAGGGACATGTTTTGTCGTAGACCAGTAAAAATTTGGGATAGAAATGGGCCAGGGTTTTCATCGGGGTCACAAGCCCATATAATTTTTTTGTTTTTCAATGAATAAACCCCAAAAAATCGTGCTATTGAATTTCCCTTTAAGGGGGTTTGAGACCCGTACTGCCGTTTTACTAAAAATGCTCCGTTTTTGGCCCCGGGTTTCCCAATTTTGTTGGGTGAAAATTTTTTTCTCAGGGTTTTGGATCCGATGCTACTACAGGAAAATTTTAGACCCATTTTAAAAAATGACAAAAAAAAAGAAAAACCAAACCGGCCGGTGGCGGGCCCAGAAAAAACCCCTCACCAAACGGGGTTTTAATTGTGAATTTTTTAAACGTAGGGTTTCCCGGGTTTAACTACTCCTATAAATCAAACAAGAAGTATAAAGGAACCTTTTCTTTTACGTCCCTAACAAACTTTGGAAATTTCCCATCGCCGAAGGTTTTAACCTTGTGCACCGCCTCTCCACCTCCCGACCTTGCCCCCCAGGGTTTTCCAGCCACGACCTGTATCTACGTTGTCGGTCTCTTGGGGCAGTCAAACTAAACGTTTTTTTTATTTTGGTCCTCCGAAGGTAAATGGTAGTAACTCAAAATTATCTTTGCTTTATTGCATAATCTTGAAAAATGGAAAAGAAAGAAGATATAAACACCAAATGTTTCCCTTCTCAGTTTTTTCGTTTTCTTTCCCTTTAAAAGGGGTATTTGCTCCTTATAATAGCACATGAAAAAATGTTTTATTTATCTATTAAAACAAAAGGAAAAGGGGGCACACAAAAACAAAATAATGTCCCGTCCCGTTTTTTTCTTGTTTTGTACATATTCCAGTTTATTCTTTTCAGTTTTGTCATTCCCTTTCCATCAGTAACTTCTAGAGCCATTGTTTCCTTCGACTCTTCCTTCTCCTTTTTTATAATCTTGCGTCAAATTTTTTGATATGTAAAGACGTCAAAATGATTTTGCCATCATTTTTTGAGCCAAAAAATATAGGGGGTTGGCCCCTTGGGGGGAAATTCGGCCACCCAAAAAACCTTGTGAAGGACTCAGTACTACGCATAAATTACAATTAACATTTTCCCAAAACCCTTCATCCCGCCTCATAAGGATTTGTCAGAAAAAAATGAGTGATTTGGGAAAAAAAAAAAAAATTTAAAAAAAAAAAAATGTGAAAAAAAACCCGTCCAAATTTTTGGGGGCCTTAATAATATTCGCTTAGCAACAAACCCATTGTGTAGGTTTTTACGAAAAGTAAGGCCCCACTATTGTTAGCAGATCTTGTTTGTTTTGAAGGGTTTGGGGTTTGCCACGATCTGCCCACTTAAAAATCTTCCAAAAAATTTGTCACTTTTATTACGTCGTTTTAAAACTCGTATACATTCTTAACAAAACATTTTTTTACATCAGCTTCTTCTTGCTTTTTTTTTTCCCGTTCCTTTTTTTTGCACCTGCCCCCCCAAAAACAATTTTTTTTGTCGAAAGCGCTTGGGGGTTTTCCCTTTTTTTCCCCGTGTTTTGTGTATAGGTGAATACATTTCCCAGATCTGTTCACATTTTGGGCAACCTCACCAGTAGTTTTTTCACTTTTATTCCTCAGAAAAAAAAAGGGTTTTTTTCATTTCATGAAATTAAAACGGGGGTTTGGGTTTTATACTAGGGCTGCGATTTTGGGCGAAGGGGTTTTACAAAAAAAACCCACGAGCTTGTGTTGGTTTGGGGCCAGTGTGACAGAATTTGTGTCCCCGAAGCGTGAATGTGAATCAAAAGTACCTGTTTGGATGAATTTCCCCCGGCCACCCTAAAAATGCCCTATCAATTTATTTTTCCCATTTTTTTGTGCTGTTCCCCCTGAAAAAAGCTAGGAAAAAGGGAAAAATTTCACACGACTGTCCCGATTTAAACATAAACATTGACAAAAATAGGTTTTTACATGACATGTACCCAAAAATGAGAAGTTCCGGTATCCTATCCAAAGAGTCATACTGAAAGCGGAAAGAGGTTGTGAAAACAGTGTTAGTAACACTGTCTGGGAAAGTCCTCTTCTAAAATCGTTATAAAATCAACGGCACTTCAATCACAAAACTTTTAACGCTGATCATGTTCGTTTAAAAATTTTTTAAACAACCCGGAATTTACCGCCAAAATTCCCTTTTTCCTTTTCACTGGGAAAAAAAAAAGAAAAAGAAAGAGTCAAAAAAGGGAAAAAATAAAACATGCTTCTTTCTATTTTACTACTACTACTACTATTTCTGCTGTGCTGCTTCTACTACTACCTTTTCCCTTCCCCCACTGCTACTACTACTGCTTTCCCGCTGCCCTACTACTACTTTCTACTTTCTGCTTTTTGCTGCTACTTCTACTACACTACTACTACTACTACTGTTGCTGTTGCTACTACTACTATTACACTACTACTACTACTACTGCTGCTACTACTACTGCTACTACTACTACTACTTCTATTACTACTACACTACTACTACTGCTGCTGCTGCTGCGGCTACTACTACTAAGCTAGTAAACCTTATGTAAAACACGCGTTATTATTGTTTGTGAGTGCAAACTGGGTGTTCCATGTTGTTGGGCTTCTTCTGGTTTCAATTGCTTGTAATCACCGTTATTTTCTTTTTTCACTCGTGGGGTTTCCATACGGATGTTTAAATTGGGTCTCTACACTGCACGCGCAGCTCTAACTCGCGCTGTACAAATATTTCATTCTTGTCTATTATTATTTGTCCCGACTTCCCAAGTTGGAAGAATGCGATTACACCCCCCCCCCCCCCTCCCGTCCCCTCTCTCTCTCTCCTCTCTCACCCCCCCCCCCCCAACCCCAGAAGACCATGGGAAATGGTCAGTTCCTTTTTTTTGATTAACCCCTTAACTGCCCCAGCTCCTACATTTTCCGGGCTCAAAAGTACGCATAGACACGCATGCAAGCAACATAATTATTTGATGGGCCTATAACAACTCTACTTTCAATACTGTGCATTTTTGGTAGAAGTCCTTTCACGTGTTCCGGTGAAGAGTAGGAAAAGCCTTAACGAGTTCAAATTTGGCACTTCTGTTGGTCCTTTTCCGAGTGACAAGGGTTTAAAAAAAAAGTGATGCAAAGAAAAAGAATGGGTATGCATTTAATCGCTTCCAGAGTCTCATCACAGCTGTGTTAATTAAACAAAATAAAGAAGACAAATTCCCCACCCCACAAAACACACACAAACACAAAAACCCCACCACACAACACACACCCCACACAAAACCCCCCCACTCAAAACTCTCTTAACTTGCAAAAACCTCTCTCTCTCTTGCTCTCTTCCCCCCTTTTCTTCTTTCTGGTCTCTGTCTCTGTCTCGTCCCCTCTCTCTCTCTCACCTCTCTCTTCCCCTCTCTTGCGCACACACCACAAAACACACACACACACACACACCCCACACACAAAACACCCAACACCCACACACACACACCCCAAAAACACACACCTAAATCTCTCTTTTTCCTGTTTGTTTCTGTTCTCTTCTCGCTCTTCTCTGTCTCGGGCTCTCTCTCTCTCCCTCCTCTCTCTCTCTCTCTCTCTCTCTCTTACGGAAATAAATTTTTTTTGGATTTTTCCCAAAAGGGATTTGATGTCATTTATTTATGACTACTTTTGAGGAAATTAGCCTTTATGGATTATCCAATGACACCCCCCTTTTTTTCTTCATTTCTTCAAATCGAGAACAGCTTTTTTGTATAAACACAATTAAATCCGATTTTCTTTCCCCTAAAATACGGTATTCCACAAGGTTCAGTGTTAGGCCCACTTCTCTTTTCTCTCTACATAAACGACTTAAACCTTATTCATAAAAGCTTTATGTGAACTATTTGCTGATGACACCACTATCCATTCTAGTCACTCAAACCTAAATAATCTTTTGCTTAGCTTACAAGAAAGTATAAATAATCTTCTTCAATGGACTGAACTAAATCATATTCCCCCTAAACTTTGTACAAAACCCAAAAACATGCCCCTAACAAAAAGACAAAAAAGCCAGAAAAATATTTTCTCGCATGCCCCCTTTTATTGGAAAAAGAGAAAAAATTTTCGAAGTAGCAACACATAAAGTTTTAGGATTTAAAATTTTATAATAATTTGTCTTGGACAAATCATGTAAATGAACTAACCAAACGTGTTTCTCAAAAGCTATATCAACTCGCAAAAATTAAACACTTTCTAAATGCTCATGCTCGAAAAATATTTTTTCATGCACATATCCAACCAATCATTGACTATGCTTCAACACTCTGGGACTCTGCTAGTGCAAACACATTAAAACCTCTTGTTAGTATTCACAAGCGAGCCCTTAAATTAACCCTTCTAAAATCCACATCTTTGACAGCTCACGACTATAAACTTTTAGATGTTCTTCCGCTAACAATTAAAATTAGAATTTAATAAAGGCATTATTATGCATAAAATAGTATCTGGTTATGCACCATCAAATCTAAAATTAAACTTTCATTCAAATCAGAACAGACATTCACACAAACTTGTAGTACCCCGTCCTAGATTAGATTTATTTAAATGTAGCTTGATGTATTCCGGGGGAAACCTATGGAACAATTTACCATTATCAATTAAAATTTTGTCAGATCACAAAGCATTTAAAAAAACATTTAAAGGGTACTTAATGGAAAAAATCACAACAAACGTTGATTATGTGCACTATTTCTTTGATTTTGAACATGATTTGAACATTTATATTGTCAGTATTTGTGATGTTAGATATGTATATTATGCATACATGCATGCTCTTCATTTTACTGTCTGTCTGTCTGTCTGTCTGTCTGTCTGTCTGTCTGTTTTTCTGTCTGTCTGTCTGTCTGTCTGTCTGTCTGTCTGTCTGTCTGTCTGTCTGTCTGTCTGTCTGTCTGTCTGTCTGTCTGTCTGTCTGTCTTGCTCTCTCTCTCTCTCTCTCTCTCTCTCTCTCTCTCTCTCTCTCTCTCTCTCTTCTCTCTCTCTCTCAATAGTTAATATGAATTTTGGGTTTATAATTATTTTGTTTTTGTTGTTGTTTTTTGTTTCTGCCCGAGGGCTGGATGAAAAAAAGTATATTGTACTTATTCCTTTACCCTCGTAAATAAAAAATTCGTTCGTTCGTTCGTTCTCTCTCTTTCTTCTGCAAGCCTTCTGCGAGGAGATCAAAAGCTTTAAAAAAATTGCTGATGTTAACCCCTTCACTGCCATCATGTCACTTGAAAACGACCGATAAGAGTGCAAAATTAAAACACGTAACTGTTTCTGTCTTCTTTTTCGCACTGGCATGTGAAAGGATTTTCATCAAAACACATAGCATTGAAAGCAAATGTGTTATAGGACCGAAATATATACTGTTTGCAGGCGCGTCCGTAATCTTTAAGCCCGGAAATTTCAGAGGGTGGGGCAGTGAAAGGGTTACACAGACGACAGAAAGCTGTAAATGTTCAGAGTAAACACTTTTCAGCGAGGTAAAGGCGAAGATGTCTTTATCACAGCTGCGAGTGAAAGGGAGACGGTAGTGTATGAAAAAAGTGGGGTTCATTGTCGTCTAGGTTGTGCTGACCTAATGTTTTGTACATTTTGTGTGTGTGTGTGTGTTTTTTTTTTTTTTTTGTGGTGTTTTGTGTGGTGTGTGTGTGTGTGTGTGTGTGTGTTGTGTGTGTGTGTGTGTGTGTGTGTGTGAGTGTGTGTGTGTGTGTGTGTGTGTGTGTGTGTGTGTGTGTGTGTGTGTGTGAGTTGTGTGTGTGTGTGTGTGTGTGTGTGTGTGTGTGTGTGTGTGTGTGTGTGTGTGTGTGTGTTGAGGATGGTTGTGTGTGTGTGTGTGTGTGTGTGTGTGTGTGTGTGTTGTGTGTGTGTGTGTAGTGTGTGTTGTGTGTGTGTGTGTGTGTGTGTGTGTGTGTGTGTGTGTGTGTGTGAGTATGTGTGTGTGTGTGTGTGTGTGTGTGTGTGTGTGTGTGTGTGTGTGTGTGTGTGTGTGTGTGTGTGTGTGTATGTGTGGTACGCGTGTGTGTGTGTGTGTGTGTGTGTGTGTGTGTGTGTGTGTGTGTGTGTGTGTGTGTGTGTACTGTGCGCTTCGGGATCACGTAAGGTTTTAGCGCCTTAAAAATACTATTTTACATTATACTACATTTTCAAGCGACAAGCAGGCAAATGATACACTATGATGGAAGAAATGAAATGGAGGGAAGCCGACGACTTAGCCTCTTCACCTGGCGAAGTTAGCTGTAGCAACCAGAACACCGCTACAGGAAGAAGAAGAAGAAGAGGAAGAAGAATAATCTTGGTGGGTCAGGGTGAGGATTGGAGTCAAACAGGGTGATAGTGGCCAGCGGAGTAATCCGGCAGGGTTAATTAATCAATTTGTTGTATATAACTCTTATAATTGCTTTTATTAGCACATTAAATTATAAGAGGGGTTCCTCGGGAAGTGGCAATTTTATATGATATGCACAGCTTGATGCCAGTGGGATTTTTCATGTATTTATCTACGAATTGATTTTTACCTGGATGTTTATTTGCTGCTTTTGTAATTGAATGATGTTTTATGATTGGAGTGAATGTGTGTTGAGTGTACCTGGCACCACAAAACATTCCTCGTGCAATTATGTTAACACTTGGCAATGAAGCTATATTTTAACAACATACCAAACTCAGGGGCTGTGTGAAAGTCGAGGCGGCCGTCGTTTGGTCTCAAATAGTCCGTACGGACTCTGAGGGCGTAAAGCACAATTGAACTTGAACCGTTCTACTCACAGAGCTCAGGAGCTGTGTGAAAGTCGAGGTGGCCACGATCCTGGACTCCCGGTCCTTAATAGTCCGTACGGTCTCTGTGGGCAAAAGTCAACACTGAACGAAAAACATGCACACGCTAGCTGAAACGCGCCGGGACGTCCCACCTCAGTTTTAACACTGAGCCAATCGGACCACGCGCCCTAAAATACTATGCTTTGCGAGCTAGACTGCTCGAGGCCCAGCCGTTGTCTACTGTAGCGCGGAGTTGACAGATACTTGGCCTCCTTTTGCTCGTCCACAAAGCATTGCTCCGTGAAGCCAGCGGAATAAACGTAATGAGCGGGTATTGCTAACTCCAACAAGCATCGGTTTACGAAATCTTTGCTGTATAAACCACTGCTACAATTGGTTACGACGTAGGTCTCCGAAAACGCTCGGATTCACAGTATCCTTCCTCCAAACACTGCCATAATTGGTTATATCACAGACCTCCGAAAATTGTCAGCTAACTGGCAGTTATTCGTTGGTGCTCAGATAGTATTACGTTTTTAAGGGACAACTCAAATTGCTTCAGGCGTTGCTTTAATAACCGCGCACATTGATGACGCCATCACAAACAAGGCCAAAATTGTTTGACTCGAGACGGGAACTCATAAACTGCAAAAACTCCACTAGAACAAGATAAATCTTTTTCTTTCATTTTTCATCGTTTTTAACAGTTTATCTGTTATTTGAGTGTCGTTATGTGACTTGATAAAGGGGATTTCCCCGAAAATTTGCATACCGTGTGTCCGTGTTAAAATAGATAAGGGTTTGTTTGAACCTTTTTGTGTTTGGATCGAGATGGAACTCATCATTTATCCGGGACGGGCGTGCCTCGTGTTTACGTACGTTCTTCGACGCCATGCTGCCTTCAATCTTTCTTTAAAAAAAACAAAAAAACACACACCATGTATATATATATATATATATATATATATATATTATATATATATATATATATAATATATATATATATCCCAACACTGAGGTTTACGATAGCCTTCCTCCATCCACTGCCATGACTGGTTACGCCATAGTCTCCGAACACTGTCAGGTTTACGATAGCCTTCCTCCATCCACTGCCATGACTGGTTACGCCATAGTCTCCGAACACTGTCAGGTTTACGATAGCCTTCCTCCATCCACTGCCATGACTGGTTACGCCATAGTCTCCGAACACTGTCAGGTTTACGATAGCCTTCCTCCATCCACTGCCATGACTGGTTACGCCATAGTCTCCGAACACTGTCAGGTTTACGATAGCCTTCCTCCGACCACTGCCATAATTGATTACGCCATAGTCTCCGAACACTATCAGGTTTACGATAGCCTTCCTCCGACCACTGCCATAATTGATTACGCCATAGTCTCCGGACACTGTCAGGTTTACGATAGCCTTCCTCCGACCACTGCCATAATTGATTACGCCATAGTCTCCGAACACTGTCAGGTTTACGATAGCCTTCCTCCGACCACTGCCATAATTGATTACGCCATAGTCTCCGAACACTATCAGGTTTACGATAGCCTTCCTCCGACCACTGCCATAATTGATTACGCCATAGTCTCCGAACACTATCAGGTTTACGATAGCCTTCCTCCGACCACTGCCATGACTGGTTACGCTGAGAGAAGTTGTACCTGGTGGCGCTCTGTGTCTGGCGACACGGTCTGATGACGATGAAGTGATGTTTACTGTCCTCGGATGTCGGCTGACATATTAGGGACAAGCTGAGACCAGTGCCAATCGAAGCATGGTTCAATAAATTTTTACGTCCACGGAAGCCAGTAGGCTCGTTAGGACGGACAGCCCAGGACGGCCACCTCGACTCTCACACAGCTCCTGAACTATGCGACACGGTCTGCCTTCTTTTTTTACAATATACAGGCACCATTGTGATTGCAACTGTATTTTCTTCTTACTGTTTATTTACTTGATTTTTTATTAAGTTTTATTCTAATTAAGTGAGTGAATCTGTATGCTATTTACTCACCTTTTTTAAGAAAATTTACTTTTCATTATTTGTCAAAGACAACTGAATTTCCTTTTTAACAATTAATAACTGAATTTCATTTTTAAGGATTAATAAAGCATTATTGTATTGTATTGTATTGTATTGTCTTGCATTACGCCATAAGTCTCCCAAAACTGTCAGCTAACTGGCAGTTTTTCGTTGGTGCTCAAATACACACCGTCTATCCGTGTTCCGAAGTTTTCAGCCGGAGCTTCCCGTTACAGCGAGGCCCAGCCGGAGCCGGCAGAAACAAAACATCGATCCAAGTAAACTACATCGATTTACGTCAAATGTAGGTATTGCACCTCTAACAGATCATATGGTTGGAACGGGGAAGCTTTCCCGTGTCCTGTGGTGTAAATTGTTTGACATTTGGTTTCTTGTACACCTCACAATCAACATTTTCATTGTTGATTTCAGCCGTTTGCAGGCAAAATTGCACTTTCTTCAAAAACGACAGGACAATGCAATCACTTGGTGCATTTTGGTTATTGTCACTATGCTATTAAATATCTCATGTCTAATATGATGAACTATCACTGTCTAAGAATATTTAGAAGTCGCGTTAAATGGATAGGAAAACACTCGTCCGGTTTTTCTATGTTCCGAATCAGTACATGGCTGTTCCGATCCTGAGCTGTGCCATGTTCCGATCCAGAGCACCGTCGGGGCGATTTTTCTTCTTGGCAATTAGTATAAGTCATGCCAGACAGGTTGTCAACGAGGTCTGAAGATTCAGTCTTACAGACGGGGTCGAATAACGTCAATCTTATCGAACTACTTTGTCAATTTTCGCGGAATGAAGATATTACACCTCGTCGAAACAATGACATCTATCCTCGTGTCATGTTGAGCAAAATCTGAATAACAAATAACGGACTTTGCAACAAATTCCCACTTTGAACATAAACCATACAAAAATGCAATCCTTTTGAGCGTTTGTGACGTTATTAGCGACTTAATTGATAATAACAAGAGGGTCGGACGTGTGTTCTTTAATTATTTTTTTATATAATTATATCTAAATTTTAGCATACTTTACAAAACAGTTAATCACAATTAGTTCAGCTCTTCAAGAGGATTAGATCTCGGCAAATAACTCTCTCTCTCTCTCTCTCTCTCTCTCTCTCTCTCTCTCTCTCTCTCTCTCTCTCTCTCTCTCTGTGCACCCCCACCCCCACTCAGTTATATATGTATTCATTTTGCATAGTTATATCATAAGTTTGAGTTAGTTGTTCTTGCACTGTCAAGCCCCAAACAGCCCGGCAGAGACGCCGGTGGAGTGCGACAGCATTTCAAGAGAGATGATGTAACATTTGTTAGTGAAGCTGTGTCTACTAATGGGAGCTGATTATGTTCTCCCTCCCCTATGTACATCATTATTAACCCCCCAGCTCTGCCTCCGTCTGCTGTGACGTCGGCGCCACCACCATCTCTACCTGCGACTGCGGTGACGTCGACGCCGCTACCAGCAGCACCACCAACTCTACCTTGAACTGGTGTGACGACGGCGCCACCACCACCAGCTCTACCTGCGACTGCGGTGTTGTCGACGTCGACGCCACCACCACCAGCTCTACCTGCGACTGCGGTGATGTCGGCGTCGTCAACGCCACTACCAGCACCACCACAACCACCAGCTGTCTCTCCAACTGCGGGGACGGCGACGCCACCACCAGCTCTACCTGCGGCTGCGGTGATGTCGACGTCTACGCCACCACCAGCTCTACCCCCGACTGCGGTGACGTCGGCGTCCGCGCCACCACCAGCTCTACCTCCGACTGCTGTGACGTCGGCGCCCACACCAGCTCTCCCTCCGACAGCAATGGCAATGACTGGAATTGCTGTGTATGCATGTGCATCAGTCTGTCCAGGCCATTACACACAGAAGCAAAGACTTAGAAAATGACAAAATTTAATGTGTTTGACTAGAATTGAAGCCGCATGCACATGGATCATCGCTGTTTGTGTGTTATCTCTACAGAAACCCAGCGGTTACCTTTGAATAGTACGACTCCTTTGTACAGATGACAGATGATGTTTATAAAGCTAAAAATCGCGCTGACGTATGAGTATTAAATTTTTCGAGTACGAGTCCGAGTTCCTCTGTTTGTCAACACCCACCACGCCACGAACATTACATGGTGTCAGAAATGGGATCTAACCGTCTGGCAGTTATTCAACAAGACCAGTGGGACTAACAAGTCGGTGCAGCTGCTGCTGTTGTGTTGCTTAATGTCGTCGGATGTCGGTTGACATATTAGGGACAAGCTGAGACCAATGCCGAAGCATGGTTCAATATAGCTTTACGTCCACGAAAACCAGAAGGCTCGTTAGGACGGACAGCCCAGGTCGGCCACCTCGACTCTCACACAACTCCTGAACTATAAAGTAGGTGCACAGCTGTTCTTACGTTTTTATTTCAAACGGGAGACTGCTTGAATAATTCGACATCCCGTACTCCGACGTCAACGACTGAGGACACCGTCCGTGGTCAACAGATTCATTAGTTTCGGCGTGGTTCAGTGGTACAGACTTCCATCGCCATGACTGCACCGCAGCAAAATCCAACGAGAAATTGGAATGCCCGGAACCTTCACGAAGAATGGAAGCAGTTTGAAATGTTTAAACGACCCCTGAAACGCGCCAATCAAGAAGAACAGTGTGCATACCTTCTCACTACGCCAGCACAAATAAAACCCCAAATCGTTTGAATCAAGACGCAACTCAGTTTTACCCGGGGCGGAACGCGCTTCATGTTTACCTGCGTGCTTCGACGCCATGCTGCTTTCACAGTGTTATCAATACCCAAACCTTTCGGAGTGCGCTGACAGCACCGGTGCATGGACAGCTGCGATGAGATAAAGAGTGTGCTATATTTATTTTACAAAATGACTAATTGGGTGGCCGTTGCAGTCCAGCTATACACACCAGTCTCTTTGGCAAAAAGGGGGAATCTGAGAGAATTAACACACACACACACACACACACACACACACACACACACACACACACACACACACACAGTGACCCGTTCTCACGAAATGAGTTTTAACTTAAAATCTGGCAATTTGAGATATCTGCACGTCCTCAAATCTGCAAGTTCTGCTTGTTATTTTGATATTTAAATCACGTTTCTACTCTAAAAAACGCGGATGTGACGCGTTTCTGAAGGTTGCATGTGTGGCGGAGGCCATTTTGAGAAAATCAAATTTATCGTTTTCACTGTGCATTGAGTAGTTTTTCCTTTAATCCTTAGCAACAGGAGGTTTAAATCCTTTCGAGTGTTTGTGACGTGATTAGCGAATTAATTGATAATAACAAGAGGATCGGACGTGTGTCTTCTTTTTTTTTTATATAAAAAATATAATCATATCTAAATATTTTACAATACTTTACAAAACAATAAATCACAATTAGTTCAGCTCTTCAAGAGGATTAGATCTCGGCAAATCTCTCTCTCTCTCTCTCTCTCTCTCTCTCTCTCTCTCTCTCTCTCTCTCTCTCTCTCTCTCTCTCTCTCTCAGACACACACACACACACACACACGCACGAATGCACTCTCTCTCTCTCTCTCCCCCTGTCTCCCCTCTCTCTTGTCCCCTATCTCCCCCCCCCCCTTACTGTGTGTGTGTGTGTGTGTGTGTGTGTGTGTGTGTGTGTGTGTGTGTGTTTGTGTGTTATACAGAATTATATAGCATAGCCTAATATATAGAGGAAACGAAGTATGGCCGTTTACATTCTTTATTTTAACCAATCGTTTACATTCTTTATTTTAACCAATCAGTCTTATTGTATCAGTGGAATGTTGAAATGGTTCGCCGTGAATAAATGAATAGTATAAAATAGGGGGGTGGGGTGCAGGTATGTGCGTGCGTGCGTGCGTGCGAGCGTGCGTGCGTGAGTGCACCTTGAAAACTTACAATATTGACGACATAATTAGTTAAAAACAACCACAATTTACAACAAACAATACCGTTCGTTTGAAATCCTGTCACAGATCTGAGTAGCCCATTTCCTACTGTGCTCGAATTATCGAAGTTTGTAGTGTTACATAAATGAATATGGTCATCGACGCAAGAATTAGTAATAATGCAGGTCATCAGATCAGAGCCTTCGCTAGTCCGGCATGTGCCGGTTTTTACCGGTAAATGTTTCCCTACCGGTGAAAAATAAAGTCGCCGGTACCAAGTACCGGCTGAAACTGAGCGCTTTGTGTGACTTGCTTTGTGTGACTTGCTGGAGATACTCTGTACAAGTGGAAGCTCCGGTTACACAAGATCGCTTCCGGAGTTGATCAGCAAGAAAAACCATGAACGCTCAGTCACACCAGAAGCCGTGCGTGTCGCATGCTAGAAGTAACCCGCCCTCCCTCCTCAAATTCAGAGTGCTGATTACAAGATAGCTACCGGACCGTTTCTTTTCTGTTTGGATAAAGCAGCTGTGGCCTGTGCCTAAGGAATTTTCCCCGCCCCGCCTTCATTCTAGATCGAACTGTGTCAGTATGACTTAACGAAGCCTACAGTTGTTTGTTTTGTTTTGTTGTTGTTTTGTTTCTCTCGCCCGCCCCGACCAAATCGTGTGTATCATCGTCTGCTTGAAACGAAGAAACCATTGAAACGCTGAGAAAACGATAAAAACCACCAGCTATATAGTGAATGAAGCCAAATTTAGCAACAAAGGTAGGTTTGATTACAGTCTGCTTGAAACGAAGAAACCATTGAAACAGCTGAGAAAACGATAAAAACCACCAGCTATATAGTGAATGAAGCCAAATTTAGCAACAAAGGTAGGTTTGATTACAGTCTGTGAAGATGAGTCGTCTCTAGGCCACAAGATCGATTGTTTTGCCAACATCAGCACTGAGGAACGTGAACGTCATTACTAAGAAACTAGATCTAGATCAAACGTCAGTGGCGCATACACATCCTGAAAGAAACAAATGTGATCAAACTCGCGGGCACATTGTAATAATAATTATTAGGTCTAGGCAATGTTGACTGTACCGGCTGAATGAGGGTTGGTACCGAATGTTTTAATTTCTTTTTTATTGCCGGTACCGCCGTACCGATAGTCTCAACAGTCTAGCAGAGGCTCCGGCAGATTCTTTCAAACTTATTTGAAGACATTAAATGTAGCCTAGTCAGTTCACCCTGTAACAGATTGCAGTCAAAACACATTTACATAGCAAATTTCGGTTTGCGGGTGCAGAGAGAGAGTTATTTGCTGAGATCTAATCGTTTTGAAGAGCTGAACTAATTCTGATTAATTGTTTTATAAATATGCTAATGTATGTATTATATATTATATATATACTATATATATTATATATATTATATATAATAT
>JABMCL010000461.1:167500-172500 GCA_018857735.1 Alviniconcha marisindica
ACAACAATTAAACGGTGAAAAACGATGAAAAATGAGACGGAGAGCTAATCCCTGTATCCTTTTGGGGCTGTGCTATGTGTAGTGCCATGTTTTTCACGTTTAATTGCTTGAACATAATTTATGCTCGTCGTTTTGTATCCTCCAGGTTAAAAAAGAAAGAAAAAAAGTGCGTTATATGTATTAATATTTTTGGTGTTTTGTAATGCAGCGTTTTGTTTGTGTTTGAGGTATGGTCTGCTGGAAACCTTGTTGGCTCCGATATATATATATATATATATATATATATGGCTGACTGGGCTCAAAGCACCGACTAACAAACTGCAAACCTTGCTTGGATACTTGTCATCCCGTTTATACACGACCTTATAGTACAGGCTTTGAGGCTGGGCGCACAATAATTTCATTATTCTCACTATTATTTTTAGCTTGCAGAAGCGCTTTTCAGGAGATAACGCTGGCAGGAAGGATCTTCGTAGCAGGTCCATCCGCATCTTCCACTGTGTCTCGTCCCGAAATGTCCAGCAGCCACTGACCCGTGGCGCTGTCGGGGATCCACGCTCCGGGCCAGTCAGGGTCCCGCCGCAGACCTTGACCTTGACCTTGACTGTCATCTCCTGACCTCTGGCCGGGCGTGGCTTGTGTGCCGAACCACCAAGGGTCGGGACTATTTGTGACCGCGGAGCGAGCTTCGTCGCCGCTGTTGGGTTCGGGGACGGAGAACAGGTCTGGCGGAGGGATCTGTGTACTTCCGGGAGCCACGTTGTCTCGGTGAGCCGCCGCCTGTGACTGTGAGTTGTGAGCAGCAGCGTTGGCTTCCCACGTCACTGACACGTCGCGCGGAGACGAGAAGGTGAAGGCCGCGTCAGGACCAACAGGGGCGGCAACTCTCTCCGTCTCCCTCTGCGTCACCGTGGCTGACTGGTCGCTCTGGGCAAGGTCCACGACAGGAACGTGAACCCCTCCTTCTAGCCAGGGAATGAAGATGGTGTTGGGAAACTGCGGTTGCGTCCCTTGAGCCGGGGCGGAGCTGGAAGCCTGCGGTTGCATCCCTTGAACCGGAGCGGCGCCGGAAGCCTGCGGTTGCGTCCCTTGAGCTGTGGCGGCGCTGGAGGCAGGACCCTGCGGTGGCGCCCCTGGGATTAAGAACGTGTTCGGAAGCTTCGGTTGAGAAGCCCCAACGGCGGCAGCAGGGTTTGAAGCCGCAGCTCCACCTGGCGGAGAAAACGCTCCAGGAGCCTGACCTGGAACTCCTTGCCCCGCGCCTCCCTCACCATCACCAACACGACGACGCCCACCACGACCACCACCAGGCACCTGTTCCTGAGCGTCAGCAGGAACGTCGGCGCTGAACGTAGGCCCCAGCGGCTGTCCAGCAGCTCCTTGTCGGTTGCTGTTGCTGTCGACGGGAGCCGGAAGTGGACCTGCGCTTCCGGGCAAGGCCGGAAGCGGTTCAGCAGCGGCCGCGGGAGTCACCTCGGGGTCTTGAGCCACGACCTGGCCGTCCTGGTCCAGAAAAAGGCTGCGACCTCGGGCGTCAACGCGGCCCAGCGGTCTAAGCATTTTGCCTTCCTGGTTCAGTAGCAGAGTCTGCTTGCACAGACACGAAGAGAGCAATTATTAAAAAGAATCAACAAGCAAGGGAGTTAATTAGCGCTCGAAATACGTATTTCACGAACAATGCGTTTAGTCGAGAGAGAGAGAGAGAGAGAGAGAGAGAGAGAGAGACTGTTTCTTTGTCTCTGTTAAGGGGTATGACATTACGCACTTACATTCCTTTGGTGTGTGTGTGTGTGTGTGTGTGTGTGTGTGTGTGTGTGTGTGTGTGTGTGTGTGTGTGTGTGTGTGTGTGTGTGTGTGTGTGTGTGTATGTATGTGTCTGCATGCGTGCGTGCGTGCGTGCGTGCGTACGAACAGACATAAAATAAAACATTGATAGATTTTTGTTTCACTCGCTGGTACAATAGTTGTAAATGAATACAGCAAACGCTTAGCATTTGCCCAACAAGGAAGAAAGCATTCACATGTTTTCAGAAAAGTGCTATACCCGTCGAAGTGCCACAAGTACGACAACAAGGAACTAAGTCGCCGACTGTATCTCTCTCACATGGCATGCTTGTAGATACGAGGTACATAAACTACCAGCCAGATGTACGTCCTCGTGCGGTGTACACGCACTGGTTAGCTAGCGTTTAGGAAAAAGAGAATAAAGCCTATGTAATGGTTAAGTCAAACATGAAATTATGCTGCACTGTTTACATATGTATGTACAGCCAGACACGAAATTATTCTATGTACTGGTACGGCTTGGTACCGTTGTTCTTGCGATTGTTGTCACTTGCTCGAAACCCGTCTACCCCTCATCCCCTGTAATATAACCGTTATGTGTTGACTGGGCCAAAAAACCAATTTTTTCGTTCCCTTTTTTTTTCCTTTGTATTACACCACGCACGCACCCCACACCACACAACACACCACACCCAACCACACACAACCACAACCCACCACGCACACACACACAAAACAACACCCACCCAAAAAACAAACAAGTCACCCCCAAAAAACATCGCACACCACACACCACACACACACACACACCAACACCACACACACACCCCCACACACCACACACAAACACACACACAACCACGGCTTGGTACGGTTCTTGCGATTGATGTCACTTGCTCGAAACCCGTCTACCCCTCATCCCCTGTAATATAACCGTTATGTGTTACGGCCAAAAATACCAGTTCCGTCCTCATTTGGTCCCCCTGATCTACACGACCCAACACAACACACACACACACACACACACACACACACACACACACACACACACACACACACACACACACACACACACAATCACGCACTCACACGATCACGCACGCACGCACGCACACAAGCACGTTCGCGCGTACCGCCGTCGTCTCGGGCAACAAGGGACTTAATCGGTACTTGACAACCCAGTTTCAGTCTGACATTAGTTACCTTTCTTCGCCTGGCTCTCTTTCTCTCTCCGTCTGTCTCTGTCTCTATCTCTCTGTGTTCAGTCTATGTTTCTCTCTGTGTGTCTCTGTCTCTCTCTGTCTCTGTCTCCGTGTGTGTGTGTGTGTGTGTGTGTGTGTGTGTGTGTGTGTGTGTGTGTGTGTGTGTGTGTGTGTGTGTGTGTGTGTGTGTGTGTTTCTCTCGAGTCTGTCTGCTTGCGTCTGTATGCCTCTTCTCTTTCTGTCTCTGTCTGTCTGTCTCTGTCCCCCCCCCCCCCCCCCTCTCTCTTATGTTTGTATAGTGGCCTATGGTCGTTGTACAATAAACAGCTGGAGTTTGAGTTCTCACTCTGCCTCTCGTCTCCTTCTGTAGCATTCTCTGCCTCGATCTCCATCCCAGCTATCTACCCCCAACCCCCATCCCCACCCACCTATTTCTGCCCGTCTTCTGTTTTTAACTATGTCTTGATCTCCACTCCTTACTCTCTACACCCCCCCCTCCCCCCCCCCCCCCCCCCCACCTGCACACGCCGCTTTCTCTGTCTCTCTTTTCTTTCTTTAACTCTCTATGTCTTGATCTCCACTCCCTATTCTCTCTGTGTTTTGGTCCCACTGCTACTTTTACCCCCACCCCTCAGCTCTCTCCACCCCTCTTCTCTTTCTTTAACCCTCTAAGTCTCTGTCTTGACTTCCACCTCCTATCTCTCTACCCCCCCCCCCCCCCACCCTCCTGATCTCTGGGCCCCTCTTCTCTTTCTTTAACCCTCTAGTTTTAATCTCCACTCTACTCTTACCCCCCCCCCCCCCCTGCCCCCCCCCCCCCGGCCTCTCTTGTCTTTCTTTAACCCTCTATGTTTGGATCTCCATTCCTACTCTTAGCCTCCCCCCCCCCCCCCGCCCCACCCACACAACCTTGCCACTCTCTCTGTCTTTAACCCTCTAACTTTCTCTGCTCTCCACTCCTACTCTCTACCCCCCCCCCCCCCCCCCCCACCCCTCTCAACCCACTTCTCTTTATTTAACCCTCTATGTTTTAATCTCTACTCCTACTCTTACCCCCCCCACCCCTCCCGCCCCTCCCACCCCTCTCTGCCCATCTTCTCTTTCTTTAACCCCCCTAGCAACCCTCTAGCTCTATGCTTCACTCTCCACCACCACTCTCTACATACACTAATTATGCCCCCGTTCCCTCAGCCAGACTCCCACCTGCGTCGGATCCACGTCAACGGCGGCAGCATCCACAGCGACCACCGACCCTTCCGCACCCAGTCCGAAGGGGTTGGCACCGAGCCCCAGCCCCGGCCCGTTGCCCCCGATGAAGGCGTTCTGGCCCTGGTTCAATCCCCCAAAGCCTGGGGCCCCAGCCGCCTGGAACTGGTTGATGTTGGGGCCGCCTATGTTGATGGCCGGGTTGAGCTGAACCGGGTTCCCGGCTACGCCGATGCCGAACTGGTTGGGCTGCTGGTTGAAGGGGTTCAAACCCGCGTTGCCTTGAAACTGTGGAACCCCGGGTGGCAGGGGCTGGCCTGGAACCTGAGGATAGTTGTAATAATAATAATAATAATGAGAAGAAGAAGAAGAAGGAGGAGGAGGAGGAAGAAGAAGAAGAAGAAGAAGAAGAAGAAGAAAGAAGAAGAAGAAAAAGAAGAGGAGGAGGAGGAAGAAGAGGAGGAGGAAGAGAAGAAGAAGAAGAAGGGGGAGGAGGGGAAAAAGAGGAAAAGGAAAAAGGGAAAAGAAGAAGAAGAAGAAGGTGGTGGGGGGAGGTAGAGGAAGAAAGCAAGAAGCAGGTTAGAAGAAGAAGTTAAGGTCTTTGAATGGGTGTATGCTGTTTGGTGTATAATACGAAATGCCTAGGTGGCAGGTTGAATGTTGTATGTTGAGTTTATGAATGTGTATGTATGTATGTAGTTGTATGTGTATGTTATGTATGTATGTATGTATGTATGTACACTCTGTTACACTATTTTGCGTCTGTTTTCAAGAGAGAGAAAAAGGCAGAGAAAAAGCAACAACAAC
>JABMCL010000461.1:180000-187500 GCA_018857735.1 Alviniconcha marisindica
TTTTTTTGTTTTTTTTTTGGTTTGTTTTTTGTTTGTTTTTGTCTCCTTCTCCTTCTCCTTCTCCTCCTCTCCCTCTTCTTCCTGTTCTTCTTCTGCTTCCTCCTCCTCTTCTTCTTCTCCTTCTTCTTCTCTTCTTCCTAAATTATTTCAACATTTGTTTACGAAAATGTTTCCGCAGAATTCACTTGTAATGTTGCCATGTACATGATTAATTTTGAGAATGCACCTTTGGCGGAGTTTAGATACCTTGTATTTACTCGCATGCCAGATGGGGGTGACTGCAGACGATTCGGGTCTTCCTTCTGGTTTTCATGTGACGTGTTTCGAGCGCAAATTAACTCCCTTTGATAACTCTATAAACAGTTCCTTTATAATTATGCCTGTTTCTGTTTCAGATTACTGCAGTTGTTACAAGCTTGGACTGGAACTGTATACATGTAACAACACATTTTCATGCATCTCAGTTGGCATAAGTTATGTGCATTTTTTGGGTATATATATCGTTTTCTGTCTATGTTTTCATAGACTCTGTACCGTGTGAACCATGTACTATCTCCTGGCAATAAAATACAGTCATACTATTCATTGCCAAAACCCAAATTGGAAAGTAAGCAACATGATAGAAAATTTACGCTGTGGGAATTAAGTGCATAAGTTCCCTCAGTGCTTCAATACAATATAATAATACTTTATTAATCCTTAAAAAGGAACTTCAGTTGTCTGCTTTTAACAAATAATAACAAGTACATAAAAACGTAATAAAAAATTATACAGTTTCACTCGCTTAATTAGAATAAAAACTTAGTAAAATCAAGTGAATAAACAGTAAGAAGAAAATACAGTTGCAATCACAATGACAATGGTACCCGTATTGTTCACATGCATACTAGTTGTCACACCCTTAAGTTAATCTTAAGTAACACTCACACAACACACACACACACACACACACACACACACACACACACACACACACACACACACACACACACACACACACACACACTACTCTCCTCAACACTCTCTCCCCCTCCTCCCCCCCAAAAAAAAAGAAGAAGAAGCAACAACAACAAAAAAGCATCCAGGCTGAAAGGCACTTAAAATCACTACATATCCACGCTCGTGCTCGCATAATTACATTAGATATATATATATATATATAATATATATATATATATATATATATATATATATATATATATATATATATATATATATATATATATATATATATATATAAAGAGTGAGAGTAATGAAAATGCGCGTAAGAAAGGGGAAGAACTCGATCCAACTGCACCAGAGAGTAACACACTCCTTTTACTGAACTAGATCTAGTATGTTGTGTGCTTTTACAGCTAGTGGGTAAACGATACCCTTTAAAAGCTGTTCGCACACACACACACACACACACACACACACACACACACACACACACACACACACACACACACACACACACACACACACACACACACACACACACACACAAAAAGAGAGAGGAGAACAAGACAACTATTGCCTCCAGAAAAAGAAAAAAAACTTGGTAACATAAGGCCCTTTCCGGGTCCGATTCAATTCTTTATGCTTGCTGCTATCAGTCCTATAAGAAGCCCCCGAAACCAGAGGCGTATCACCATAGGAGTGACTAGCTTTATGCATATAATTATATGCATATATATGCATAAAGTCGTGCGGTAAAACCCTCGTAAATTAAGCAACAAATTGAAATTACACAGAAATAACTGCGTGAGTTGTATAGTTGCTTCCGGCAGTAGACATTCTCATAGCACTCATTGCCAAAACCATAACCGTAAGTAAGCAAGATGATAAAACTGCGCGAAAGAGACCATAACCATAAGTAAGCAACAGACATAAACTACGCTTTGAGAGCTGTGTGAGTTGTCTCGCTGCTCCTGGCAGTAGACATATACCTATCCTCATAGCACTCATTGCTAAAATCATAACCGTAAGTAAGCAACATGATCAAAGTGAACGAAAACGATCATATCCGTAATTAAGCAACGTGATAAAGTGAACGGAAGAACGACCATAACCGTAAGTAACAAAGAAATTTAACTTACACTGTGAGAACTGTGTGAGCTGTGGCGCTGCTCCTGGCAGTAGACATACTTGTCCTCATAGCACTCCTTGTCGTGCCAGTCGAACTGGTGGCCGTGCGGGCAGTGCTGGAGGAAGCCGTGGTGGTGGTCGCACTCGTAGTAAGTCTCGCAGTGCTCTGACTCATAGTCCGGCTCCTTGCCATGTTCCTCATGACATTCCTTCCTGTGGGGACCTGTTACAACGGCATAAACTACAGTAGGGTACAAACCCAAGGACACCACACCATCGATCGCCTGCACTCCTTCCTTTGGGGACCTGTTACAACGGCATAAACTACAGTAGGTACAAACCCAAGGACACCACACCATCGATCGCCTGCACTCCTTCCTTTGGGGACCTGTTACAACGGCATAAACTACAGTAGGGTACAAACCCAAGGACACCACACCATCGATCGCCCGCACTCCTTCCTTTGGGGACCTGTTACAACGGCATAAAGTACAGTAGGGTACAAACCCAAGGACACCACACCATCGATCGCCTGCACTCCTTCCTATGGGGACCTGTTACAACGGCATAAACTACAGTAGGGTACAAACCCAAGGACACCACACCACCGATCGCCTGGAGGAGAGAGGCGTGGAAAGAGGAAGCGCTAGACGATTTTCTTTGAAAGGACGAGAGAGGGCCATCGTCAGTCAGACGAACGTTGGAACCGTTTCAAAGGCGACGTTGGGGAAACCTCTGAGAGACCGGGTGGAGCGCATATGGGCTTTTCCGGGCGCGTAGATCTCATCTTGAACTGAACTGAACTGAACTGAACGGAACAGGCCATTGTATTGGTTCCTAAAGAACGGAGTGATTGATTCTTGACCGCTACAGTAAAACTCATGTCAGGGCGAGACACAAGTCACCAATCAACTGATTCTGACACCTGACACCTGACGCCCGGTTAAGCCCAGCAAAAGTCACATCAATGTGAAACAAAACGTATCAAACCACAAGTGGAGTCTGATTCATTGTTTTCACACCTTTTTGTATTAAAAACAATGCACGCGTTTGTCGTGTCGTGACACAAGCTACTTTATATAGGAAAAGGATCGAGAGAGGACGTTTTTTTTTTTTAGTGAACTATAAAAATAGGTTGACAGGATAGAGGTTTATTCCTGTAATGCAAACGTTGTAAGGACCTCTCCGATTGGTGCAAAATAACCGGAAGTCTGACTCTTGTAGTATTTTTTTATGCGTTCATTTGCGTGTCCCTTCTGTTGTGACAAGGAATACCGTTTTTGTTTGTTTGTTTTTTATCGCGCGTTTTCGGCTATTCACCAAAGTGGTGTACTTACAGTGCTGGCATGGCTGGTGCCACATGAAACTGCTGCCGTCTCGGCGCGTTCTGTGTACACCATACAACCATGCACCATGTCACTTCATGCAAAGCCACATACGTAAGGTACATGCGTGTTTAGCTGTAACCTGCCACCTGCACTTTTGGCAGAATGACTGGGATCTTTTACGTGCTACTGTGGTAACACGGGGGTGGAACGGATACCGAAATAAGAGTCAGCACAGAAAGTTGACCCTGGAGAAGAAAATTCTCCCACCACTCCTGCAGGGATTCGAACCCGCGACCTTTCGATCACGAGTCCGGCGCTCTAACCACTGAGCTATCCCTGCTCCCGGGGATTGCTCAGTGGTTAGAAACGTCCACATCGATGGCTTTAACTGTACATAAGCAAGCAAAAGAACGAACTTACCGTGGTAGTCTGGTTCCCCAAGCGTGGGTTCGCATCCCACTTAGGACAACTTTTTTTTTTTTTTTTTTTTTTTTTCACCCCACGTTCTTATGTTTCCTTAACTGAATAAGAAGTGTTCTTCGCTCTATTCTTCAGCTATTTTGTTGGCTGTTATTGCTGTCACCTTGTGTGTGTGTGTGTGTGTGTGTGTGTGTGTGTGCGTGCGTGCGTGCGTGCGTGCGTGCGTGCGTGCGTGCGTGCGTGCGTGCGTGCGTGAGTGAGTGAGTGTGTGTGCGTGCTAGAGAGAGAGAGAAACATTCTGGTTTCTTCTTTCAGCTTCATTTAAACTTTTGCTCTTGATATACTTTCTATTCAGTCATTTTGTGTTGACCTTATGTAAGCGTCATGGCTGACTGGGGGGTTAAAAATCTATTATTTATGTCATTCTGTTCTGTCCAGTCATTCTGCTGGTAAATTTATTTATTTTAATTATTATTAATAACTGTAGTTAGTGTCGAATCGAACCTTTGTGACAAACTGAAAACAAACAACAACAAAACAACACTTACCGTGGCTAGACCCGTGGCTAGAACTGGAAGATGATGACGACGAATAGTATTCTCTCTGCCATTTACAAAACACATCCTCGTCTTCCATGCATTCTTTGTGCTCGTAGTGAAACTGGTAGCCGTGCGGGCAGTGCTCGAGAGTGCCGTAGTGGTCCTCACAGTAGTAGTAGCTGTGACACTCGTGGTCATCCCAGTTAGGTTCCTTTCCGTAGCTAGAGTAGCTACAGGAATAAGCTCCAGCTCCACTCACCGTTAGTGCAGCTGGAAGTAACGATCTCGGATTAAGTCAATGTGTCCATGGATATAACAGGCGAACTGTTTCAAAGGCGACGTTGGGGAAACTTCCCAGAGACGGGGTGGAGCGCATAAGGGCTTTTCCCAGCGCATAGATACTATCTTGAACTGAACTGAATCGATATAACTATCGCCCAGTCCAACGCCCAAATCATTAAATCGCGAGTAAAAATCTAATCTAGGCTATTGTTTATTTTTAAAATGCCACTTTACGCCCGAAGAGAACTGAGGAATAAAATTAATAAAGCTGAAAAAACCATAAATGACAAAGTAAGAGAAGATGAATTCTTGGCAGTAAGCAGGTGAACCATGCACGGCCTAAAAATATTCTGCCATAATTATTCCGGGCTCTGATATTATGCTGAAATGAGGACCATTTCTAAGGCACCATTTATGTTAGTTATAACCACCAAGACAACAGTTATGTGCTGCTGATTCAATCCCTTCCAAGCAGTCTCGCAAATGGGTTAAGTCAACCAAAAGCTTTTCTAGAACTTTGCCTCTCCTGCGAGCATGCGTGAACAATTAGAATTCGAGCAGGACGTCTTTATGACATGCTTTTGGCAGCTGTGAAACACTTCCCCATGGACGTCGTTTGATATCATAAGGGCAAGGGAAAGGTTCAAAAAGCCGAGAATTCGCTGACATAGCTGTTAGTTGCGCCGAAAGCGCAGATGCACTGTACCATCCACGATGTCATGAGGAACTTAGTATACACACACACACACACACACACACACACACACACACACACACACACACACACACACACACACGCCCGCCACCCAACCACACAAGCCATCACAAACCACCACAACACACACACACACACACGCACGCACACACACATACACACACACGCACGCACGCACGCACGTACGCACACGCACACGCACACGCACACACACACACACACACACACATACACACACACACACACACACACACACACACACACACACACACAGAACTATTGGGGCAACACGATCGTCGCTGAAAGACAATCTATGTGATCTTCTTGAAGTCATTCCGAAAGACTTGTCTACCGGCTAGCGCTGGACTATTAGATACATGAACAGGTGTTGTCTATTAGCTATCATAAACCACTGATGTTTTTTGTTGCTGGTTATTCACGCGGTATCGACCTGTTCCTTTTCCGTTTACAGCATCGGAGCAAGTAAGTAAACATGGCGCTTAACGTCCACAGTAAGTAAGTAAACCATGGTGCTTAACGTCCACAGTAAGTAAGTAAACATGGCGCTTAACGTCCACAGTAAGTAAGTAAACATGGTGCTTAACGTCCACAGTAAGTAAGTAAACATGGCGCTTAACGTCCACAGTAAGTAAGTAAACATGGTGCTTAACGTCCACAGAAACCATAAGGCTTATTAGGGATGGGGAACATCGGAGCAGCGATAGCTTCTTTTTACCTTGTCGTCCCCAGTAAGCCTGCAGCAAATTCTCGCTTTAGGCAAAACATCTGATTACATTTTAATATTTGTTTTCTTCTTTTTATACTTTCTCTTCGTCCTTTAAAAACAATTATTACGTTGTAGTATCAAAACAAACAAAGGGTTCATAAGAATGCCTTTTTGAATTGGACAATACAAGACAACGTGCACATGTTCCGGGTAGACCCCTTGTTCAAGCAACATAGAGACAGTAACTGTCTGTTTATCTTCCGCAGAAAAAAAGAAGAAGAAGAAATGAAATCAGTAAACCTTAGTTTGGTTCAAGTTCTGGCTTTCTGATTACAGACCATGCATATACCACAACTTTTTTTTCTTCTGCTCCGCCGTTTGTCTTCTGCTTTTTTCTTCTTTTTTTCTTCTTCCCCTCTCTCTCTCTGTGTGTTCTCCGTGGTATCACTTCCTGACTCATTTTAGCATGGGGATTTTCCTTTCTTGCGTTCTAGTTTATTGCTTTCTGATTACACTTTATTGTCTCTTCCTGTAACTTATGCTTTCTTTTTGGGACATTATGACAACATTTAAGTACTTACAGCTTTCTCATCTTCTTTTTACAGCCCTTTGACTACACTTTAACGCCTATCTATCTATCTATCTGTCTGTCTGTCTGTCTGTCTGTCTGTCTGTCTGTCTGTCTGTCTGTCTGTCTGTCTGTCTGTCTGTCTGTCTGTCTGCCTAAGTATCTTTTTAAAGTAATAATTCTTCTTCTTAATCTCTGCTGCTTTGTGATATGACTTTTCAGAATTCTTTCCCCTGTCAGTTATACATACCAAACAGAGACATTGCGATCACTGAACCGAAACGAGAAGACGCCAGCATCTTTACTGTCCGAGACGAAAACCACCAATGACTATAAGAGTAATCGGACACCATTATTTATAGACTCGTTACTTTTTATGCATGCAGAAGTGTCGAAGTTTGCGTAGAAGAAAGGATAGGGTGTGGTCACTTTAATTAAGACATAGGAGAAACAGGAGGGGTCGGGGGGCGGGGGGGGGGGGGGGGGGGGGCGGAGGACAGAGGGAGAGAGTGCAACTTAATATGTCACGACAGGTGTTCTGTCTGTCTGTCTGTCTGTCTGTCTGTCTGTCTCTCTCTCTCTCTGTCTCTCTCTCTCTCTCTCTCTCTCTCTCTCTCTCTCTCTCTCTCTCTCTCTCTCTCTCTCTCTCTCTCTCTCTCTCTCTCTCTCTCTCTCTCTTTCACTGCTATTTTCTCATTTCCGTTGCTGTCGCTGTCTTGTTTCATATGTGTTATTATTATTATTATTGATGCTGTATTTGTCTATAGCCTTCTGTCATAATATTTCACTGTGAATGTCTTGGTTATTAGTAGTACTGTAGCAACGGCAGATATGTGAGTCAGCCTTTGTGC
>JABMCL010000461.1:200000-225000 GCA_018857735.1 Alviniconcha marisindica
CAGCCGACCCCCCCCCCCCCCCCCCCCCCCCCCCCCCCCACACACACACACCCATACCCACTTTCCGCCCCCGCACGGACATTCACCGGCTCAACTGGAAGTCAGACAAGAAGACGCCATTTTGCGCTCAGTTGCCACACGCACTGTTCTTCGGGACAGCTTTCGGGCTCCAGCAGAGAGCCAGTGATCACCCGACGTACCTACGGTTCTGATTGGTTGTTCGCTGTCCCTTTTTTTATAGGGTGGGTCCAGCCGCACATGTTAAACCCACACCCTGGAATTAATCACCGGACACGAGAGAAAGAGAGAGACAAGAGAGACGAGAGAGAGAGAGAGAGAGAGAGAGAGAGAGAGAGAGAGAGAGAGAGAGAGAGAGAGAGAGAGAGAGAGAGAGAGGCTGGCAAGGAAGGTAACTCTTCCACTTCGTTGGTCTTCCCTGAGGTGGTTGTCTGAGTCAGAAAAGAAAGCGGGGCTGTGTCAGAATGTAAGACACGCCAGCTGTTGAATAATGAGGTGCCACAAGAGGGTTGGGCGGAGTGCGAGGGGGGGGGGGGGGGGTGGTGAGTGGATTGGAGGTCACAATCAGACATTATTGTTTTAAACAACTGTCAGCGTTCTGGCCCGTCTAGAGAGTGAGCCAGCTGGGATTAGCAGTAAAGCGTAAGGCTGGTGATTAGGTTGGTTGACTATTGCTTTACGTTGCTTTACGTCCACAGAAACCGTTGGCTTATTAGGGACGGGAGCCGAGGACGGCCACCTCGACTTTCACACAGACCCTGAGCTCTGGTGGTGTTTTATTTAATTTTTAATTTTTATTTGAACCCTTGTCAAGCGCCTCATCTCGAGGTCAAAGCCCGTCTATTTAAAAAGACTGGCTTTGTTCGAGATGTGAGCCGGTTTGGCCTAGCGGTAAGGCGTTAGGCTGGTAAGCGGAAGGACCTCGGTTCGAATCCGCTTCGGCTCTCCTTTCTCTTCAAAAAGGTTGTGGTTTGTGGACACTGTCCTGTGACTTTGTCCATCGCTTCCTGCTGAAACATTAAAATGGCTCTCATCGCTGCCCATCTGAATGCAGGAATCATTCTGGTGGTGACAGTGTAGCGATAGGTATATAATCTCCCTCTTCCCACCACCTCCATACCCCCTTCCCCCCCTTCTCCCCGTCCCTAATAAGCCGTACGGTTTCTGTGGACGTTAAGCACCATGTTTACTTACTTACTTACTTACTTCGAGATGAGGTCTGGAAGCGTTTCACAACGGTAAGTAGAAGGAAGGACCTCGGTTCGATTCCTCTTCGGCTCTCGGTCCTCTCTCTTGAAAGGTTGTGGTTTGTGGACTTTATCCCTCACAATTAATGAAACATTAAAATCGCTCTCATCTCATCGCTGCCCATCTTAATGCAGTAGTCAAACTGCTGGTGACAGTGTAGCGTTAGGTATAGTCTCAAAAAACACGAAGCAAAAAACAGACAAATAATTTAAAAAAATTAAAGTAATGACAACAAAAAAAGACCCACAGCTTCGGTCACAGCACAATCTGTAAATACATTTTTCTTTTTTTTCTTTTTAATTTAGTCCTGGTGAATAATAGTCTTTTCCTTTAAGAATGAAAAAATTATATCTTCCACACAGCTGACAAGCGAGAAGCCCCGGATACGAGAATCTTCTGACGTCGTAACTAGGGCACGAACTGGGTTAATCGCAGGCTTATACTTACGTTTCCACTTAGCAATGGGGAGCAAATGAATCACGTCCAGCTGCGTGTGGCCAACAACGCTCTCAGTCTGCCATCTCATACAGAGACTGATGACAGAAGGAGCTAGACTGTAGAAGCGAAGGATACCGGAAGTATAAGACATCCCTAGAAATGCATAGCGACTCCGAGCTCAGGAGCTGTGTGAAAGTCGAGGCGGCTGTCGTGGCAGCCCCTACCTAATAAGCCTGATGGGTTTTGTGGACGTAAAGCAACATTTCAAGAAGAAGGAAAAGAAGGAGAAGAAGAAGAAGAAGAAGAAGAAGCTGTGAGAAAGTCGAGGTGGCCATCCTGGGCTCCCCTTGAAAAAACAAGAACAAAAGCAAAAACGACAACAACAATAATAACACACACACAAACACACGCACGAACGCACGCACGCACGCACGCACGCACGCACGCACGCACGCACGCATACACACACACACACACACACACACACACACACACACACACACACACACACACACATATACACCACACACACACACACACACACACACACACACACACACACACACACACACACACACGCGCGCGCACGCGTGCGCACGCACGCACGCAAGCACACACACAACACTACACTACACAACACTACACTACATTAACTACACTACAAACCAACAAAAAACATCATAAGTAAATCCTGCCAACCATAGTTATGTTTACCTTACCTGGAGACATGACACGTTTTCCCGAACCTGAGTCTGTCGAAACACACCAGATTCTGACGTTGGCGGGGACTGCAATTTCTAGCGTGATAGCTAGCCTACCCGCACGCAGAGAGAGAGAGAGAGAGAGAGAGAGAGAGAGAGAGAGAGAGAGAGAGAGAGAGAGAGAGAGAGAGAGAGAGAGAGAGATCGCAATAAGCATGTGCAGGCCAAAAGTTAGAGAGAGAGAGAGAGAGAGAGAGAGAGAGAGAGAGAGAGAGAGAGAGAGAGAGAGAGAGAGAGAGAGAGAGCATGTGCAGGCCAAAAGTTAGACCAGATCTGATAACATTAAAAGGATGTTATGCTCAGCTGTGCTCCCTGATGTATGGTATATATGCATCGTCATTTTGCAGTGTCGCCGACAGTCGGAAATGCGTTCACACGTGAGAGGAATTGGATGTCAGAAAATTTAATTGCCACACTGAAACTACTATGCTGAGCAGAATACGAAAGCGACGAAGAAAGGTTTGATGAACTGACTGGATAAGATGAAGGAGGATAACGTTTTGGACATGGTGTTTGTCAAAGATAATTATCATCTTTGTTAAAATTGTCCGTGGTGGGCGGAGAGGGGTGTGGAAGGTGGAGGTGGGGAGAGGGGGGGGGGGGGGGAGAGCAGAGACAATGACAGAGCAGGGTAGGATGGCAGAGAAAAGGTACAGGACAGAGGGACGACGACAAAGCAGGATGGCCATCAGCAGAACAACGTGACGACGACGACAAAAATAGGAGACGATGACAACAGCAGGACAGCAATGACGACAACAAAACAGGAGACGATGACAAAAGCAGGACAGCAATGACGACAACAAAACAGAACGACGACGGCGACCACTGGACACGGTACGGGGGCGATGACAGAGAAATGGGACAATGACAGAGCGGGGACACGATACAGCATGACAGCAACGACGACAACACAGCAGGACGAAGATGACGACCACAGAGGAAATGGACGATGACAGAGAAATGGGACAATGACAGAGCGGGGACACGACACAGCATGACAGCAACGACGACAACACAGCAGGCCGAAGATGACGACCACAGAGGAAATGGACGACGACAGAGAAATGGGACAATGACAGAGCGGGGAGACGACATAGCATGACAGCAACGACGACAACACAGCAGGACGAAGATGACGACCATAGAGGAAATGGACAATGACAGAGAAATGGGACAATGACAGAGCGGGGAGACGACACAGCATGACAGCAGCGACGACAACACAGCAGGACGACGATGATGACGACAGAGAAAAAAAGAAAAGAAAAAAAGGAGGAGGTAGACGACCGCAGAACAACTGGACGATGATAGAGTATACGCACACGACGCAGAGCAATGACGAAACAGAAAAGGACGATGACAGAGAACAGGACGATGACAGAGAACAGGTAGATGACAGAGAACAGGTAGATGACTGAGCAAGAGGACAATGACAGAGGAGCAGCAGAGACTGAGTAGCGCGAATGTGCTGCAGCTGGCTTTCTTTCTCAAAACTGACTCGAATTCCTCACCGTATAAACAAATCTTATGGACACGATTACTGATAATTTATAAAAACAAGCAAAAAAGTAACAACAACACAGGCGCGTTAACTTGTAATTAGTACATTCTCAGTGACAAAAACCGGACAGGAAGACGAACAGTGTGAGATGCAATTTGTCACATTAACAAAAATCATCAAAATGTTAGGTACCGGCTAAAGCAAATAACGACATGCAGTCTGTTCCAAGAGTTACCTTTCCTTTCCGGCTTGAAACACTGTCAGCTGACCTCCAGCTTTAGCCAGAGAGTTTTCCTTTCTTTTCAACCTGAAATATTATCAGCCGACCTCTCACTTTGCCACAGAGTTACCTTTCCTTTCCAACTTGAAACACTATCAGGTGACCTCTCGCTTTAGCGACAGAGTTATCTTTTCTTTCCAACTTGAAAAATTATCAGTTGACCTCTTGCTTTAGCCAGACCTTTCCTTTCCAGTTTGTAACACTAGCAGTTCACCTCTCGCTTTAGCCAGAGAGTTACTTTCCCTTCCAACTTGAAACGCTATTAGTTGACCTCTCACTTTAGTCACAGAGTTACTTTCCCCTTGCAGCTTGAAACATTATCAGTGGACCTCTCACTTTAGCCAGGGTTATCTTTCCTTTCCAATTTAAAACACTATAAGCTCTCCTCTCGCTTTAGCCACAGAGTTACCTTTCCTTTCCAGTTTGAAACACTATCAGCTGACCTCTCGCTTTAGCCACAGTTACCTTTCCCTTCCAGCTTGAAACACTATCAGCTGACCTCTCGCTTTAGCCACAGAGTTACCTTTCCCTTCCAGCTTGAAACACTATCAGCTGACCTCTCGCTTTCGCCAGACAGCTCTGTCCACTTAGACAAGCGGACTCCAACAGCGTAGCCGGTGTTCGAACTCACGCTTCGAATGCACAGACTCATGGCGCTTGATCATTGCTCTCGAAAACAGCTAGGGCACGTGCTTTGTTTACATTTGGTTACATTACACTGATCCTTGGACAGCCCGCGGGCTTGTCTGTGCAGAGCTGTCTGTGCGCAGACAACCACCTCTCCGAAGACGAACCCGCGGGCCAAAGCTCATCTGTCAGTCAGAAGGTGGTAGGATGTCGAGTCAAAATAATGGCTGTCAAGTTGCTCTAAGCCAGAATTTATTCAAGATAAAATACAAAGTTACTGGGGACATCAACAAGCTGATGCGACTGATAGCAGAAGAATGACGCGCTCATGCATAGGCTAGTTCAGCTAGCTAACCAAACAAAACGTCAGTCCTTACGGAGCCTATGTCACAATACTGAGCCCGCCAAGCTTCCTGCCCACCAAGCTTCACATTTATGTGACCAGATCAGGGGGCTATTTTGTAAGAACTGATAACGAAAACAGTACAACACTGAAACTGATCAAAACTGGAAACATTTTACAGTATTCTGCAGACAATTGCAAAATAATTCGTTTAGAAATAAGGACGTTGCGGGCGTTTAAAGAGAGTGACTGGTGCCAGAGACAGAAAAGCATCCAGCACCAAGAGCTGCTGCATTCCAGAACTGATGGCGCTGAAAGGGTTAAATGCGCGCATCAAGTTGCAAAGCGTAGAATAGCTAGCAGTTTTTGTTGTTGTTGTTATTGTTTTGGTAGGGGATGGGGGGGGGGGGGGGGGGGGGTTGCTGCTGTTTTTGGCTTGTTGTTGTTGTTGTTGTTGTTGGCTTTGTTTCTGTTTGTTTAAGCCCATGAGAGGCTTATCCGGTAAATCTGTGTGCAATATCAACCCCCCCAAAATGAAATTTATGGCTGCGGGGCACGGTTTGTGTGTGTCGGTTTAAACAAAAAAATGTATTGAGATAAAATAAAGATACAGATAATTATTGTGTACTCATCAAGAAGCTTTCAGAGCTTATTAGCAATGAGTTCATACAGTTGAAAACACACAAACACACAAACACCCCCACCCCCACTCTCTCTCTGTCTCTTTCTGTCTCTGTCTCTCTCTGTCTCTGTCTCTATCTCTCTGTCTCTGTCTCTGTCTGTCTGTCTGTCTGTCTGTCTGTCTGTCTCTGTCTCTGTCTCTGTCTCTCTCTCTGTCTCTCTCTCTCTCTCTTCTCTCTCTCTCTCTCTCCCACATCCACACCACACTCCTCTCTCTCTCTCTCTCTCTCTCCTCTCTCTCTCTCTTCTCTCCTACACACACACACACACACACACACACTCTCCTTCCCTTACACACACACACACACACACACACACACTACACACACCACACACACACACACACACACACACACACACACGCGCGCGCACACACACACACACACGCGCGCGCGCGCGCACACACACACACACCCACACACCCACACACATGTACGGCGGAAGGAACAATTTATTTCACCTAGCTAACAATAAATAACAAATGTGTGTGTGTTCATGCAAGCACAGCTCTAGCCGTTTCCCTTTACAGTTCAGACGTGCAGTAGGACAATGTGTCATTAGTCTGCATAGAACAAGGACATGCACATGTTTTTTTGGTTTATTAATCAAAAACAACACGTGCTGGTGACGCAGCGGAAACCTGCACCTAACTTAACAATCATTGCTGATTTCGTGGTGGGAAGCAGGGGGAAGGGGGGAGGGAGGGGGGGACGCCACAAAAAAAGAGGAGGGGGGGGGGGGGGGGGCGAAACGCGGAGAAAGAGAGAGGGAGACAGGCAGACAGAGACAGAGAGACGGACACAGAAAGAGATAGACAGAGAGAAGGAGAAACAGGCATAGAGAGTCACAGACAGACAGAGAGACTAGACAGAAACAGAGAGAGAGAGAGAGACAGACAGACAGACAGACAGACAGGCCGGCAGAGAGAGAGAGAGAGAGAGAGAGAGAGAGAGAGAGGAGAGAGAGAGAGAGAGAGAGAGAGAGAGAGAGAGAGAGAGAGAGAGAGAGAGAGAGATACAGACAGACAGACAGACAGACAGACAGACAGAGAAAGAGACAGAGACAGACAGACAGAGAGAGACAGAGACATAGACAGAGAGAGACACACGGAGCGAGACATATAGGGAGACAGAGACCGAAAAAGAAAGAGGGGCAAAAGAAACAGAAACACTGGGACAGAGACAGAGAGAGGTGCCTGATCTCTATCGAGATCTCTATAATTCAACGTGTTTGACAAGCGAACAGAGGATGACAGACCACACAGACAGACCACAATATACAGACAATACCGTCAGACTACATGTAAAAATAATAATTAAAAAACGAAAGAGAGAGAGAGAAAACAAAAACGAGAGAGAAAGAAAAAACGAGAGAGAGAGAGAGAGAGAGAGAGAGAGAGAGAGAGAGAGAGAGAGAGAGAGAGAGAGAGAGAGAGAGAGAGAGAGAGAGAGAGAGAGAGAGAATAGCAGAGCACAGTTCGTCCTTTCTCAGTTGAAAACTCCTCCAAAGTCGGCCATTTCACCCCAGGGAAAAGTAAGTATTACTCATCTGAATGGGTAAAGTCACTCCTAATGCCCCGAAATTGAGAAAGGTATCACATTTTCAGCCAGGTTTCTGAAATCAGAAACCGGAAACCTGAAGTTTATGAGCCTAGGAATAGCGTAGTGAAGGCATACAAAACCTCTCCATTGCTACTATTGGACAAAACTCGGACCGGGTATGTGACTGCATGCCTTAGGTGATCACGCAGATAGCTAGGCTCTGTCTCACCCGGGTTTGTAGACATAAAAACTGCCATCATGAAACACATAAACTAACACCGTGAGACACACAGATTAACAACTCTCAACACGCCACAACCTACAGTCGTAATATATATATATCTGTGATTGCTTTGAGGCTTTTGAGAGTAAACCACTTTGAGTTATTTGATATTGTAATATGTGTATGTGCGTGTGTGTGTTGTTCTGGGGGTGCGGCCGATGGTGTATACGTGTATCAGTACGTTTTTTTTTTTATAGTAGTGCGTCGATTAATGAAATCAAAAATCAGACACCTAAAGGTTATGAGCCTGCAAATTCACAATTCTAAATTGCGGGAATTTTAGCTACTACCTGTCTGCGTGTACAGACATTCTACTGCCAACTACATTAGTCTTCCTTCCACATGGACAGCGCCATTTTGGAAATGCCAGTTCGCTTCTGACTGGCTAGCGCCAGCAACATTGCGGGATCGGTTAAAAAAAGAAACAACACACACACACACACACACACACACACACACACACACACACACACACACACAACAACACACACACACACACACACACACACACACACACACACACACACACACACAGAAAACAACAGTAAAAAGTGCGACTATGTCGGAAATATTTCACGAAACCCTAAATGCTTTACGTACGGCGAGATATTTCCAAGCCCGAAAGCGCTGTTCTACCCTGGAAGCTTGAACATGTGTGTGTGTGTGTGTGTGTGTGTGTGTGTGTGTGCGTGCGTGCGTGCGTGCGTGCGTGTGTGTGTGCGCGTGCGTGCAAGCGTGCGTGTGTGTGCGTGCGTGCGTGCGTGCGTGTGTGTGTATGTGCGTACGTGCGTGCGTGCGTGTGTGTGTGTGCGTGTGTGCGTGCGTGCGTGCGTGCGTGCGTGTGTGTTCGTGAGTGCATGTTCGTGCGTGCGTGCGTGCGTGCGAGCGTGCGTGCGTGCGTGGGTGCGTACGTGCGTGCGTTCGTGCGTGCGTGCGTGCGTGCGTGCGTGGTGTGTGTGTGTGTGTGTGTGTGTGCAAGAGAGAGAGAGAGAGAGAGAGAGAGTGTGTGTACGTGTGTGTGTGTGCGTATGTGTGTGTGCGTGTGTGCGTGCTTGCGTGCTAGCGTGCTTGCGTGCGTGATGTGTGTGTGTAGTGTATGTGTGAGGCTTTATCACTGGGGCCGCGACAGAAGGATCGTGAGGAACACTCAAGTTCAGATGGTGCAAGTGTGCCTGAGAGCCCTGTCACCGAGAAGTGTTCGAATGGAATCTCACTCATCACTGCCCGTCTTAATGCAGGAGTCATTCTGGTGGTGACAGTGTAGCAATAGGTATATAACCTCCCTCTTCCCCCACCTCCATACCCCCTCTCCCCTCCCCCTTCTCCCCGTCCCTAATACGTCTTATGGTTTCTGTGGACGTTAAGCACCATGTCTACTTACTATGGAATCCCATCTTCCTTTTCGACCGTGCGCAGTGGGGCATGGGCCGTGAGTTACTAAAAATGGCAGCTCCTCCAGTACATCCCACCTGTACTACAACATCCCACCTGTACTACAGATAATCGGGGAGCGGGGATAGCTCAGTGGTTAGAGCGCCGGACTAGTGATGGAAGGGTCGCGGGTTCGAATCCCTGCAGGAGCGGCGGGAGAATTTTCTTCTCCTGGGTCAACTTTCTGTGCTGACTCTTATTTCGGTATCCGTTCCACCCCCGTGTTACCGCAGTAGCACGTAAAAGATCCCGGTCGTTCTGCCAGAAGTGCAGGTGGCAGCTAGGTTACAGCTACACACGCATACACCTTACGCATGTCGCTTTGCATGAAGCGACATGGTACATAGGAGTATGGTGTACACAGAACGCGTCGAGACGGCAGCAGTTTCATGTGGCTCCAGCCACGCCAGCGCTGTAAGTATACACTGACTTCGTGGATATTCAAAAACGCGCTATAAAAAGCTAGTCACTCATGTAGAATCACACGCGAGCGCAGTGAGTCCGCTCGAGAGCAGAGAGTAGCGCTATGTAAAAGCAATCGTCATCATCATACTAATACTGTCACACACTGATGGCTGTTCCTTCGGCACTGGCTTGCTCGCGCACAGACGTCAGTCACGTTGTCTAGTCATGCCCACGGCAGATTAACGGGGGAACCGAACCGTGGACACGATTAAAATTAATAGGCCCGAAAACGTACAAAAATGCACAAGCATTTCCTTCTGGGGACATTAAGCCCCACGTCATCATAATTATCATCATCTGCATCTTCTTGTTGTTGTTGTTGATCGCTCTTTATAGAGCGCTATTCTCCGCTCTCGAGCAGACTCACTACGTTGGCGCCAGAAATATAGCGATGTTTTAAAAGATACAGCCAACCAAGACAGTGGTCACAGTTCTCGCTTTTCCCTTTTTGGACACTATAAACGATTGTAGCACCAAACCTGTAAAGTTTCAGAGCTCAGGAGCTGTGTGAAAGTCGAGGTGGCCGTCCTGGGCTTTCCGTCCAAACGAGCCTTATGGTTTCCGTGGACGTAAAGCAACACTGAACCATGCTCACGCATTGGTCTCAGCTTGTCCCTAATAATTATGTCAACCGGCATCCGGGGACATTAAGCAACACAACAGCAACCTGTAAAAGAAAAACCCAAACGTGACCTGAACGACGTGTTACAGGTTGGGTAGAAACTTCACGGTAAGCGAAGAAGGAATTTCATGGCTGAAAGACTTTGATGGGCCCGTACCGGCGACGTTTGTTCATGCTTTACCGATTATCTGTAGACTGTCTCGGTCTGTCCCGGCCGGCTAAGGTATCTAATCACAGCTCGCTTACCTCACGCTTTACCTAACTGCTCACTGGGTTCGACACACGTATGTATTAGGCTCGGTCCACACACTCGGCATTCTTCTGCAGCTTCAACACATCTCTGCTACGTTGTGTGGAAAAACGTGACAGTCATGCAGTCCTTCGCTGGCTATATGTAACGTAACGTAACGTAACGTAACGTAACGTGACGTGGAAGAGTATGTATAAGGTGCTTACACCTAACGTGAGCCAGAAGGTATGTAATCATGCAGACTACCTGTGTAACCGTACCTCAGGGCTCGGTCAGCTGTGTGAAAGTCGAGGTGGTCGTCCTGAACTCCCCGTCCTGAATAGCCCTTGTGGTTTCTGTGGACGTAAAGCAACATTAGAAGAAGATATACAGACACCTAATAGTCCTGATGGTCTCTGTGGACGTAAAGCAACATTAGAAGAAGATATACAGACACCTAATAGTCCTGATGGTCTCTGTGGACGTAAAGCAACATTAGAAGAAGATATACAGACACCTAATAGTCCTGATGGTCTCTGTGGACGTAAAGCAACATTAGAAGAAGATATACAGACACCTAATAGTCTTGATGGTCTCTGTGGACGTAAAGCAACATTAGAAGAAGATATACAGACACCTAATAGTCCTGATGGTCTCTGTGGACGTAAAGCAACATTAGAAGAAGATATACAGACACCTAATAGTCCTGATGGTCTCTGTGGACGTAAAGCAACATTAGAAGAAGATATACAGACACATAATAGTCCTGATGGTCTCTGTGGACGTAAAGCAACATTAGAAGAAGATATACAGACACCTAATAGTCCTGATGGTCTCTGTGGACGTAAAGCAACATTGAAGAAGAAAGATACTTACACCAGACACCTGATGGTCTCTGTGGACGTAAAGCAACATTAGAAGAAGAAGAAGACACACATACATACACCTAACACTCTTTATGGTCTCTGTGGTGGACGTAAAGTAACATAGAAGAATTAAGACATACATACATTTTGCTTAACGTCCTCAGAGAGAGAGAGAGAGAGAGAGAGATACGGATACGGATACGGATGATTTATTTCCGATGTTTCTGCACGTTTGTAGCAACTCTGTGAAAATGCATTAATCAACTGCTTATTGGTACTTATAATATTTGTTTGTGGCATTGTCGTGCTTATTTGTGTTTGTAGTATAGCAAGGACTGGCTGTTAGATAGGTCCAAATGGACCTAACGCTACTATCCTTGAGTATTAAAGTTTTAGAGTTCGAGTTCTCTCTCTCTCTCTCTCCTCTCTCTCTCTCTCTCTCTCTCTCTCTCTCTCTCTCTCTCTCTCTCTCTCTCTCTCTCTCTCAGTATAGCAAGGACTGGCTGTTAGACAGGTCCAAATGGACCTAACGCTACTATCCTTGAGTATTAAAGTTTTAGAGTTCGAGTTCTCTCTCTCTCTTCTCTCTCTCTCTCTCTCTCTCTCTCTCTCTCTCTCTCTCTCTCTCTCTCTCTCTCTCTCTCTCTCTCATATAGCAAGGACTGGCTATTAGATAGGTCCAAATGGACCTAACGATACTATCCTTAAGTATTAAATTTTTCGAGGTTCGAGTTCTCTCTCTTGCTCGCTCGCTCGCTCGCTCTCTCCAAAGCTGTTTGTGCTGCTCTGTATATCCTGTAATTTAACAGGTGCAACATATTCATTACGCTACCGCAGACATGACACATCAGCAGAAAATGTCATAGAATTATATGGATATAATTATCAGTATACTGGATATTGCAGGCACTGATCCAACGACACTGAAACTGTGAAAGCGTGGTGGTGGTGGTGAAGTAGAAGGAGGGAGGGAAGGAGGGAGGGAGGGACGGATAAAGGGGTAGGGTGTTCAACAGAGGTTGTGGGCTGGGTCGTTTCGTACCCGGAGTTACCTGTGGCCTACGTGTAGGTGTCAGAGGCGCCTCCAGTACCTGGCGACCCGTATAATTTTGAATTGTTCCCCTACGGCGACCGAGCTGAACTGGAGGAGGGGTGTACTGCCCGACAGCTTTGTTGACAATAGTTCTAGTCTGTAACACACTCACGCCCCTCTTGACAGCCGCTGAAATGTAGATAATAGGGAGCATCGAGCGAGCCAGAGAGAGGGAGAGACAAGAGACAGACAGACAGACAGAGACAGGGACAGACAGACAGAGACGTGAGAGGTAATGGCGGGGACTGAGATCCCAAGAGGTGAGTGAGTGTGTGTGTGAGAGAGAGAGAGAGAGAGAGAGAGAGAGAGAGAGAGAGAGAGAGAGAGAGAGAGAGAGAGAGAGAGAGAGAGAGAGAGAGAGAGATGTGTGTGTGTGTGTGTGTGTGTGTGTGTGTGTGTGTGTGTGTGTTGTGTGTATGGTATGTTGTGTGTATGTGTGTGTGTGTGTGTGTGTGTGTGTGTGTGTGTGTGTGGTGAGTGGGGTGGATGGGAGTTGTGTGTGGTGTGTGTGTCGTAATACGGCACTGTGTATGTTTCTGTAAAAAAAATAATAAAGGGGACAGAGATGAGAGCCAGTGGCTTTTTGCTTGATTACGCCGTGAGGGCAAAGTCAAGAAGCGTCATAAATAATAATAATAAAAAAGGTGCAACGATGAGAGCCAATTCTTTAATGCTTATTCGGGAGGGGAGAAGGAGACGGCCATAGAGACAGGGGGGTAAGAAGGAGAAGTAAACATGATCGCTTTCACGTCACACCCAAAACCATGCTTAAGGGACGGGGAGAGCCAGGGGAGCATGATGGGAGGGACAAGAGATATATACTATCGCACAGCAGCACAAATGATTGATTAAGAGCAGGAGAGCCTTGAAGTCGAATTCGAACCGAGGTCCCTCTGCTTACCAGCCTAACGCCTGACCCTCAGGCCAAACCGGCTCACTAATAAATCACAACCCTTTCGAAGCGGAATTTAAGGCGAAGACCGAGTCAAACCCACACCGTCCTGTTACTAGCCTAACGCTTTACTGCTGGGCCAACCTGGCCCATCCTCTCCGCCCTCTTATGCTGCATGATTTATCGGTATGTATCTCACTCCCAGAACCCGAACAATGCATACAGCATGTGTGTGGACACAGCTTCCAACAAGCACACCGTTGTTTCACAGATTATTTACAAGGTCCAGAAAGGGCGGGGGGTGGGGGGGTGGGGGTGGTGGTGTGGGGGGGACTTTTAACGGGACTGACCCTCAGAAATCGTGTCTCATTTTGGAAAGCTGGAAGACTGCATAGGAATGTTGATCGTCCATGCCAAAATAATACACGGAAATAACAGTAATAATATTATTATTGGATACTTAGAGCACCTAACCTGCACAAGCCCTAAGCGCTTACGCGTTCTTTAAACGCACATATTTTCACAATTTAACGAGAGACTGAGAGAGACCAAGAGAGACAGAGACAGAGAGATAGAGACAGAGGCAGACAGACAGACAGAGACAGACAGACATATAGACAGAAGGAGAAAGACAGAGACAGACGGAAACGTGAGATGTAATGGCGGGGACTGATATCCCAGGAGGTGTGTGTGTGTGTGTGTGTATTGGTTGGTTTGGTTACGTTTTATGATTTCTGTTTGTTTGTTTGTTCTTTTTTTTAGGACCGGAAAACGGTTGGCGCGAGCAGCTCAAAATATTATTATTCATTATTAAGCAAGTAAATAAATAAATAAATAAAACTTAGCTGTGGGTTCTCACGATGAGCATACCGACGCAGAGTGTCCACGGACGCACACAGCCGGCCACGGTCTGTATAATAATTACACAACCCAGGTACGCCGCCCAGGAGAGGAAACAGACGAAGCCTTGTAGCTTAATCATCATTCGGGACGCCCCGAGCTGTGGCCCTGGAGTCATCCTTGTGACGGATAGCTGGACGTCCACCGATATGTCAGCCTCGGGAGTTAACCGCCACAAAGCTCGCCGCCTAAGCCCAGTGGGTAACAGTCACATACTTCGGCTTTAGGGGAGGTTTCAATTCTGGGGTTGGACGGACACATTTAACCTTCTGTCCGCCCGCTGTGCGAGAGGGAAGGGCGAGCTGAGGTGCTGTGTGGAAGTGGAGGTGGTGGCCGTCCTGGACCCCCTTCCCCCCTCCCCCCTCCCCCCTCCCCGCTTCCCCCCCCCCCCCGTCCCTAAATAGTCCTTACGTCTCTGTGGACGTAAAGCAACATTGAACTCTCTACCGATTCAGAGCTCAGGAGCTGTGTGAAAGTCGAGGAGGACGTCCTGGGCTCCCCCCACCCCATCCCTAAATAGTCTGTACGGTCTCTATGGACGTAAAGCAACACTGAACGAACCCAGAGTACGGAGTTCAGGAGCTGTGTGAAAGTCAAGGTAGCCGTCCTGGGCTAATAGTCCGCACGGTCTCTATGGACGCAAAGCAACATTGAGCGAAGCCAGAGTATGGAGCTCAGGTGCTGTGTAAAAGTCGAGGTGGCCGTCCTGGGCTCCCCCCCCCCCCCCTCCCGTCCCTAATAGCCGTACGGTCTCTGTGGACGTAAAGCAACATTGAACTCTCTACCGGTTCAGAGCTCAGGAGCTGTGTGAAAGTCGAGGTGGCCGTCCTGGGCACCCTGTCCCTAATAGTCCTTATGGTCTCTGTGGACGTATAGCAACTGTGAACTGTGTCTCTACCGGTTTAGAACTCAGAACCTGTGTGAAAGTCGAGGTGGACGTCCAGGGCTCAGAGTCCCCGTCTCTAATAGTCCGTACGGTCTCATTGGACGTAAAGCAACACTGAACTCCAGGGAAGGACGTTGGGACACGCACCTAGAGCAGTCGATGCGTCCAGTAAACATTGCCGTTTGCCGTTAGTCTCCAACCGTCTTTCGATCCGCTCGCTTGCTTGGGTTTTCTGTTGAAGCTGAGTCTTGTTGTGCACTTTTTGATGAAACCTAGCTATTGAGCTACATCTTCTAACGTGTCGCTCTGCTTCTCCTTTCTACTTCTGTCGCGGTGCTTTACGTCCACGGATACAGGTACACCTTCTTACGTGTCGTTCGTTTCACTTCCTCTTCTGTCGCGGTGCTTTACGTCCACAGATACGGATACACCCTCTTACTTGTCAACCGTTTTCCTTCCTCTTCTGTCGCGGTGCTTTACGTCCACACGATACATCTTCTTACTTGGCAAGCGTTTTTCTTCCCCTTCTGTCGCAGTGTGCTTTACGTTCACAGATACCGTATGGTTTATTAGGGACGGGGGAAGAATGGGATAGGGCAGAGGTCAGGGGCTGTGTGAAAGTCGAGGTGGCCGTCCTGGGCTCCCCGTCCCTAATAAAAAGCCTTTAAATGAGGGTTATGTGGACGTCAAGCACAACAGAAGAAGAAGAAGAAGATAGAGCAAAGCTTAGGACTGTGTGAAAGTCGTGGTAGCCGTCCTGGGCTCCCCGCCCCTAGTAAAACAGCCTTCAGGTTTCTGTGGCCGTAGAGCGCAATGAAAGAAGAAGAAGAAGAAGAAGAAGAAGAACATAGGGCAAAGCTCAGGATCTGTGTGAAATCTGAGGTAGCCGTCCTGGGTTCCCTGACCCTAATAAAAAGCCTTAAGGTTTGTGTGGACGTGAAGCATCATAGAAGAAGAAGAAGAAGAAGAAGAAGAAGAAGAAGAAGAAGAAGAAGAAGAAGAAGAAGAAGAAGAAGAAGAAGAAGAAGAGACGAAGAAGAAGAAGAAGAAGAAGAAGAAGAAGCAGAAGAAGAAGAAGAAGAAGAAGAAGAAGACGAAGACGAAGAAGCAGAAGAAGAAGAAGACGAAGAAGATGGGGCAAAGCTCAGGATCTGTGTGAAATCTGAGGCAGCCGTCCTGGGCTCCCTGACCCTAATAAAAAGCCTTAAGTTTTTTTCTGGACGTAAAGCACAATGAAAGAAGAAGAAGAAGAAGAAGAAGAATGGGATACGGAATGATAGCCCTGACCCACCTCCCTGCTCACACAGCTCCTGAGCTCTGACCCGCTTCTCCAGCAGATCTGACTTTATCAGTGTGTTTTGCTGCCGTTGATTTTATTTTATTATTTTATAAGGTGTTTTTTCCCCTCCCTACCCCCCCTCCCCGTGCTACACGTAAGCCCCCTTCACACCCTGAAGATGGCAGGCTCACTGAAGCTCAGGTAACAAAGAATGCGTCCAGCTAGACAGGTCAGAAACGGCATACGTACGTTAAAGAGGTCGACGCGCATAAATTACAGAGGTCAGTGTACTTACTAATCACGTCGATACGATAACGACAAGCGCTGTCAGAGAACGTTGTGAATATTCATAGGCAGGAGTGGGTGGCTACTTCAGCTGTCTAGAACACTGACATCCGTCCGAGGAAGCAGAGTGTATTATTATAAAGACTGGCGGCAAAACTGAGAAACTGCATATCATAATAATAGATAATATTATAATTTATAACACTTGATAAATCGCGTATAATATGTAATAAGATATATATATATATATATATATATATATATATATATATATATATATATATATATATATATATATATATATATATATATATATATATATATTATATATATAAAATAACATTGAAGTACTATTGTTTTGTATAATTATGGGTATTTGCACATTGTATGTTTTTATTTTTTCCCTTCTTTTCTTTAAGTAGTAAAGCGCTTTGAGATTCCGAAAGCGCTCTATACGTTCCCTCTCTCTCTCTCTCTCTCTCTCTCTCTCTCTCTCTCTCTCTCTCTCTCTCTCTCTCTCTCTCTCTCTCTCTCTCTCTCACACACACACAATGCGAGCACACACGCAGACACAGACAAACAATGTACACCCATACCAGTAAATTAAAATATACACAACATATACACACACACACACACACACACACACACACACACACACACACACACACACACACACACACACACACACACACCACACACACACACACACCACACCGCACACACACACACATCACACAGATACACACATCACACCACACCACACACACACCACACACACACACACACACACACACACACACACACACACACACACACACACACACACACACACACACACACACACACACACACACACACACACACACACACACACACACACACACACAGCAACTACCCACACGAAACCTCTTCACCATGTGCAGTGAAGAGGCCAAACCCAAGACCATAAATACATCTTTGTGTTCACAGTCTTTGGCCAAACCGTGCTGCTAGTACAAGCCCACTGGTCCACTAGCTGCTTGTCTGAGCTTTCGTCTTCCCTACGCCTGGGATTCTCCTCTTCAGTTTATGCCGATGTACCAAGGGTACCACAGAGGTCGCAGAAGGTAAGGGGACACCCTGTTTTGTTCGGGTGACTTTTAGGCGTGGATATCATACGGGTCATCTTCCCGTCAGCGAGTATTCCTGTAACCATTTGTTACCCAGTGGAAGTAGAAGTAATAGTAGTAGTAACATAGCCACAGGCGCAAGATCAAGGACGCCTTTTCACAGGTTTAATTCGCAAGATCAGACTGACCTGACACCGTGTCTTAGCGGTAGAGGGCTGGCGATGTGACATTGAGGAAATCCTTCGTGAGCCAGTCGATGAGGGCTGTTAGCTACAGCAACGTTTTATGTACAAAAGGAGAGGAGAAGCAGGAGGAAGAGGAAGTAGAAGAAGGAGGAAGAGGGTGAAAGGAAGGAGGAACAGGAAGAAGGAGAAGGAGTAGGAGGAGGAATGACGGAGAAAGAAGAAGAGGAAGAAAAGAGGAGGAGGAAGAAAAAATTAAGGAAAAATAAGAAGGGAAAGAGAGAAGAAAAAAAGAAAAAAGGAGAAGAAGAAGGATTAGGAAGAGGAAGAAGAAAAATAATATTTTGTTAAAACGAGAAGGAAGAAAGAGAGAAAATGAGAAGAAGAAGAAGAAGAAATAGGAGGAAGGCCGGAGAGAAGAAGAAGAAGAAGAAGAAGAAGAAGAAGAAGAAAAGAGGAGGAGGAAGAAGAAAAATAAAATAAAGAAGGAGAAGGAAGAAGAGAAAAAAGGAGGAGAAGATGAAGTACGAAGAATGACGGAGAAAGAAGAAGAAGAAGAAAGAAGAAGAAGAAGAAGAAGAAGAAGAAGAAGAAGAGGAGGCAAGGCAGAAGTTAGTCAGCTGGTGCTTTCAGCACAATCAACCACCTAGGGTTATATCAGAGCTATCAGTAGGCAGAAGGAGATGGACGAGGAAGAAAGAATGAGAAAGAATAAGGAGAATGGGGTGACAAAGAGGAGGAGGAATGCAGAAGAAAAGAAAAAAGGAGGAAAAAAGGAGAAAATAATTTAGGAGAGGGATGAAAGGGTGGAGACGAAGAAGAAGAAGAAGAAAAAAAAGAAGAAAGAGAGAAAAGGAGGAGGAAGAATAATAAGTTAGCTAGCAATTGGTTTTTAACGCTCAGTCAATCTTATAGCAGGGCGGAACATTTTACATCAACATCAAACCATTGTCACAAAGCAACTAACATTCCTATAAAACCGTGTAAACATGTAGATAATTGTAAAAGTGTTCTCAAACATTTAGTCCAACTTGTTAAAAAACATTAATCCCTTTAAGGAAATCAAAGACGGAGAAAGAAGATGAAAGAAGATGAAAAAGGAGGAGGAGGAGGAGGAGGAAGACGAAGGAAGAGGAGGAGGAGAAAGAAGGAGAGTAAAAAAAGGAGAAGAAATAGTAGGAAGAGGAGGAATGAAGGAGAAAGAAGAAGAAGAAGAAGACGAAGACAACGACGACGACGACGACGACGACGACGACGAAGAAGAAGAAGAAGAAGAAGAAGAAGAACAACAACAACAACAACAACAACAGCAACAACAATAACAACAACAACAACAACGGCAACAGCAACAACAACAAGAGAACGGGCGATCCGACGGAGAGACTGGAGGAGAAATTGTTGCTGTTGTTGTTGATCGCTTTTATATAACGCTATTCTCCGCTCTCGAACAGACTCACTGCGCTCGCATGTGATTCTACACGAGTGACTAGCTTTTTATAACGCTTTAAAAAAAAAATCTTTTCCATATCCACCGAAGGGATGTATTACAGTCAGAAGAAGAGACTGCTCTCCTTTCCGAATAGCTTAAAATTTCCTCCGCCTCTTTCGCTTGGGACAACCTGTACATCATTCACGCCAGTCTGAACCATCGGTGATGTAAAAACCGCCTTCTTCTTTATCTTTCCAAGACGATATATTCTACGACGGTCACATACACGAAGTCTGAAAGCCGAAGCGTTCAGTTTGGATTAAAGGGGCAAGAGAAGTCTTGTTGTTTCCAATGAGTGTTAGGGCAACAACAAAAAGAGTGAAGAGGGATTCCAATTGTCACCACGAGTGTCAGGCGTCGCAGAGAGTAAAAAACTAACAAAAAACACACACGCACCTCATAAACAAGGCAGTACGGTATAGGATACACCGCATTATGTGTGTGTGTGTGTGTGTGTGTGTGTGTGTGTGTGTGTGTGTGTGTGTGTGTGTGTGTGTGTGTGTGTGTGTGTGTGTGTATGTGTGTTGTGTGTGTGTGTGTGTGTGTGTGTGTGTTGTGTGTGTGTTGTGTGTGTGTGGTGTTGTGTGTGTGTGTGTGTGTGTGTGTGTGTGTGTGTGTGTGTGTGTGTGTGTGTGTGTGTGTGTGTGTGTGTGTGTGATGTGTGTGTGTGTTTTGTGTGTGTGTGTGTGTGTGTGTGTGTGTGTGTGTGTGTGTGTGTGTGTGTGTGTGTGTGTGTGTGCATGCTGTACTGGTCGTGCGTGGTATGTGTATGTTGTGTTGTGTGTATGTGTCTGTGATGCGTGTGTGTGTGTGTGTATGTGTGATGTTATGTGCGTGGTGCGTGTGTGTGTGTGTGTGTTGTGTGTGTGTGTGTGTGTGTGTGTGTGTGTGTGTGTGTGTGTGTGTGTGTGTGTGTGTGTGTGTGTGTGTGTGTGTGTGTGTGTGTGTGTGTGCGTACGTGCGTGTGGATACCTACAAACTGTTAACGGGAAAAACAAAGCGAAGTCAGCAACGCAATCAGAACACTTGCGCGAAGAACGTAAACACACTTTGTGTGCGACATGACGTATGAGTTCCATAATGTACACGGCCATACGAAGTCGCCTGCCTCACCATTTCTCACCACGCACTGGGGTACAGCGGACGCAGAAATTAAGGTCCCTTGTTGCCGATAGGGACGGCTCGTAGAGCTTCAGACCAAAAGCCAGGTAATGAATGAACTGACTAGGCACTATAAAATACCAAGAATCTGTCAGGCAGCCGCAGAGCTCAGGAGCTCTGTGTGAAAGTCGAGGTGGCCGTCCTGGGCTCCCCTACTAGTCCCTAATAATCCTTATGGTCTCTTTGGACGTAAAGCAACACCGAACTTAATGCTCCCCGTCTCAGAGCTCAGGAGCTGTGTGAAAGTCGAGGTGGACGTCCTGGGCTCCCGTCCCTAATAAGCCTACGGTTTCTGTGGACCTAAAGCAACACTCAACCAGCCAGGCTGTCACAGAGCTCAGGAGCTGTGTGAAAGTTGATGTGGACTTCCTGGACCCGCCCCCCCCCCCCTCGCCCTCCCCCCCCATCCCCCCCCCCCCCCCCCCCCCCCCCCCCCCATCCCCGTCCCTAATAGTCCGTACGGTCTCTGTGGACGTAAAGCAACATTGAACGAACAGTCAGTGGAAATATTTTTCGAACTTTTGTTACGGCTCTTACCTTATTCTGTCGCACAGTGAATGCCCTCGACGTCTCCAGCTGTGGTCATGTTGTTGTCCAGTGTCCTTTTTCAACAACGTTTGCAGGCTGCAGTCCCCGTCTGTTAGCTAGTGGAGAGGATCGGACGACACCTAAAAGAAAAACCAGAGAAGAAAACAAAGTAATGTAATGGCTCGACTGTTCATTGCATTGCCTCTTGGTTTTTGTGTCAGGATTTAAAGATTGTAAAGGTACATTTTATAACTTTTTGTGTTTATTATTATTATTAATGTTTTGTTGTTGTTGTTGTTGTTGTTGTTGTTGTTGTTAGCTACGTCTTTGACCGCCAGTCATTGAGATCCAAACACACAGACGGTTATCAAAAGAAAGAAAGAAGTAAACCGCTTCAAAGGCAACGTTGGGGAAACTTCTGAGAGAGAGAGAGAGAGAGAGAGAGAGAGAGAGAGAGAGAGAGAGAGAGAGAGAGAGAGAGAGAGAGAGAGAGAGAGAGAGAGGAGGTGGAGCGCATATGGGCTTTTCCGAGCGCATAGATACCGCCTTGAACTGAATTGAACTGAACTGAAGAAACATAATGAAAAAACTAAAAACTAAACAAAAACTAAACGAAACATGAAGAAAAACACACACACAATAACAACAACGGGAAGAAAAACAACAACTAAAAACAACCAGCGCGAATTTTAACGAGACAATACGAAACGTGTGCAAATTATCAAGGGAACCAATAAGTCTAGTCAGTGAATGAGCCAGGAAAAAGACGCAGCAAGGACCACACACTAAAGCAGTACCATGCAGGCAGAGGTCTTGAGCCCCCCCCCCCCACCCCCCCCCCACCCCACGCCCATCACCCGCACTCCTCTCCCTTTGCCTGAATTTACTTGACAACAGGAGTGAAGTGGACGAGTGGTTAAGACAACGGACTCACGGTGTCAGAGGATTCTCTGCGCGACATTTGTCTTCTTTCACAGTCCCAGCTCCAGACTAGCTTTTTCTATGTTTCTTACTACTTCTAACACTTCCAACTGTCTCCAGCATGCTTCAGATAATATGCGTGTGTGTGTGTGTGTGTGTGTGTGTGTGTGTGTGTGTGTGTGTGTGTGTGTGTGTGTGTGTGTGTGTGTGTGTGTGTGTGTGTGTGTGTGTGTGTGTGTATTGGGAGGGGGGCGATGTTTAATGAGGAATGTGTGCATGTTGATACTGTGTGTTTTGATGCCAATTTTTGTGTTGTGTGTGTGTGTGTGTGTGTGTGTGTGTGTGTGTGTGTGTGTGTGTGTGTGTGTGTGTGTGTGTGTGTGTGTGTGTGTGTGTGTGTGTGTGTGTGTGTGTGTGTGTGTGTGTGTGTGTGTGTGTGTGGTCGTGTGTGTGGGCGCGGCGTGTGTGTGTGAGATGTTTGATGACAAATGTGTGTATGTTAATACCGTATGTTTTGATGTCAGTTTTGTTTTGTGTACGTTGTTTTACTTGAGTATGAAATGTACGTTCTCATTTGAGAAAGGGCGCTCTAATACCCGATTGTTATTATTGTTATTGTTGCTGTTGTTGTTGTTGTTGTTTTTGTTGCTGTTGTTATTGTTATTACCAGGACTGTGGGTTTGAGATCAACTTCGGACAGTAAAGTCACCCAGATCCTTTCCCCTCCATTTTTTTAAAAGACATATCTCAAAGTGGTTGAGTCAATGTCTAGATTTGCGAAGTTTCATGTGTACAGGCCTGCGCTTTTAAAGACCCAACGGCAAGCTAAAAGAAGCCCCCCCCCCCCCCCCAGCCATTTTTTTTAAAAATCAACCACAACAACAAAAATCGGTCGGAATTCCACCAACGTCAGGAATGAATTAATTGGCTGGGTATGGCGCCGCTCAGTCGCCGTTAGCTTTTACCGAAGAAAAGCGGCTGGCTTTATCTGCGGGAGGTGGGAGGAATAAAAATGCCCCAAATAGACAACAATAATTATAAACTGATGACAAACACAAGAAATCCTACAAAATAGTGCATAGGCGCTGCTTATAACCCCTTAACTTCCCCAGCTCGTAATTTTCCTGGATGAAAAGTGCACACATACACGTCTAGAAACAGCATATTTGATGGGCCTGTAACAAATCTACTTTTGATACTGCGCGTTTCGGCAGAAGTCCTTTGACGTGTTCATGCGAAGAGGGGGGAAAGGCTTAATGATTTCAGATTTGGCACTTCTGTTGGTTGTGTTTCGAGTGATGGCGCAGCAAGCACGGCAGTGAAAGGGTTAACCCCCTCATGAATGCTTTTGAGAAATGCAGATCAACGGACTAAAATAAATTCCCTACAGTCCTTTCCGTATTGACCCTCAAACAGACGAGACGAGAAAGCCGGTCCGCTTGTTGTGATGGTGAGCAAACACAGGCTCTACCGCTATAATTATAGTCACCTCGTACTGGTGTCAAGAGAGTGTGAGCCGGTTTGACCTAGCGGTAAGGCGGGTAAGCAGAGGGACCTCGGTTCGAATCCGCTTCGGCTCTCCTTTCTCTTCAAAAATTGTGGTTTCTGGACATTGTCTTGTGACTTTAGACCTCATAATTAATGAAACATTAAAATGGCTGTACTCATTGCTCATCTTCATGCAGGGTGACAGTGTAGCGACAGGTATATAATCTCCCTCTCCCCCCACCTCCATAACCCCTTCCCCCCTTCTCCCCCCGTCCCAAACAAGCCGTACGGTTTCTGTGGACGTTAAGCACCATGTTTACTTACTGTCAAGAGCTACCCGGAATGAAGGCCGGGACGCACTCGTTTGTCCTCCCATCATGGGTGGTCGGTATATAGTAAGAGGCTACGATGCGGAGTTGGGGCATTGTTCAGGAGCTGTGTGAGAGTCGAGGTCCTGGGCTGTCCGTCCTAACGAGCCTTCTGGTTTCTGTGGACGTAAAGCTATATTGAACCATGCTTCGGCATTTGTCACAGCTTGTCCCTAATATGTCAACCGACATCTGAGGACATTAAGTAACACTACCTACCTACCGCGGAGTTGGGATACTGAGGTCGTACCCGCTGAAGCAGAACATTAAACCGGTCTAGAGATTCCGCCTGTCTGAAGCTGCACCTTCTAATGTTCGTCGGAGTCACACGTGTCATAACAAATAACACGTCTATGGTGTTTTGTGCTTCGTGCCAGTGACGTTTGAAGCCGTAAAAAAAAGGTTTAGGATGAAATGTGTCTTCTTTACGGCCCTTGGATCTTTGTTAACGATGTTATACAAGACGAAGAAGGGGAGTGAGTATATATATATATATATATATATATATATATATATATATATATATATATATATATATATCTATATATATACCGCTCTGAGCTCAGGAGAGGCTCTCCTTTCTCTTCAAAAAGGCTGTGGTTTGTGGTCACCGTCTACTGATCTTGTCCATCCCTTCCTACTGAAACATTAAAATGGCTCTCATCGCTGCCCTTTTTTAATGCAGGAATCATTCTGGTGGTGTCAGTGTAGCGATAGGTATATACATTCTCGCTTCCCTCCACCTCCATACTCCTTCCCCCCCCCCCCCCCCCCCCCCCCCCCCCCCCCCCCCTTCTCCCCGTCCCTAATAAGCCTTATGGTTTCTGTGGACGTTAAGCACCATGTTTGCTTAGGAGCGGTCAGAGCTCAGGAGCTGTGTGAAAGTCGAGGTGGACGTCCTGGGCTCCCGTCCCTAATAAACCTACGGTTTCGGTGGACGTAAAGCAACACTTCAATATCATCAGGAGCGGTACAGAGTCCAGGCGAGATCAAGATGAGGGAGGTGGTGCTGGACCCTCAAGAGAGCCCAGGAGAGAGCAAGAGCAGGGTGGTGGAGCCGGGCTCAGAAAGTTGGACTT
>JABMCL010000461.1:240000-245000 GCA_018857735.1 Alviniconcha marisindica
GAGCGCACAGCAGACGTCAGTCAAGAACTACTGCTCCACATTCCTGAAGGAACTGCCCGCCGACGTTTATACACATGCCTTGCCACTAACACATTTTACACCGGAATGTTACGAAGAGTCAGCTGAGGGGAAAAGAGACAAAAAAGACACCGAATCAGAAACGTGATCGGCGTGAGGACAGATTCTCCCGACCCCCTCATTCGGATAAGCGGCACACAGGGTGATCAAGGCTGCACTTACAGGTGACCGTTTTGGAGCAAAATTAACCCCTTCACTGCTACAGCCTGTAACATTTCCGGGCTGAAAGATGCTCAGACGAGCCTGCAAACGGTGCACTTTCCGGTCCTGTAACAATTTACTTTTAATGCCATGCCGGCGTTTTGACGAAAATCATTTTACATGCCAGTGCGAAAAAGAAAAAAAGGTTTAACGGTTTCAGATTTCGCACTTTTATTGGTCGTTTTTAAGTGACAACATGGCAGTGAAGGGGTTAATGGTCAGATACCTTCGTGAGAACAGTATGGTTGCTGCCTTTTTATCTAACGTAGTCACTTGTTGACGGTGGCATCGATTAGAAAGCAAAGGTCATGGAGGGGTGGCGGGGTGGGATGGAGGGGGATATAATTGGGATTTGCGAAGTTTTGCACACAATCTAACGAACATTTACAAATGAACAAGTCGGGCAGAAAATAAAAAAATAATAACTTGGGTAAAACCCTGCAAAAAAACTGCTCAGGAGCTGTGTGAAAGTCGAGGTGGACATCCTGGGCTCCCGTCCCTAATAAGCCTACGGTTTCCGTGGACGTAAAGCAATACTTAAACCAACCTGCAAAAACTATCGTACTGTCTTTACTTCTGCCGTACAAAAATGGTCCCAGGAGTTTTGGTGTGTAGCTGGACTGCTGTTGGCCACACTCATTAAATGTTTGTCTTCCTTTCTGCAGTATATATTCGACCCCCTGGTCTTCAAGACCAGTTTAGTTTTCTCTGAATGTAACTGCAGCCATAGACTGGACGGCTTGTAACAAGTAAAATAATAAACAAAATAACAAAATAAAATAATTCAATGTTGCTTAAAGTCCACGGAAGCCGTAGGGTGTATCAGGGACAAGGTGCCCAGGACGGCCTCCTCGACCTCCACGCAGCTACTAAACTCTCAAATAAAAACACATAAAAAACACAGATAAATACATTTAAAAAATAAAATAATAAAAATACAGCTGCAAAATTAATGTGTGTGTGTGTGTGTGTGTGTGTGTGTGTGTGTGTGTGTGTGTGTGTGTGTGTGTGTGTGTGTGTGTGTGTGTGTGTGTAGTGTGTGTTGTGTGTGTGTGTGTGTGTGTGTGTGCGTGTGTGTGTGTGTGTGTGTGTGTGTGTGTACGTGTGTGTGTGTGTGTGTGTGTGTGTGTGTGTGTGTGTACGTGTGTGTGTGTGTGTGTGTGTGTGTGTGTGTGTGTGTGTGTCCTAACCACTAATCCACCGAACGCAGGACTCGGACGATAAGCCCCATGTCGGAGGACGGGGGACGGAGGACGGAGAAGGAAGACGGTGTAGGGGAGAAAGGGCCTAGCCGGGCTGTTGTAATGCAATCCAGGAGCGAGCGGGTACGACTGTAGCGAGGAGGACGAAAGACAATCCACACGCTGGGCTGGGATATCCGACGTTGTGTCGGGATTACTAGATGCTGGATGCCGCGACACTGTCGCTGTGCTCCCGGAGGGGGGAGGAAGGGGGTTGTGGGGCGGGGTGGGGGGGGGGGGGGGGGAGCGGGGGCGTGACATCACCTAACAGAGTACACTGGTAGGGTAGAGTAGAACAGGGTGGGATATATGTGTGATAGGGTAGGGCAGAAAAGGATAGGCTGGGTAGGGTAGGGTAGAATATGGTAGGGGTAGGTAGGGTAGGGTAGAATAGGGTAGGAGTAGGAGGGGGTCCTCGGGAAGTGGCAATTTTATTTTATGTGATATGCACAGCTTGATGCCAGTGGGATTTTCTCATGTTGTTATCTATGAATGACCTTTTACCTGGATTAAGAGTTTTTTGTTTTGTTTTTGCTGTTGTTGTAATTAAATATTTTATGATTGGAGTCAATGTGTGATGAGTGTACTTGGCACCACAAAACATTCCTCGTGCAATCAGTGTATTGACACTTGGCAATAAAGTTATATTGTATTGTATCGTAGAATAAGGTAGGATGGGTAGGGTAGGGTAGAACAGGGCAGTGTAGGTAGGGTAGGGCAGAATATGGTACGATTGGTAGGGTAGGTAGAACAGGGTAGAGGCAGGTAGGGTAGGTAGAATAAGGTAGGATGGGTAGGGTAGGGTAGAACAGGGTAGGTAGAATAAGGTAGGATGGGTAGGGTAGGGTAGAACATGGTAGGGTAGGGTACAATCGGGTAGGGTGGTGTAGAATAGGGTGGGATACGATAAGGTAGGACAGAATAGGGTAGGCTGGATACGGTAGGGTAGAATAGGGTGGGGGTAGGTAGGGTAAGGTAGAACAGGGTAGGGGTAGGCAGAGTAGAGTAGAATAGCGTAGGGGTAGGTAGGGTAGGGTAGAGTAGAGTAGGGGTAGGTAGGGTAGTGTAGGGTACAATAGGGTAGGGTAGTGTAGGTACGTGGGATAGGGTAGGTAATGTGAAAGGGTAGGATGGAACAGGTTACAGTTGAATAGGTTAGGGTAGAGTGGAGCACGGAGGGTAAGAACGTGGAATAAGGTAAGTAAAGTAGATAGATATGACTGAGTAGGCTAGGTGAAATAGTGTAGGGTGGAATGGGGTATGTAGACTGGTTGGGTCAAATAGGGGTGGATGGAATAGCGTAGGGTAGGGTCATAATTATAGGGTAGGCTGGAATACGATAGGGTGGATAAAATAGGGAAAGTGTGAGTGAAGCATGGTAGGGTATTGTAGCATAGAACAGAGTAGGGTGGACAGAATAGGGTAGGGCAGGGTACGGTGGAACAGAATGAGGTATGTAGTAGAGGAGGGATAATATGGTGAAGGGAGAGATGTGTGTAGTGTGGGAGGGGTAATATGGTGTATGGAAATATGTGTGTAGTGTAGGAGGGGTAATATGGTTATGTAGGGAGAAATGTGATTAGTGTGAGGAGGGGTAATATGGTGTAGGATGAGATGTGTGTAGTGTGGGAGGGGTAATATGGTGAGTGGAGAGATGCGTGTAGTGTGGGAGGGGCAGTATGTTGTAGGGAGAGATGCATTCGTGTGAGGAGAGGTAATATGGTGTAGGGAGAGATGTATTAGTGTGAAGAGAGGTAATATGGTGTAGGGAGAGATGTATTAGTGTGGGAGGGGTAATATGGTGTAGGTGAGATGTATGTAGTGTGGGGAGGGGTAATATGGTGTAGGGAGAGATGTATGTAATGTGGGATGGGTAATATGGTGTAGGGATATGGAGAGATGTATGTAGTGTGGAGAGGGGTAATATGGTGTAGGGACAGATGTATTCGTGTGGGGAGGGTTAATATGGTGAAGGGACAGACAGGGTAAGAAGGATAAGGTTGAGACTGGGGTAAATAGGATTTAGTCACATGGGGAGCGGTAATATGGTGTAGGGACAGTTAGGGTAAGAGGGATAAGGCTGACACTGGGGAAAATCGAATTTAGTCACATGGGAAGCCCAAAGCGAAGGTAATTATGTCAGGGAATCATCGAACGGGTAGGGTAGATAAGGAAAGAGCGTGGTAGGGTAGGGTAGAAAAAAAGTATGGCAGACTGAGAAATGCCTACAAAAGGGTATGGTAGAGAGAGTCAGAGCAGAATGCTGATCAGTGGTTTGGGTGTGTGAGGTGGATATATAGGGATGGGTGTGAAACTTTTGGGAGCTGTCCGTAATATGTCAGCCCGGCGTCTGAGGGCATTAAGACCCACATCATCATTTGTCGGGAGAGTCAGAGCTCAGGAGCTGTGTGAAAGTCGAGGTGGACGTCCTGAGCTCCCCGTCCCTAATAGTCCTTGTGGTCTCTGTGGACGTAAAGCAACACTGAACTCTAAATGCCTCAGAACTCAGGAGCTGTGTGAAAGTGGAGGTGGTCGTCCTGAGCTCCCCTCTGTGGACCTTCAAGCAGCATTAGAAGAAGAAGAACCGTTGGGAATGGTTCTGTGTAATGCCGGGTAAGGCTTCGACTAGAGTACGTAATGGACTAAATTAGACTACTTCTTCGAGCTAAACTTGCACACCCAAAACACCATCCGATCCTTGTTGAGTTACGCGGTCAGATTACACCTCTAAGGACACCTATGTGTCATTTGGTAACGATACATTGAGGCGGAAATGTGGTTAGTCACGCGAAAACCTTGCAAAATGTCTTCAAATAAATATGAGCCAATGTAATTCGATGTAGGTGTACAAGGATACGACTCTTTGTATCAAACAGAGAGAGAGAGAGATAGAGGGCAAAAATAGAGTGAAATTGAAAGGAGAGAGAGAGAGAGAGAGAGAGAGAGAGAGAGAGAGAGAGAGAGAGAGAGAGAGAGAGAGAGAGAGAAGGAGAGAGAAAGAAGGAAAAAGAGAGAAGAAAAATAGAGTGAATGAAGGAGAGAAAGAGAGAGAGAGAGGGGAGAGAGAGAGAGAGAGAGAGAGAGAGAGAGAGAGAGAGAGAGGGGGGGGAATAAAGTAGGATAAGATAATACTTCACAAATCTGTCTCTGACAGAGACAGAGAGACAGGTCGAGAGAAAGGCAGAGAGACAGACAGAGGTGTCGAGAATGGGGTTGAGAGAGAGAGAGAGAGAGTTAAGAGAGAGAGAGAGAGTTAAGAGAGAGAGAGAGAGAGAGAGAGAGAGACAGACAGACAGACAGACAGACAAAAAGAGACAGAGACACAGAGACAAAGACAGACAGACAAACAGACAGACAGGCAGACAAACGGTCGGACGACTGGACACACAGAGACACAGATGGAGAGAATTTTTTTTCCTAAGACACGACACAGAAAGAAAGAAAAGAAAAAAAGGAGAAAAAATACATACAGACCGACAG
>JABMCL010000461.1:257500-262500 GCA_018857735.1 Alviniconcha marisindica
CTGTCTGTCTGTCTGTCTGTCTGTCTGTCTGTCTGTCTGTCTGTCTGTCTGTCTGTCTGTCTGTCTGTCTGTCTGTCTGTCTCTGTTCTCTGTCTGTCTCTCTGTCTCTGTCTGTTTCTGCTCTGTCTGTCTGTCTGTCTCTGTCTGTCTGTCTGTCTGTCTGTCCTGTCTGTCTCTCTCTCTCTCTCTCTCTCTCTCTCTCTCTCTCTCTCTCTCTCTCTCTCTCTCTCTCTCTCTCTCTCTCTCTCTCTCCTTCTCACGTCTAGAGAGAGAGAGAGACAGACAGACAGACAAAATGTGATACGTTCCTTCTTAATTTAAAAGTAACCGAAGTAGACCTCGGCCATCGAGGCAGAGGAGAGCGATGTGCCCTATACCCCTACAGCCACGAAGAAGAAGACACAAAATTTGATGTCTCGGATCTGTTTACCTGGGGTACAAATCAACCCGACTTTCGTTTCCGGCGGTATGTCGTCTTTCCCTGAGATTTCGCGAAGTATTAAATGTCGACGATTTTTTGTCGATGTGATTAAGTCGTCTGACTGTTGGAATCCCTCCGCCTCAGTCCTTTTTCCCTCCCTCCCTCCCTCCCTCCTCATCCCTCCCTCCCTCCCTCCCTCCCACTTCCTCCAGTATAGTACTGTCAAATGTTCAGCTGCCTGTGTAGCGATTAGCAACAGTGGGAGTGAATTTGAATTCATGACAATGTTATTATTTACCTATGGTGCAGTCAAAAGGCCAAACGATCCGAATTTACGCGAGTCAAACTGTCATAATTAAACTGAATTGCTTTCTTCTCTGTCTGTCTGTCAGTCTGTTGTCTGTCTGTCTGTCTGTCTGTCTGTCTGTCTGTCTGTCCTGTCTGTCTGTCTCTGTCTCTGTCTCTGTCTGTCTCTGTCTCTGTCTCTGTTTATGTCTGTCTGTCTGTCTCTGTCTGTCTGTCTGTCTGTCTGTCTGTCTGTCTGTCTGTCTGTCTGTCTGTCTCTCTGTCTGTCTCTCCTATCTCATCTTCTCTCTCTCTCTCTCTCTCTTCTCTCTCTCTCTCTCTCTCTCTCTCCTTCTCTCACCTAGAGAGAGAGACAGACAGACAGACAGACAGACAGACAGAGACAGAGACAGAGAGACAGAGACAGAGAGACAGAGACTGACAGAGACACACACAGAGAAACAGAGACAGAGACAGAAGAGACACAGAGACAGAGACAGCAGACGACAAGCACAGACATAGAGAGACAGACGACAGGCATCAGCAGGAGCAGGATGACAGAGGACGACAGATTAGGGAGGAAGAGAGAGAGAGGAAGAGAGACAGAGACAGAGACAGAGACAGACAGAGACAGAGAGAAGGCACAAGAAGACAGAGACAGAACGACAAGACAGAGGCAGAGACACACAGAGAGGTGGTGGGGGGGGAGGAGGGGGGGGCAGAAGAGAGGACAAGAGAGAAGAGAGACAGAGACAGAGGGACAGAGAGAGACAGACACGAGGAGTAGAGGGGGGGAGAGAGAGAGCAGAGACAGATTGAGCAAGACAGAGAAAACAGACAGCAGCAGCGGTGGGGGGGGGGGGGGGGGGGGGGGGGGGGGGGGGGGGGGGGGGGGGGGGGGGGGGGGGGGGGGGGGGGGGGGGGGAGGGGGGGGGGGGGGGGGGGGGGAGAAGGGAGAGACAGAAGACAGCCCTTTCACCCTGACATCAGTTTCCCAAAGCATCACAGCGCTTATTATGATTTTTTTAAAACCCTAGAACAGCAGCAGTAGCATATCTTTTTATTTATTTTTATTTTTAAATTTATCCTGTTAACCCAGAGAACAGCGGCAGCAGTACCAGCGACGACGACATGGTCCAGCGAATGCAAGCCGTGCCCACCATGCGTGACGAGAGCTAACATGGTCACCATGTCGGATCGGATCATCAGCTACCCGCCCCCCCCCCCCCCCCCCCCCCCCCAACCCCCCCCCCCCCCCCCAACCCCCCCCCCCCCCCCCCCACCCACGCACACATCCTCCCACAACCCCCCCCTCCCCCACCTCCACCCACCCTATCCCTTAAGTAAGTAAGTAAACATAATGCTTAACGTCCACAGAAACCATAAGGCTTATTAGGGACAGGGAGAAGGGGGGGGGGGGAGGGGGTATGGAGGTGGGGGAAGAGGGAGATTATATACCTATCGGTACACCGTCACCACCAGAATGACTTCTGCATTAAGATGGGCAGCGATGAGAGCCGTTTTAATGTTTCATTAATTGTCAGGGGAAAAGTCACAAGACAGTGTCCACAGACCACAACTTTTGAAGAGAAAGGAGAGTCGAAGCGGATTCGAACCGAGGTTCTTCTGCTTACCAGCCTAACGCCTTACCGCTGGGCCAAACCGGCTGACCTAGCTACCGTCCCTTGTCCACATCTTGACCTTTTAACCCTACTGTCATTACCACCCCTAGGCTTGACCCACGACGTCTCACTTACAGCCAAGTAGGCAGGCAGCCTACCCCTGCAGCCCCCATCTGGACCCCGGACCTCTGGACTCCCGACTGGACCCCAACCGGCTGACACTTCATTTACCATGGCAACGAGATGGATTCGCCCCGTTCCGCTCCCTGCGTTTTACATGGCAGGGGGGTGGGGAGGTGGGGGGTGGGGAGGGCGGTAGGGCAGCGGACAGTGGCACGTGTGTAAATCACTGTCCGGTCGCTGCTGGACATACGATCTACACTACCCCCCCCCCCCCCCCCCGCCCCCCAATTGCCCTGGGGTCGAAAAGGAAGTGTGTGTGTGTAGGAGGGGGGGGGGGGGGGGGGTAGGGGAGGAGGGGGTGAGAGAGAGACAGAGACAAAGACAGACAGACAGAGACAGACAGACAGACAGACAGACAGAGAAACACTACTTTGATACTTGTTTGTTTGTTTGTTTGTTTAAACTTCAAATCATCGATTGCGCCACAGGTCGCTCTGGTAGCAGCTGCAAATTTACTGCAAGGTTACTTTGCACCTGCAAATTTACTGCAAGGTACTCAACTCAAGATAACTTTGCATCTGTCAGTTTATTGCAAGGTTACTTTGCACCTGCAAATTTACTGCAAGGTTACTTTGCTCCTGCAAATTTATTGAAGGTTACTTCGCACATGCAAATTTAGTGCAAGGTTACTTTGAACCTGCAAATTTACTGCACGGTAACTTCACAACTGCACATTTACTGCACATTTACTGCAGGGTTAGTTTGCACCTGCAAATTTACTGCAGGTTACTTCTCACTTGCAAATTTACTGCAAGCTTACTTCGCGCCTGCAAATTTACTGCGAGGATACTTTGCACCTGCAAATTTACTGCAAGATTATTGTACACCTGCAAATTTACTGCAAGGTTACAGTGCACCTGCAAATATACTGCGAGGTTACTTTACACCTGCAAATTTACTGCGAGGTTACTTTGCTCCGGTAGATTTACTGCAAGGTTACTTTGCACCTGCAAATTTACTGGAGGTTACTTTGCACTTAAAAAACGATAGGGAGTTAAGTCGCCGCAATGCTGCCTCAATGCTTCTTCTTCTTCTTCTTCTTTTAGCTGCTAAAGCGAACTTATGTCACTCGGACTTGCATGGCAATGTTGACTGCGACTGCTAGATGTGGTACGTACGTAGGTACGCAGGTACGGGGCTGACCGACTAAAGGAGAGATTCAGCGAACGATGGAGTGTGGGCCAGAAGCTACAGGGTGAAAGTGGACCATGTCGTCCACTAAACCGCTTGTATTAACAGTTGAACTGTGTAAGTGCTCGGAGACGGGTAAATCACCCGTGCGACCATTGGTCAATGTCACGTGTCACTCCATGCCCATGATGCCACGCGGCGAGAAAGGGAAGGCAATTCTGTTCCACGGAGTGGTGTCCCCTGTCGTGTCGGATGTATTTCAACAGGCATGACGTGTAGGAGGTCAGCCATGGCTGGACCTCCTCCCATTTTACCCCTCTTCACTCACTCCTACCTCCCCCCACCCCCTTCCTTTTCTCTGTCTCTCTCTGTCTCTGTCTGTCTGTCTGTCTGTCTGTCTGTCTGTCTTCTTCTTCTTCTTCTTTTCTGTCTCTCTCTCTCTTCTTTTCTTGTCTGTCTCTCTGTCTCTCTTCTTTCTCTTCTTCTCTCTTCTCTTGTCTTTCTCTCTCTCTCTCTCTCCCCTCCTCTCTCTCTCTCTCTCTCTCTCTCTCTCTCTCTCTCTCTCTTTCTCTCTCTCTCTCTCTCTCTCTCTCTCTGTGCTGGTTGTATGCTCATCTAATTATGTCTGACTGAATGGTGTATGTACTGTGTTCATCTGGCGCTATGAGCACGTTCAGCTTTTGTGTGGCAGTTTTTATGTCCATGCATACATTGTATTCATAAAATTCCACTTACCCATTCATGCTTACATGTATATAGCCTAAATGAACTGTAACTTGATTTCCATTCATCATTAGCTTGGCAAGGATCAGCTGCTACACAGGTTTGAGTGCACCTAACTTACAATCCTTGTAAGATAAAGTTTTTGAGTTCGAGTTCTCTGTCTCTGTTTCTCTGTCTTTGTCTGTGTGCCTCTGTCTATGTCTGTGTGCCTTTCTGTGTGCTTGTCTGTCTGTCTGTCTGTTTAACTGCCAGTCTGCCTGCCCTGCCCCCCCCCCCCTCTCCCCTCTTTCCAAAACCCCACCCCCTGATATGTGGAACCCGATAGGTCAGAAAGGTGATCCTTCCTATACCTGCCGACGTATAATTACAATACTGCAGGTAGAGTCACCAAACAATTAAGAAATTATGACGTGTCGAACGTATGGCAACACAGTACGGGACAGTCAAACGGCTTGCGTCATAGCCGGGGTGTTGACGCAGTACTGTACCGTTTCCTCGCTGGCTACAGCTGCTGATGTGTAATTTGGTATTGTCTCCCCTCGGGATCGATTCTCTCCCCGTGGATTTTCATTCCAGACAACATCCTCACGGGGACAACGGTTTGACGATTGCAGGCTGGCTTGGTGACAGGTGTG
>JABMCL010000461.1:265000-267500 GCA_018857735.1 Alviniconcha marisindica
ATCAGAAACAGTTTTAAGAGAATGTGGAATGCTTCGTTTAAAACTTTAATTTTTTTAAATTCTTTCTTCTGTGTAATATAGCCCATATGCCTTTTGGAGATGAACCAACAGACAAGGAGCGGCCGGAGAATTGTCTTCTCCAGGGTCAACTTTCTGTGCTGACTCTTATTTCGGTATCCGTTCCACCCCCGTGTTACCGCAGTAGCACGTAAATGATCCCGGTCATTCTGCCAAAAGTGCATGTGGCTGGTTACAGCTAAACACGCATACACCTTACGCATGTCGCTTTGCATGAAGTGACATGGTGCATGGTTGCATGGTGTACACAGAACGGGCCGAGACGGCAGCAGTTTCATGCGGCACCAGCCATGCCAGCGCTGTAAGTACACCACTTCGGTGGATATTCAAAAACGCGCAGTAAAAAGCTAGTCACTCATGATGTAGAGCAACATGCGAGGGCAGAGAGTCTGCTCGAGAGCGCCATGTAAAAGCAATGATCAACAACAACAACAACAACAACAACAACAAGGGAGTTAATCAGCTAGAAAGACGTCACACGACCACACCAGCTAATACCTGGTCCCATACTTTGCCGTTGATTGGTTTGGATGTTTCCCGCGCTGTGTTGATGGACAGGGTGGAGTTGTCCATTTATCCAGGTGCCGGGTCATAACCCCCTAGACCACCCTTTCAGCTTGAGTTAATGGTAATACTATCCAAAAAAGAAGAAGAAAAGAAGAAGAAGAACAAGAACAAGAAGAAAAAAAGAAGAAGAGGAGGAGGAGGAAGAAGAAGAAGAAAAGGAGGAAGAAAAAGAACAAGAAGAACAAGAAGAGGAGGAGGAGGAAGAAGAAGAAGAGAAGGAGGAGGAGGAAGAAGAAGAAGAACAAGAACAAGAAGAACAAGAAGAAGAGGAGGGGGAGGAGGAGGAGGAAGAAGAAGAAGAAGAAGAAGAGGAGGGGGAGGAGGAGGAGGAGGAAGAAGAAGAAGAAGAAGAAAAACAACAACAACAAGAAAAGCAGAGGAAAATTGTTTCACTGTGTTATTATGGCTATTTGCGCACGGCAGGGTTGTGGCCTTGTTGAAGGGAAGTGTTCTGTCTCTGAAAGTGAAACAACAAATATGTAACACTGTCCACAGTGAAATATGTAACACTGTCCACAGTGAAATATGTAACACGCATCACTTGTCCAGCGTAACCGGCGCGCCGCACTCACTGAATTAAGCCAGAATGAGCTGATGCGTTTAGCTTCGTGAGTCACGTCCAAAGAAGAAGATATATCGGCAGAAAAAGCTTCTGTCCGTTCGGCCAGCTATACATACAGCGAACACGTCTTACGTTCTGTCGTCTTCATCTCCTCCATTTGTCCACATCCGTAGAATCTCGGAATGCAATTTTTAAAAGTGTGAGTACGACCAACGGCAACTGTGGGTTATCAATCTAGAGAGATGCTGCACCTGCGTAGACTGTCGCTACGCCAGTGTTAGTGTGTCCTTCTTGAGTTGTTGTGGCCTTGTATAGTTGTTATGGCCTTGTACAGTTGTTGTGGCCTTGTGTAGGTGTTGCGGCCTTGTTGAATTGTGACCTTGCGGAGTTGTGAGCTAGTAAGTTGTGGCCTTGTGGAATTGTTGTGGCCTTGTGTAGTTTTAATCTTGTGTAGTTGTTGTTGACTTGTTCAGTTGGTATGGTCTTGTGTAGTTGTTGTTGACTTGTTCAGTTGGTACGGTCTTGTGTAGTTGTTGTTGACTTGTTCAGTTGGTATGGTCTTGTGTAGTTGTTGTGGCCTTGTTCAGTTGGTATGGCCTTGTGTAGTTGTTGTGGCCTTTTGTTGTTGTTGTGGCCTTGTGTAGCTGATGTGACCTTGTTGAGTTGGTGTAGCCTTGTGTAGCTGATGTGACCTTGTTGAGTTGGTGTAGCCTTGTGTAGCTGATGTGACCTTGTTGAGTTGGTGTGGCCTTGTGTAGTTGATGTGACCTTGTTGAGTTGGTGTAGCCTTGTGTAGCTGATGTGACCTTGTTGAGTTGGTGTAGCCTTGTGTAGCTGATGTGACCTTGTTGAGTTGGTGTAGCCTTGTGTAGCTGATGTGACCTTGTTGAGTTGGTGTAGCCTTGTGTAGCTGATGTGACCTTGTTGAGTTGGTGTAGCCTTGTGTAGCTGATGTGACCTTGTTGAGTTGGTGTGGCCTTGTGTAGCTGATGTGACCTTGTTGAGTTGGTGTAGCCTTGTGTAGTTAGTGTGGCCTTGTTGAGGTGTGACCTTGCTGAGTTGTGAATTTGTAGGTTGTGGCTTTGTGTAGTTGTTGTGGCCTTCTGGAATTGTTGTGACCTTGTATAGTTGTTGTGGCCTTGTGGAATTGTTGTGGCTTTGTGTAGTTGTTGTGGCCTTCTGGAATTGTTGTGACCTTGTATAGTTGTTGTGGCCTTGTGGAATTGTTGTGACCTTGTGTAGTTGTTGTGGCCTTGTGTAGTTGTTGTGGCTTTGTGTAGTTGTTGTGGCCTT
>JABMCL010000461.1:272500-275000 GCA_018857735.1 Alviniconcha marisindica
GCGTACGTGTGTGTGTGTGTATAGTGGTTCGTGCGTGTGTGCGTGCGTGTGTGCGCGTGTTGTGTGTGTGTTGTGTGGGTGTGTTGTGTGTGTGTGTGTGTGTGTGTGTGTGTGTTGTGTTGTGTGTGTGTGTGTGTGTGTGTGTGTGTGTGTGTGTGTGTGTGTGTGTGTGTGTTGGGCTTGTTGCTGCTATTCTTGTGTACTGTTTGTTTCTAAGCAAGAATTCACGATAACGACAATCAGTAAACTATACACAACAATTATATATATATATATATATTATGTATATATATATAATTATATAGTATATATCAAACATTTGTATTAAACAAAATTCAAATGAATCATCGAGCGAGTTCTCAAGGTCTGACCCATTTCGCGGAGCGGAACCGGCGAATGAAATAAATTTAAACCGAGCAATATAGCCGGCTACAACAGGTCCTCGGTGCATTTTTGTGTTTGACACGAGCGACGTGTCAGCAAACATGGCGGAGTGGAGAGTTGGAACTACGTAGAGCCCCACCTGTCATTAACAATCCAAACAGACGGACGCCGAGTCAACAAGGCTCTCCATTCACTCTGTTGAAACAAGGGATTTACAATCGTACAATTTCAAACGTCTCGCGAGCCCAGTGCAGGGATTATGGTTTGATAAGGCATACGTGTGCGGAGACGAGTCGACTTGCTGGCACAGAGAAGCGTGCCGCGTACGCCTGCCTGTCTTTGTCTATAAAAGGCTTACCTATCGTTGTCTATAAAAGCTAGGCTTACCTGTCTTTGTCTATACACGTTTACCTGCATGTGTCTATACATGCTTACCTATCTTTGTCTATACACGCTTACCCGTCTTTGTCTATACATGCTTACCTATCTTTGTCTATACACGCTTACCCGTCTTTGTCTATACATGCTTACCTATCTTTGTCTATACACGCTTACCCGTCTTTGTCTATACATGCTTACCTATCTTTGTCTATAAAAGGCTTACCTATCTTTGTCTCTTCACGCTTACCTATCTTTGTCTATACACGCTTATCTATACATGCTTACCTATCTTTGTCTATACATGCTTACATATCGTTTTCTACGCATGCTTACATATCTTTGTCTACACATGCTTATCTATTTTTGTCTTTTCAAGCTTACCTATCTTTGTATCTATCTATGTCTACACACGCTTACCTATCTTTGTCTATAAACACTTACCTATACAAGCTTACCTATTTTTGTCTACACATGCTTACCTGTCTTTGTCTACACATGCTTACATATCTTTGTCTATGCACGCTTACCTATCTTTGTCTATGCACACTTACCTATCTTTGTCTACACACACTTACCTATCTTTGTCTATACACGCTTACCTATACAAGCTTACCTATTTTTGTCTACACATGCTTACCTATCTTTGTCTACACACTTACTATCTTTGTCTATGCACGCTTACCTATCTTTGTCTATGCACGCTTACCTATCTTTGTCTATGCACGCTTACCTATCTTTGTCTACACACGCTTACCTATCTTTGTCGATGCACGCTTACCTATCTTTGTACCTATCTGCGTCTATACACGCTTACCTATCTTTGTGTATAATACACGCTTACCTATCTTTGTCTACACATGCTTACCTATCTTTGTCTACACATGCTTACATATCTTTGTCTAGGCACGCTTACCTATCTTTGTCTATGCACGCTTACCTTTGTCTACACATGCTTACATATCTTTGTCTATGCACGCTTACCTATCTTTGTCTATGCACGCTTACCTATCTTTGTCTATGCACGCTTACCTATCTTTGTCTATGCACGCTTACCTATCTTTGTACCTATCTGTGTCTATACACGCTTACCTATCTTTGTCTATAATACACGCTTACCTATCTTTGTACCTATCTGTGTCTATCCACGCTTACCTATCTTTGTCAATACACGTTTACCTATGTTTGTCTATACACGCTTACCTATCTTTGTCTGTACATGCTTACCTGTCTTTGTCTATATGTCGTGTTATCATTCATTCCAAACTGCGTATCGGATTAGCCCTCATATAACCAGGGTTATATCAGGCTGACTGTGCTCAAATCACCAAATAACTAACTAGCTAAGAGGGAACTTCTAGCCCTGATATAACCCTATGTGGCTGGCTGGACTCAAAGCACCAATCCACTAATGAAGAAGGGACTTGTGGCCCTGATATAACCCTAAGCGGTTGACTGGGCTCAAAGCGCCAACTAACTAAGGACTTATAGCCCTGATATAACCATAATAATGTGGCTGACAGGGCTCAAAGCACAACTGACTAAGAACCATTAGCTCTGATATAACCATAACGATGTGGTTGATTGGGTTCAAAGAACCAACTAACTAAGACCTTATAGCTTTGATATAACACAATAATGTGGCTGACAGGGCTCAAAGCACCAAATAAGGACCATTTTGCTTTACGTCCACAGAAGCGAGATGGCTTATTAAGGACGGGGACAGGGGAGGAGAAGG
>JABMCL010000461.1:287500-292500 GCA_018857735.1 Alviniconcha marisindica
TTAAATTTCGTTTTTAGTGAATTTGTTTGTTCTTTCATTGTCTGGAAAATAGCACCCCAAAAAATCAAATACAGGCACACACACACACACACACACACACACACACACACACACACACACACACACACACACACACACACACACACACACACACACACACACACACACACGCACGCACGCACGCACGCACACACGCACACACAACACACACACACACTGCAGCTATATATAGTCAAGATTAAAGTCTACTCCTCACCCTATCCATCCACCCCCCACCCCAGATCCCCCCCCCCACCCCTTCCCCGCCCACCAAGAAGAAGAGAAGAAGAAGAAGGAGAAGAAGAAGAAGAAGAAGAAGAAGAAGAAGAAGAAGAAGAAGAAGCTAAAAAGACGAAAGAGAGAGTTGCGAGTTCTGCCGACGAAAATGCCTATAGGGGAGGAGGGGGAACTCTCTACCTAACGCTACACTGTCACCACCAGAATGATTTCTGCATTAAGATTGACAGCGATAAGAGCCACTTTAATGTTCCACTCACTATGAGTGGCAAAGTCACGAGCCAGTATCCACAACTCACAACCTTTGAAGAGAAAGGAGATCGAGCACTTCAAGCGGAATCGAACCGAGGTCCTTCTGCTTACTGGCCTCGTTAACACCCTACCGCTAGGCCAAAGCCGGCTCAGGCACGAGTCAGTGTCCATAACTCACAACTTTTCAAGAGAAAAGAGATTGAGCTCGAGATCCAGATTTGTAGCTCTTCAAGCGGAATCGAGCCGAGTCCTTCTGCTTATCGACCTAGCAAACACTATACCGCTAGGCCAAAGAGGGCCGTACAAACAGGGAATCGAACCGACTTCGCCTGCTTACCACCAACCAGCCTTAAAATTACACCTACGTCTTGCCGCAGCTGGGTGAGCCGGAGTGGCCCAGCGGTAAGGCGTTAGGCTGGTAAGCAGAGGGACCTCGGTTCGAGTCTGCTTCGGCTCTCATTTCTCTTCAAAAAGTTGTGGTCTGTGGACACTGTCTTGTGACTTTGTCCCTCACAGTTATGAAACATTAAATGGCTCTCATCGCTGCCCGTCTTAATGCAGGAGTCATTCTGGATGGTGACAGTGTAGCGATAGGTATATAATCTCCCTCTCCCCCCACCTCCATACCCCCTCCCCCCCCCCCCCCCCCTTCTCCCCGTCCCTAATAAGCCCTTCTGGTTTCTGTGGACGTTAAGCACCATGTTTACTTTACTTTGCCGCAGCTGGGCCTAAGCCGGGTCTCCCGAAAGAATAAATGGATAAAACAAAAATGGGGCTTAACATCCACAGAAACCATAAGGCTTATCAGGGACGGGAACGGGGGGAGGGGGCATAGAGGTGGGGGAAGAGGGAAGCTGTATACCTATCGGTACATAATTGTCACCACCAGAATGACTCCCGCATTATGTTGGGCAGCGACGAAAGCCATTTCAATGTTTCATTAATTGTGAGGGACAAAGTCACAAGACAGTGTCCACAGACCGCAATTTTTGAAGAGAAAGGAGAGCCGAAGCGGATTCGAACCGAGGCCCCTCTGATTACCAGCCTAACGCCTTACCGCTAGGCCAAAACCGGCTCACTATGAATGGATCAAATTACTCCCAACTTTATCCCCTTTTGCCACGCAGCTTCTCCAAGGCCCCTGGAGATAGATAAATAGATAGAGACTTTATTGTCCCTGTGATAAAACTGTCGCATCGACAGAGGCCTTGCTCTTATGGACGTTTCTATTGAAGAGGTTGAGAATTCCAAGTCTCCGGGTTCATGGCTTTCCTCTTGTGTTCATAGTTCTGTTTGCCTTACATTCTCAAGAGAGATCGAAGACTCTGTACGTTGGGCAGTAAACGTGTAGCTTGTGTACGCGTTGTGCAAGTCGGTTAACATCGTCTTCTGAGGACATTACAGAGCCAACCGTCATATAACAGTATCACGCTAGTTTTGACGTCGCACTCTCTTAGTGTCTGCCCTTCGCGAAGTTTGAGTTTATCTACGGAGGAAATAAAAGCTTACTGGGTCGAGTTTCGCTGCTGGAACCAAGATGTCCTTGCAGCAAGCAATCAACGGGTACGATGTTGACATTTATGGTTTACAACGCTGTTACTCTAGTACTTACTCAGGAACTTGTCCGAACTTGGATCGACAGCAAGGAGTGAGCACAGGGGGGTGGGTCATAATTATTATTGGCTGCTAGCGGCCTACACTGACAACGAAGAAAACTGAGATCCAGACAAATTGAAGGTTTAAAGGGAAGATAATTTATTTAATATTACAATACCAAACGTAAGCCCTTTTTTTCAAGCGACAAAACAACAATTAGCGGCATACGTTAAGAACAAAGACAATTGAGATCCCAACACGTAGACGGTTTAAAACAACGCTAATTTAATATATTACAATACCAAACATAAGCCCTTTTTTCAAACGACAAAACAACAGTTAGCGCCTACGCTGATAACAAAGAAAACTGAGATCCAAACACGTAGACGGTTTAAAACAACACTAATTTAATATATTACAATATCAAACGTGAGAATATTCGGGTAAGCCCTTTTTTTCCAAGCGACAAAACAACGAAAATCTGAAACAAGAATGACTGCTAGCGTTTTAAAACAAGATCCAAACACATAAAAAGTTCAAAAGAACGCATATTTATTATGACACAGACGCAGAATCTGCTAATTTTCTGGGTAATCCCCTTCGTCAAGCTACAAAACGACACTTAAACAACAGCTAAACGGTTAAAAAAGCGACGGTGCATGCTGATGATTGTTTTGATGCTGGTAGAGCTGCTTACATAGGTAAAACACATAATACAGACTAAATCCAAACAATTTACCTGTAGTTTTTGACTGGCCTTTGGTCGTGTATTCAATACTCCAATATTAATCCATACACTTCTGTCTGTCTTAAAAAACAACAACGACGGAAACCAAACAAAACAACCACACCATCCAAAACAGCAACAACAAAAACAAACAAATGTTGAAATTTCTCTCCCTCACAATAAAAATAATTGATTGATTGATTGATTGATTGATTGATGATCACTTATACAGCGCTATTCTCCGCTCTGTTGAGCAGACTCACTGCGCTCGCATGTGATTCTACGATGATGATGATGATGATGATGATGATGATGATGATGATGATGATGATGATGATGATGATGAAGTGATGCTTTATGTCCTCAGATGTCAGTTGACATATTAGGGACAAGTTGTGACCAATGCCGAAGCACGGTGCAATAAATCTTTACGTCCACGGAAACCAGAAGGTTCGTTAGGACGGACAGTCCAGGACGTCCACCTCGACTCTCACACAGCTCCTGAACCATGAGTGGTTCTACATGAGTGACTGGCTTTTTATCCCGCGTTTTTTGCATATCCACCGAAGTGGTGTCACATGAAACTGCAGCCATCTCGGCGCAAGTTCTGTGTACACCATACAACCATGCACCATGTCACTTCATGCAAAGCCACATACGTAAGGTGTATGCGTGTTTAGCTGTAACCTGCAACCTGCACCTTTGGCAGATAAACCGGGATCTTTTACGTGCTACTGCGGTAACACGGGGGTGGAACGGATACCGAAATAAGAGTCAGCACAGAAAGTTGACCCTGGAGAAGAAAATTCTCCCGCCGCTCCTGCAGGGATTTCCCGGCGCTCTAACCACTGAGCTATCCCCGCCCCGTTAAAAATGATGATAAACAAACAAAAAATAAAACAAAAAATGTATGTACGTACCTCTCCTCGGATCTCTACAGTAGACGGCCACAGATTAAGATCTTAAAAACCGTACCAGGAAAGAATCACTTCTATTTATCTCTTTCGGGGTCTAAAAATAAGCTAGCGATTAGGAAGCCACTTGGCGAAAACTCAGTCTCTGGACAGCCGGAAGTAGAACTCTTCAAAGGTAGAGGCGGATTTCGCCGCTGACTAATCGCCTTATAGGACGCCGGTTTTTTACCTTGAAGAGGAAAACTGCAACAACATGCATGACTTTCCACTGCTTTGGTGGACTCACACGTTCATCATGACTGAGAGAAGTGGGCGAGAGAGAAGTTAACACGCTAAACATGCGCTTCTGAATCCCTAAAGAAACGCCATGGCCTTTTTTGACAAAACATTAACTGCTCCAGCAGAGACGAAAAAGTATCTATATATCCAATTTAAAAAAAGAAAATCCAAGACAAAGTAAATGTTAGCTTAAAAATGTCCCACATTTTCGGCACAAATGCTTTCCTCGGGGGTTTATTTCTGGCAGCTGATATAGATTAAAACACTGTTCATGTAACAGGTCTCAAATAATTATTTAAGGTGACTAAAACTCGATGATGAGTTAAAATAAAAAATTAATGTGGGGCTAAAACATCATTCACAAAAAGTTCGTCTCGGCCTTTAAGTTGCCCCCCTCTCGCCACACTTTCTCACCCACTTCTCTTACACCTCTCTCCATCGTCCTCTCCGTGTGTCCCCCTATCATCCCCCTCCCCCCCCCTCCCCGACAAACACACACCTCCATTTTGCTATTCACCATATATGTACATATACACCAACAGACACTAGATGCAGACACAAATGCCCTCCACCTCCCCACCCCACGCGCGTACAGACTCTCTCTCTCTCTCTCTCTCTCTCTCCTCTTCTCTCTCCTCTCTCTCTCTTCTCTCTCTCTCTCTCTCTCTCTCTCTCTTCCACACCACACACACCACAACAAAACACAACACCACACACACACCCACACACACACACACACACAACCCAACACACACACACACACACACAACACACAACACACACACAACACACACACACACCAAAACACACACATATCACACCACACACACCACACATAGGGGGCCCGCACACACACGCACGCATACACACACACCCACACACACACACACACACACACACACACACACACACACACACACACACACCACACACACACACACACACACACTCTCTCT
>JABMCL010001953.1:0-2500 GCA_018857735.1 Alviniconcha marisindica
GAGGAACTACCCACATAAAACAGCGCGGGGCATGAAAGAGAAACTCCCCATATAAAACAGCATGTGGTGTGTAAGAGAAACTCCCCACATAAAACAGCTTGGTGGGTGTAAGAGAAAATCCCCACATAAAACAGCATGGGCATGTAAGAGAAACTGCCCACATAAAACTGCAAGGGGCGTGTAAGAGAAACTCCCCACATAAAACAGCAAGGGGTGTGTAAGAGAAACTCCCCACATAAAACAGCAAGGGGCGTGTAAGAGAAACTCCCCACATAAAACAGCAAAGGGTGTGTAAGAGAAACTCCCCAAATAAAACAGGATGGGCCGTGTAAGACACACTCCCCACATAAAACAGCACGGGGCGTGGAAGAGGAACTCCCCACATAAAACAGCATGTGGTGTGTAAGAGAAACTCCCCACATAAAATAGCACAGTGCGTGTAAGAGAAACTCCGCACATAAAACAGCTAGGGGCGTGTAAGAGAAACTCCCCACATAAAACAGCACGGGGCATGTAAGAAACTCCCCACATAAAATAGCAGAGGGTTTGTAAGACAAACTCCCCACACAAAGTAGAATGGGGTGTGTCAGACAAATTTCCCACATAAAATAGCCCAGGGTGTGTAAGACACACTCCCCACATAAAACAGCACAGCCGGTGTAAGACACACTCCCCACATAAAATAGCACAGGATGTGTAAGACAGACTCCCCACTTAAAAAAAAAAAGGATGTGTAAGAGAAACTCCCCACAGGAAACAGCATGGGGCGTGAAATGGTGGGTTCACACGATCGCAGAAGTTTGCAACTTTCCCAAAGTTGTATATCTTTGCAACTTTTTGAAATAACAAACGGACGACAAAAAGATGAGTTGAATCAAGCGTAGAAATGTGCCCCCAAGCATTTTTTATTTTGGTGGTGGGGGGTTATATGCCTGTTCGAACGGTAGCTTCACAGAGTAAAATTATTCTCCACATAAGATAGCACAGGGTGTGTAAGACACACTCCCCACATAAAACAGCACAGGCTGTGTAAGACAGACTCCCCTCATAAAATAGCACAGGGTGTGTAAGAGAAACTCCCCACAGGAAAGAGCATGACGGTGCTAGCCTAGTACTAAATCCCATGCGGCAGAACAGGCCCGCTGGTCTGAGCCACAAGACTGACTACAGTGAGGGTGGAGGGGGTTGGGTCCGAATCTCGGCCCGGAGCTATGATTACACTACATCATTGTTATGTAGTAAAGAAGGTGTACAAAAAAAAAAAAAAAAAAAGAAGAAGAAAGTACACAGAACATGACGTAGCCTACTACACTGGCAATGCCGTTTCTAGAAGTATACAGGGACCGAAACTTGAACAGGCAGAGATTGGCACACGCTAATGCACACACTGACGCGCGCTAGCGGAAGGGCACTGACTCACGCTAACGCACAGACTGACACTGACACGCTAACGCACAGACTGACACTGACACGCTAGCGTGGCACAGAGTGTGTGTGTGTGTGTGTGTCAGTGTGTGTGTTTGTCACGGTCAGTGTTTGTGTGTGTGTGTGTGTGTGTGTGTGTGTGTGTGTGTGTGTGTGTGTGTGTGTGTGTGTGTGTGTGTGTGTGAGAGAGAGAGAGAGAGAGAGAGAGAGAGAGAGAGAGAGAGACAGAGCAGAGACAGAGACAGAGACAGAGACAGAGACAGACAGACAGACAGAACAGACAGACAGAGACTGCCATTAAAAAAAGAAAAGAAATTCCATTCCTATCTACAGTGCCTGTGACTGATAACTCTTGTCTTTGGTTTCCCCTTGAAGAATTTGCAGATGAGTGGCTCCGGCCTTTTGGTCTTTTTCTTTTTACTAGAACCTCTGAGAAAACGGAGCTGCTGATGCACATGCCTTTGCCAGTCGTCAGGGCTGGAGCCTCTCTCTCTCTCTCCCCCTCTCTCTCTCTCTCTCTCTCCCACTCTCTCTTTCTCTTTTCCCCTTTCTTATTTCAGTGCACACCCGGCAGAAGCTGTTCAACAACAGCTGGAACACGCTGTCATCGGTGATGTCGTCAATGCTCCATCTCAGCAGATCTTTTATCAGCGGGAGCAGGCCATCCGCCACCTGTCGGGTCGAAACGAGGGGCCACTCACGCCAAAACTGCCCACCCAAGCACTGACCTCCGCCGTTGAAAATTAACTGGCATAGCGCGAATATCAGTAGGCGGAAAATCTATATCAGGGAGGAGAAAATTTCAAACACGTCAAGGTCTTTCAGTGGGCTGATCTTTTAGCCGTGCTTCAATGAGATTAGCAGCGGAAGGACTGGAAACAGAATCTGCGACAGACACGCGGCCCTAGATTAGAAGAACATATTTTGTCCTATTAAATTAGCGTTTTTGTGTGTGTGTTTTTTTGGAATAAACTGAATGATGTGCCTGGCAATTGTTTTTAAAATAAAAAATATGGCGTTCTTTTAAACCATCATGTGTTTGGATCTTGTTTAACTGAGAACTCAACTGTCATCC
>JABMCL010001953.1:5000-7500 GCA_018857735.1 Alviniconcha marisindica
TGGTGTGTGTGGTGTGTGTGTGTGTGTGTGTGTGTGTGTGTGTGTGTGTGTGTGTGTGTGTGTGGTGTGTGTGTGTGTGTGTGGTGTGTGTGTGTGTGTGTGTGTGTGTGTGTGTGTGTGTGTGTGTGTGTGTGTGTGTGTGTGTGTGTGTGTGTGTGTGTGTGTGTGTGGTGGTGGTGTGTGTGTGTGGTGTGTGGTGTGTGTGTGTGTGTGGTGTGGTGTGTGTGTGTTGTGTGTGTGTGTGTGTGTGTGTGTGTGTGTGTGTGTGGTGTGTGTGTGTGTGTGGTGTTGTGTGGTGTGTGTGTGTGTGTGTAAACGACGCCAAAATCGGACTAACAGAGAGACAGGACATTGGACTAAAATGTGGACATGAAACACTAATAAACGGACAAACGAGCGGACAACGCACCAACAGAAGTACACTGAGACTGACAGACATTGGCCTAATTAAGTTCAATTTAAGATGGTATCTATGCGCTCGGAAAAGCCATATGCGCTCCACCTCGTCTCAGTCACAGAAGTTTCTCCAACGTCACCTTTGAAACGGTTCCAATATTCGTCTGATTGACGATGGCCCCTCTCTCGTCCTTTCAAGGAAGATCTAGACAATCTTCCTCTTTCGACGCCTCTCTCCTCCAGGCGATCGATGGTATGATGTCCTTGGCTTAGTTGTGCCCGCAGGTAGTCAGTGTCTCAAGCTCCTCAACACTTCCGAACTGCCGAGAAGCAAGCCACTTGTGAGGGTTCCTTTGCCTGCCAGTCTGTCTGCTCGGTCATTTCCCTTCACCCCGGCAAGTCCAGGGCAGTACACCCATAGGAGTTTTCGAAAGTGGTTGTCGACCATCGACACACTCCACTCTGGGCTTTCCACTGACTCCGTCTGCGCATGTTTTGTGTTCTCCCATTAAAATCAGCCTTCTTTTCAACCTTTCGAGTGTTTATATCTGAATGTGAATAACTCTCTCCCGGCCACTGGTCTAACAGACATACAGACAACGGACCAAAATGGGCGGAACTCTGTCTGATTTGTATGTCTTTGTCTCTGAGCTGTCTGTCTCTGTCTGTGCTTATATCTGTCTGTCCGTCCGTCCGTCCGTCTGTCTGTCTGTCTGTCTGTCTTAGCTTGTATGTGAGTTCGACCATCTGGCTCCCATTTCGTAATCTTTTTCTTTTGTACTTCATCTCCCTCTCCCGCAACCCCTCTTGTTGTTCGCTTTTGTTTTTCCTTTTTAATTTCAGTGTTTTATTATTACTGAGTTTTGTTGTACCGTTGGTTGTAACTGTATCAAGGACAGGTTGTGCGAAAGTATTTATGCCTTAACCTTTATCCTTGGGTAATAAAGTTCAGTCAGTCAGTTAGTCAGTCAGTCTCTCTCTCTCCCCCCCTGTCTGTGTCTCTGTCTGTGTCTCTGTCTGTCTCTGTCTCTCTCTCCACCCCCCCACCCCCCCACCCCCCACCCCCCGCCTCTCTCTCTTGGCAAAACGCTGATTATTCCCAACATGTGCCTGTGTTGACGTAGGTGAGTCAGTTGGCACCTGAATAGCCTGGGAGGAGGTGGTGGGGATGACGCAATGGGCGGTGCCAGGCGACCAAGATTATTTACATACATGTATAATTATATATATTCTGACGGACCAAGCACTGACGGAAGCGGGATCAAAACGAGGCTATCTGCGTCCGTCTTTTCAAATATAATGCTTTTAGATCCGTACACTTTGTGGAAAGATGGGCGGAGAACTGGAGACGGATTTAGGAGTTATGGTTCCTGAATGTTACAGTATTTTACAGTTAACGATGAGAAACGTGGAAGAGATGTGGTGTTGGGGGGGGGGGGGGGGGGGGGGGGGGGGGGGGGCAGAGAGGAAAGAGTAGGAGAATGAGGAGGAGGAGATGGCGAATACCTGACATAGCAACGTTTAAAAACAGCAATTATATTATATTAGAAGAAGAGTAAATAACTTGTTTTTCTTCTCGTTGTTGTTTTTACCCCCAACGGTCAACCAGGGCGGCTCAGTATATCAGGGCGAAGAAGAAGAAAGAGGAAGGGAGAGGAGGAGGAAGAGGAGGAGAAGAAGGAGGAGGAGGAGGAGGAGGAGAAGAAGAAGAAGAAGAAGAAGAAGAAGAAGAAGAAAGAAGAAGAAGGAGGAGGAGGAGAAGGAGAAGGAGGAGGAGGAGGAGGAGGAGGAAGAGGAAGAGGAGAAGACGAAGACGGAGACGGAGGAGGAGGAGGAGGAGGAGGAGAAGAAGAAGAAGAAGAAATCAGTACCTGACATGTGCATTCGAAAACGACAATTATATTAATGACAATAACGATGACGACGATAATAATGGTAATGAAAAGGTATAGCAGCAAGAACGTCTCTCTGTCAAGCCTAGAGTAGCTTAGAATACAGGTTTTACTCAAAACCCATCGCTTTTACATGCTTCGCTTGCTGCCAGGGATTCTTCCTGTCTAGTAGTTGATTTCCCCGTTCATTCAACTTCATTTCCTCCCGGTCC
>JABMCL010001953.1:15000-32500 GCA_018857735.1 Alviniconcha marisindica
TTGAACAGTACAAAACAAATGACGGCGAAGTTCGTCATCTAAACTTAGATCACACTGGGGGTTTTAACATATTCTTAATGTTCATGTATTTCACCAAACTCTTACTAGTCAGGACAAATATGATTCTGACACTACTTTTTTTTTTAAAAAAGTGGGGGGGTTAAGTTTTTAAAAGAAAAACCCCGCCAAAAAGCCCCCCGCCCCGCACCCCCCTTTGGGGGACGCACACCACACCCAAAAACACACACACAAACCCCCACACACACACAACACACACAAAACGAAGGGCCCCCCCCCAAACAAGAGGTAGAATAGTCAGAAAGCGTTGCTTTTATCTCGATCTGTTGGGAATGTAATCTGCGAAGAACTTGTCCCAGTATGTGGAAGAGTTTACACATTTTTGCCATTCCATTCACAGAGCTAACAATTGAAACAATAACTCAGTCTATTTTGTGTATGCATACGTGTGTGGGTATGTGTATATATGCGCAGGCGGGGGTGGGCGCCGTGTGTTGTATTGTGTGTGTGTGTGTGTGTGTGTGTGTGTGTGTGTGTGTGTGTGTGTGTGTGTATGAGTCCATCGATCAGTGGTTCACCAATAAACCTTGCTTGTCTGTCTGCCTGTCTGTCTGTCTGTAGACCTGTCTGCCTGCCTCTGTGTCTGCGTGCATGTCTACCCGAACAGGTAACCTACCCGACAGTAATATCAGAGTCGGGCTAGCCTACCATCACAAAGAAACCGACTTTGCCGATGCACAACCTGGCGACTTAGTCACCAAGCCTCGTCCTCGTCTAAAAAATATCACAAACATTTTTTTATCACTTTATGATTTTTACAATCAGACATGTCGAACTGAATAGGTACTGTCATTCAACACCTCCCCTCCGCCACACCCTTCACCCGTGCCAAAAACCTGCAACATCCAACAACCCACTTCTCTCACAAAGACAAAGGAAAATCACACGGGTCATTTATTCCAGTTAAAGATACCGTCATACACTCATCCCCCCCCCCCACCCACACACACACACTCAGCACATTACGCTCAGTCTCTGAAACATCAATAAGAGACAGAACTGACAAAATTGACAACAGCACACACACACACACACACACACACACACACACACACACACACACACACACACACACACACACACACACACACACACACACACACACACATAACACACACACAACACACACACACACACACAACACACACACACACACACACACACACACACACACACACACACACACACACACACACACACACACACACACACACACTTATACATAGGCCTACACGAATACGCCACCTCGCAAAAGTCAATAGATCATGACATTTCAATATCACAGGCAGTCAATAATAATAATAATAATAATAACAACAACATTACCGTAGATTCACAGCTCTTTCATTATCTTCACAATGCTTCTCTATGTGAAACAGTTTATGTATCTACAAAACAGGAAACACAAGCGTTCGACCAATAACCGGAACTTTCTTCTCCGCGCCAGTTAGAGTCAGTCACTCCTTGCACTCCCAAAGACGATATTCTCAGCAGTTTTCCGTCTGTCACTGGGCGGTCTCACGTTGGTGGACACTGACACAAACCATAACTGAAACACCAACCATTCACCCTTGAGTGACTTCCTTTCGTTGTCAGAAATACCTACACCGATTCGCATCAGTGCTAGCCAGCGACACGGATATATCACCTACATCATCACGCCCGTTCGCATCTGCAGTCGTTTCCTCCTCAACGTCAGTCGTTTCTCACGCAAGCAAGTAAGTAAGCATGTTGCTTAACGTCCACAGAAATCGTGAGGCTTATTAGGGACGGGGAGAAGGGGGGCAAGGGGGTATGGAGGTGTAAGTAAGTAAACATGTTGCTTAACGTCCACAGAAACCGTAAGGCTTATTAGGGACGGGGGGAGGCTCTCGGTCTCGCAACTGACAGAGCGGTTATTTAAGCGGCTCTCCCCTAGCGGCGCGGTATAATTTACCGCGTGTGTCTGCTGATGTACTGTGGTATAATTTCCTACGTCCAGCGTTTACGGCCTTATTATCGTGCCGGTGGAGTCACCGCGGTAAAACCACTGCTGTCGGTTACCGCTGCTGCGTAATTTCACGAATGCCGCCCAGCGGCGAAGTTTTGAAATGACAGGTCGGCATTTTCTGCGTAGCGGGAAACGGTTAAGTGTCGCTTCCTGTCCTCATCAATGCCGAGCCAACGACGACTGTTTCAGTTTCGGTGCTGGCGACTTTCTGTTGTCTGGGCTCCATGGATGGTTGTTTTGTCGTTAACCTAAAGACTCCGTCCATGGATGGTTGTTTTGTCGTTAACCTACAGATTCCATGGATGGTTGTTTTGTCGTTAGCCTACAGATTCCATGGATGGTTGTTTTGTCGTTAGCCTACAGATTCCATGGATGGTTGCTTTGTCGTTAGCCTACAGATTCCATGGAGGGTTGTTTTGTCGTTAGCCAAACAGATTCCATGGAGGGTTGTTTTGTCGTTAGCCTAAAGGCTCCATGGGTGGTTGTTTTGTCGTTAGCCTAAAGGCTCCATGGGTGGTTGTTTTGTCGTTAGCCTAAAGGCTCCATGGGTGGTTGTTTTGTCGTTAGCCTAAAGGCTCCATGGGTGGTTGTTTTGTCGTTAGCCTAAAGGCTCCATGGGTGGTTGCTTTGTCGTTAGCCTAAAGGCTCCATGGGTGGTTGCTTTGTCGTTAGCCTAAAGGCTCCATGGGTGGTTGCTTTGTCGTTAGCCTAAAGGCTCCATGGGTGGTTGTTTTGTCGTTAGCCTAAAGGCTCCATGGGTGGTTGTTTTGTCGTTAGCCTAAAGGCTCCATGGGTGGTTGTTTTGTCGTTAGCCTAAAGGCTCCATGGGTGGTTGTTTTGTCGTTAACCTAAAGACTCCATGGGTGGTTGTTTTGTCGTTAACCTAAAGACTCCATGGGTGGTTGTTTTGTCGTTAACCTAAAGGATCCATGGGTGGTTGTTTTGTCGTTAACCTAAAGGCTCCATGGGTGGTTGTTTTGTCGTTAGCCAAAACCACACAAGGCTCCATGGGTGGTTGTTTTGTCGTTAGCCTAAAGGCTCCATGGGTGGTTGTTTTGTCGTTAACCTAAAGACTCCATGGGTGGTTGTTTTGTCGTTAACCTAAAGACTCCATGGGTGGTTGTTTTGTCGATAGAGATTCCTCCATTCCGCTCTTAAAACTCGAACCACTGACAAAGCAGGCTCCGGGGACGATTCGGCAGAGTCTAGTACTGCCTCAACCCGATATTATATCGTAGAATTCTCAGCTACCCAGCAGACGTGTTACCCAACAGACCGCTCTGCTTTTTTTCTCTTTTTTTTTAGTCAAGCATAGTAAACTGTCTATCTATCTCTGGGTTGGACCGTCAGTTAAGAAGACGAGCTTTTGGTCTGCAGAGTGCAATCGGCAATAGCCAGAACTCCCTGACTGACACTGGCCTTTGGAACACCCCTCAAAGATTTCACACCGATCCATGTCAGTCCGGCAGGTAGGAAGGTAGTGTTGCTTAATGTCCTCAGATGTCAGTTGACATATTAGGGACAAGCTAAGACCAATGCCGAAGGATGGTTCAGTACAGCTTTACGTCCACGAAAACCAGAAGGCTCGTTAGGACGGACAGCCCAAGACGGCCACCTCGACTCTCACACAGCTCCTTAACTATGTGGTGTCAGTCCGGAACAATTAATTATTTATATAGCTGCGAGTCACACGAGTCAGAATCTGGCTTACGTGCAATGGTGTCCAGATAATGATTTGATTGGACGTCAGGTCCACCTTAGCAAGCGTATAGTCGGCATATTCGATTTTATGAGTGATTTGATTGGACGTCAGGTCCATCTTAGCAAGCATACAGTCATGTCCTATGAGTGATCTGATCGGAAGTTACGTCCATCTTAGCAAAACAGACAATCATGTCCTACCGGTGATTTGATTGGACGTGACGTCCATCTTAGCAAGCATACAGTCATGTCCTATGAGTGATTTGACTGGACGTTACGTCCATCCTAGCAAAACAGACAATCATGTCCTACCGGTGATTTGATTGGACCGTTACGTCCATCTCAGCAAAACAGGCAATTAAGTCTCACAAGTGATTTGATTGGACGTTACGCCCAGCAAAAACACATGCATAAACTGTGTCCCGCGCGTGCACTGACTGGATGTTAAGGAAAACAGCAGGATACACTGTCGGTGTGAGATCAGAGAAGGTGTCCAATCCAAAGGTGACAGCGCTTTTCCCACAGGGAGACATGTAAACTTGGGTGTCGCGTGATGCAGGCTGAAGTCTTGATCGTGTTATCCGATCCATGTCAATCCAAACGTGACAGCGCTTTCCCCGCAGGGAGACATGTAAACTTGGGTGTCGCGTGATGTGATGTAGGCTTAAGACTTGATCGTATTATCCGATCCATGCAAAGTGTCCGATCCAAACGTGACAGCGCTTCCCCAGTGAGGACAGGATGCAGCCTTAATCCGTACACGAAACAACAGGATGCCACTCAGTTATCCAAACCTCCGCACAGCTAGCACACGGATCAAACCGTCACAGAGTGCGGATAGGGGGTGGGAGCTGTGGGGGGTAGGTGGTGGGGAAGGGGCAGGCGGTAGTGTCGGGGGGAGTCCGTTTGGATTACTTCCCCTGGTCGAAACATAAAATGGCCTTTGTTCCTTTTTTTCTCTCTTTTGTTCTTGCGGTGCTTTCACCAGCAATCGTCGTCAGGTCACCGTTTTCACATCACCGTGTTACCGTGTGGCGTAAATTGAGCAAGGATGCAGTGTATCGGGGACAGGGCGCGTAATAACAGGATACATCGTGGGCAGGATGGCGCAGGATGTCGGGCAAGGTGACAGCAAAATACTTCGCGAAAGTCCGGAGGAGGTACAACATGCCTTTACGTTGTGTTTCACCGAAGCGAGCTAACAACAACAACAACAAGGCAGAAGACTTGCTTCGGTATTTCTACTGGCCGTAACTTGGTTGGTCCGAGTTTAGACACATTCTTCTTTCAGTCCTTCACTGGCGATAAAAATAAGCTGGTCTGAGTTAAGACAAGCTCTTCATTCAGTCTTTCACTGGCAGAAAAATATAAGCTGATCTGAGTCTGGACGAGCCATGGCTTTGGGCAGTCTTTCGCTTTCCACTGGGCATAGGCAGCAAACTTAACACTCGGTTCGAGACGGAGTTACAGCCACATCAGCCAAGGTAACAGTCTGAGTTACAGTCACGTGACGGGAACAGTCAGCGTTGCCTAGAAACCAAGCAAACACGCTGTATGTACAGACCACACACTAAGCACAGACCTCCCGGCTTCCTCGGGCCAGCTCTGGATTCAGTCTTTCCAACGGGCTTTCGGGATCAAACTTAGCTGGTTTCAGTATGGCCAAGCACTTGCTTCTGTCATTCGTTGACAACAATCTGGTCTGCGTTTGGACACACTGTTTCCACTGAGTACTGCAGCAAAAGAGTTGGCTCTGCCTTTGGACAAGCACTGACTCGCTGACTGGTCACTGTCCAAGTTCCAGGCAGTTTGGGTCATTTCCTTGCAGTCTCCTTTCAGTCACTAGTCCGTAGTACCTGTGATCCTGGTTCTTTCTCAACGGGGAAGAGAAAGCGCGTGAAGCAATGAGTCGTGACCAAGTCTATGTATAGAGCTCTGTGATTAGCGCAGTGCTGTTAGGCAAATCATTCAACACATGCACATCAAGTCTCTGGTCATCACTGTTCGCTGATCGTGAGAGGCAGCTGAGACATATATATCGTTCATTTTCTATTAAATTTGGCTGTACATAGTATCAACACTGAGCACGTTTTGTTGACATTTTCACTGATTTGGGCTGTTGTAGTCCTTGCTGTTGTTGTTGTGGCTGTTGCCGCTGCTGTTGTTGTTGTCGCTTTTGTTGTTGCTGTTGCTGCTGCTGTTTTTGGTGTTGCTGCTGCTGCTGCTGCTGTAGTTGTCCACGCTTTTGTTTTTGTTTAGTTTTTTGTTTGTTCTTGTTGTCTCTTTCTCAGCCGTGCGCCTCCGTTGGTGTTCTCATCTGTTTGTCTATCTCCACGTCTGTCGCCAAGCACTGAACGTCCAGACAGCCACCCTGAGCGCAGCGCTCTCCGTCGCCGGCCGCACAACCCTCGTGAAACACACACCGCGAGCGGAACACCTCCTCCGGCTGCCCGCACTTCACGTAGCCCACCTCGTCCTCTCCCACCCGACAGTCCACCTCCAGCACCCCGTCCTCGGCCCGACACTGGTACTCCACGCACTCCTCCTCCCCCTCCTCCTCCGTCTGCGTGAAGGCGTGCGCGCAGGAAGCGTTCACGTAAGCGTCTTGCGCGTGGAACGTCATCATGGACAGCACGAAGTCCATGGCGGCGTTCTCCGCCCACGAGAGGCCCTGCAGGGACTGCCTGAAGCCGGCGTGGCCTCCCTGCGGCAGCGTGAGCAGGAAGAAGTTGGGCATGACGCGGAAGAGATCGTGCTGGATGTGCCTCGGGGAGCAGACGGGGTCGTCCAGGCTGGACACGCACAGCACCGGCACGCTGATCTCGTCCACCTCGCGCAGCGGCTCGTTCTCCGCCCAGAACTCCTCCAGCGTCGCGTGCCCGTCGCTGTTGCTGGTGCTGGTGGTGGTGGTAGTGGTGCTGGTGCTGCTGCTGCCTTCGTCTCCTCCTCCTCCTCCTCCTCCTCTGCCTCCGCCTTCTTCCACCTCCTCCTCCCGGGGCTCGGATGGCTGGCAGTGCAGGCGCCTGTCGAACTCCTTCAGGGTCCAAGCGCTACGGGCCAGCCGAGCGACGTCCCCGAAGACCTTGGCGTGGCTCAGCACGGCCCGCTTGAGGTGAGACAGGTAGAGGCAGGAGTAGGGGAACGGGAGGTCGTCGTGCAGGGTGCTCTGGCCGGCGTAGGACGGTGAGATGCAGACGGCGGAGCCCAGGTAAGCCGAGGAGCCGAACTGGCCCAGGTAGGACAGGAGGAGGTCCGCCCCCGTGCCCACCCCGACGGCGCTGATGGAGACCCCTTCGCTGCCCTCCCGGAGGAAGTCGACCACCTCCCGAAGGTCCCCGGTCTCTCCGTAGCCCGGCAGCTTGGGCGTGCTGAGTGGGCTGCCTCCCTGCCCTCGCCTGTTCACCACCACGGCCTTCATGCCGTAGTTGAAGGCCTCCCGGCAGAGGGCGCCCAGCTGCAGCGCGGACTGGGGCAGGTCTGGCAGCACGAGGAGCACGGGGCAGCCGTGGGGCAGGTGCTCGCCCCCCATCTCCCAGTCCAGCGCCAGCAGGCCCCTGTCCGCCATCTGCAGGTACGTCCTGCAACACGCCACGGGGACAGTCAGCGTTACAGCAAGTCGTGGGGACAGCCAGCGTTACAGCAAGTCGTGGGGACAGCCAGCGTTACAGCAAGTCGTGGGGACAGCCAGCGTTATAGCAAGTCGTGGGGACAGCCAGCGTTATAGCAAGTCGTGGGGACAGTCAGCGTTATAGCAAGTCATGGGGAAAGTCAGCGTTACAGCAAGTCATGGGGACAGTCAGCGTTACAGCAAGTCTTTGTGACAGTCAGCGTTATAGCAAGTCGTGGGGACAGTCAGCGTTATAGCAAGTCTTGGACAGTCAGCGTTAAGCAAGTCATGGGGACAGTCAGCGTTACAGCAAGTCTTTGTGACAGTCAGCGTTACAGCAAGTCTTTGTGACAGTCAGCGTTATAGCAAGTCGTGGGGACAGTCAGCGTTACAGCAAGTCGTGGGGACAGTCAGCGTTACAGCCACATCACAGGAACGGACAGTCAGCGTTACAGCCACGTCACACAGCAACAGTCAGCGTCATAACCACGTCAAGGAAACGGAGTTACAGCGACGTCACAGCTACAGTCAGCGTTACAGCCACGTCACACAGGGACAGTCAGCGTCACACCATGTCACACAGGAACAGTTAGTGGTACAACAAAGTCACACAGGGACAGTCAGCGTCACAGCCACGTCACACAGCATCAGTCAGCGTCACAGCCACGTCACGGAAACAGCGTTACAAAGACAGAACAGTCAGCGTCACAGCCACGTCACGCAGGACAGTCAGCGTCACAGCCACGTCACACAGGGACAGTCAGCGTCACAGCCACGTCGCACAGGGACAGTCAGGGTCACAGCCACGTCACACAGGGACAGTCCAGCGTCATAGACACGTCACACAGGAACAGTCAGCGTCACAGCCACGTCACTGAAACAAAGTTACAGCCATGTGATGGGAACAGCTATTGACAGAGCAAGTCGTGGGAACAGTCAGCATTACAGCCACGTGACGAGAACAGTCAGAGTTATCTAGAAATAAAGCAAACACGCTGTGTGTACAGAACACACACCAAGCACAGACCTCCCGGCTTTCCACTGTGAAAGTCGAGGTGGCCGTCCTGGGCTCCCCGTCCCTAATAGTCCGTACGGTCACTGTGGACGTAAAGCAACACTGAACAGAGCACGGTTCCGGACGGCCGGCGCGTGACCAAGTACGTACCTGTTGAACTGCACGCCAGGTTCATTGGCCCACAGCCCCAGCAGGGACTGCGCATGACGGTTGCGGAACCAGACCGGAAGCTGCAGCGCGCGCCGAAAAGCGTGACAGTGCAGCGTGACGTAGTGGCTCAGGCCCGAGTCACGACACGTCAGTCTCGCCAGGCTGTCACGTCGTCGCAACAGCGTCTGCAAAAAAACAACACCCAGGAACAATCACACACACACATATGCACAGAGGTAGACTGACGTGACAAGAAGATTAAAACTGAACCTAGGTTATTGTGACATCGACGTGGCAACGTCTAAATAACTTGAATTTTTTAAAAGACCCCCCCCCCCAAAAAAAAAACAAAAAAACAACAACAACAACAAAAACACCCCCCCCCCAACAAAACAACAACAACAACACAAACAAAATTTACAACAAAAAAACACCCGCATACAATGGTAGACTTATGTAAGGAACCTAGGCTGTTGCGTCGCTACAGAAACGTCTAACACACACACACACACACACACACACACACACACACACACACACAACACACCAACACACAAACACAACACAACACAACACACACACACACAACACAACACACACAACACACACACACACACACACACACACACACACACACACACGTACGTGGATTTTCGTGACAAAGACGTCTAACAGACACTCAGAGATGGGATTTATGGGGCGACACGGATAGTTATAAGGAATATAGCTGGTCACGTCGCTGCAGCATCGTCTAAAGATTACGCAGACGTAGATTTACGTGACAAGGACAATTCCATTTCTCGCACTTTGCGACTCTCTTCCTTCCAAAGCAAACTCATTTCTCTTCCCCAAATATTTCAAATAACCAACACCTATCAGTCGGTACAGTGTGTGTGTGTGTGTGTGTGTGTGTGTGTGTGTGTGTGTGTGTGTGTGTGTGTGTGTGTGTGTGTGTGTGTGTGTGTGTGTGTGTGTGTGTGTGTGAGGTTTGCATATAGTCAGTTACATTTGAATCAGTGTTGATGTGTACATTATGTATTAGCTGTATGTTAGATTGGCAACAGTCTTTAACTTGATGTACATTACATATGTGTTCCATTACGTTTGTGTTGTACAGCGCTTTGAGTCGCAGCGTAGGCACTTTAAAAATCCCCATCATTTCTATCATTATCATCATCATCATCATCATCATCACCACCATCACCACCACCACCACCACCACCATCATCGTCATCTCATCATCACCACCACCGTCATCATCACCATCACCACAACCATCATCATCATCATCATCACCATCACACTGTGTGAAGGAAGTGGCCGATGGTGGAGGAGGGCCTTTACCTTGAGGTAGATGAGGGCGGTGACGAGAATGGTGGCGACGGAGGCGATGACGAGGGTGATGGGGTAGGTCAGCAACAACCAATACATCACGCACAGAGCTGCGGCGTAGCGAGCCCCGCCACCGCCGTCTGCCGCAGCCACCATGGGACCTGCAACCACACGACGACATACCGTGATCCACAGCACAGTGTCTAACATAACACAGTGCACTGCAATGATCCACAGCACAGTGTCTAACACAACAGTACAATGCAGTGATCCACAGCACAGTCTAACATAATGCAGAGCAATACAGTGATCTACAACGCATTGTCTAACATAACACAGTGCACTGCAGCACAGTGTCTAACATAACACAGTGCAATATAGTGATCTACAGCACAGTGTCCAAGATACCACAGTGCCATAGAATGATCTACAGCACAGTATCTAAGATAACATAGTGCAATAGTGATATACAGCACGCTGTTTAACATAATATAATGCAATACAGTGATCTGCAGCACGGTGTCTAACATAACACAGTGCAATACAGTGATCTACAACACAGTGTCTAACATAACACAGCGCGCTGCTGCACAGTGTCTAAAATAACACAGTGCAATACAGTGATCTGCAGCACGGTGTCTAACATAACACAGTGCAATACAGTGATCTACAACAGTGTCTAACATAACACAGTGCACTACAGAGAACTACAGCACAGTGTCTAAGATAACTTCACAGTGCAATACAGTAATCTACAGCATATAGTAAGATAGCACAGTGCAATACAGTGATCTACAGCACAGTGTCTAACATATGTACATATGTTTGGATCTCTCTCTCTCTCTCTCTCTCTCTCTCTCTCTCTCTCTCTCTCTCTCTCTCTCTCTATATATATATATATATATATATATATATATATATATACATGTCGTACGACAGCACAAGTCCAACAACAGTCCGGGAACATCCCCCCCCCACCCCCCCACCCTCCCATTGCTACACATGCCGCTTAAAGTATTCACCGCAAAAAATGAAGGCGCAAGACTGACAGCATGCAAGACGGGGTTCGCGGCGACAAAACAAAACACACACACACACAGACACACACACACAGACACACACACACACACACACACACAGACACAAGACACACACACACACACACACACACACACACACACAACAGACACACACACACACACACACACACACACAACACAACACACACACAGACACACACACACACACACACACACACACACACACACACAACAGAGACACACACACACCACACCAACGACACACCACAAAACAAACAAGAAACCCCAAAAACACAACTTTCCTACACTGAAACGACTCTTGGTATAAACACTACGGTCTGAACTGGCATCCTCCGGTTTCGTTTCGTTTCGTTTTTTTGTTTTGTTTTTGGTTGTGTGTGTGTGTGTGTGTGTGTGTGTGTGTGTGTGTGTGTGCGTGCGTGCGTGCGTGCGTGCGTGCGTGCGTGCGTGTGTGCGTGTGTGTGTGTGTGTGTTTTCGTTCTTAGACAACACGCATACGCGCACCCACACACTGACACACGCACGCACGCATGCGCGCACTGACTCTACCAGAGAGAGAGAGAGAGGGGTTAGAAAATAGCTAGGACACTCGGCTAGCTTCAGTTAAGCTGTGGGTCAAACGATTGGTGTCTCGACTTTCAAGAAAAACAAACGCAAGCCATGTGGGCCCACGGCCAAGGAATGTCAGAGTACGTCAGTCCCTGCAGGTAGCTTATAAGGCAGGCAATACACAGCTGCCAGGTTAGCTGCCACATTTCATCCACTTGTTTTTACTCAGGCAATTTCACTGGAAGGACGAAAGTCAAGAGCACAGGCAGTTGTTATTTAGCGTTGTTTGCGTACTGTTGCTAGATCCATAACTTGAACTTTTGAACTATTGGAAGATTTGTTATATGATATAGATATACGAGTCAGTCTCTGTGTGTGGTGTGTGTGTGTGTGTGTGTGTGTGTGTGTGTGTGTGTGTGTGTGTGAGGTCAGTGTGTGTGTGTGTGTGTGTGTGTGTGTGTGTGTGTGTGTGTGTGTGTGTGTGTGTGTGTGTGTGCAGTGTGTGCGTGCGTCCGTGCGTGTGTGTGACCGTGTGTGTTATGCCTATTTAGCACGCCTAGGTAACATTTTCGGTCATTGATCACGTCAAGTTTTAAACGATGAAAAAAGATACCTTCCGACAATGACTGACAGCCCCCCTCCTTTACCCAAGCCATTCAGAGCGAGAGAGAGAGAGAGGGGGGAGAGGGAGAGAGGGAGGGGCGAGAGAGAGGGAGAGAGAGGAGAGAGAGAGAGAGAGAGAGAGAGAGAGAGAGAGAGAGAGAGAGAGAGAGAGAGAGAGAGAGAGAGAGAGCAAAACAGTTATTGACATAGCCTACAGCGCATGTCATACAGCGCATTCTTGGGAAGTAAACCGACAAGTGGGGATGAGTGAAGGAAGAATTCGGAGGCGGTCGTGGGGCTGGGTGGAGGGGGATGCGGCTGGAAGTGTGTGTGTGTGGGGGGGGGGGGGGGGGGGGGGGGGGCTGGAAGGGAAGAACCCTCAGACTCAATTCTGGCACAGCAACAGACAAAACGGTCGTTCCGAAGATCCACTGAGCATCCGCGGCTACACACAAGCGAGCTAGTTCACACGAAACTTAGTTGGCAAGGAATTTGACGTTAGTGGAGGGATCCGCCACTGGTTTTAATGGCCGTACCGGCAGACTCTGTGTGTGTGTGTGTGTGTGTGTGTGTGTGTGTGTGTGTGTGTGTGTGTGTGTGTGTGTGTGTGTGTGTGTGTGGGTGTGTGTGGGAGGAGAGAGAGAGAGAGAGAGAGAGAGAGAGAGAGAGAGAGAGAGAGAGAGACAGAGACAGAGACAGAGACAGAGAGACAGAGACGCTCAGGAAGTTTAGTGGAAGAAAACCACTGCGGATTTCAATAGCCTGTACTGACTCAGCTGGCCGTACAAGACCGAGAGAGAGGGAAAGAGAGAGAGGGAAAGAGAGAGAGAGGGGGAGTGGGGTCCCGGGGAGTGTGAAGAAAGGCGCTCGCATCACCGGCGAGCCTGGAATACCGAACGCAAATGAAGCAAGGCGAGGGAAGAAAGCAGCAGATACCTGGAGTGTCAGTTCCATGTCGAACTGTCTTCAACGCCATTCATTCCGCCGCCGCGGCAACGGCGACGGCCAGGATTCTTCTCTCCGGCTCCCAACTACACCACCAGGGGACGCTCAGGGGTAACGATGTTGCCGTTGAAGCGGTGGCGCCTCCAGTGTCGTGTGTGACAGGTCGGCGTTACCGACTTCTCCAGAGCTGGCCCTCGGCGCCCTGACCACCGCTACGGGTTTACACTGACGGAAAACCGTCCGGACTAGGCTGGCTGTCTTGTTTTTCCGTTGACGAACGAGGTCAGTTAACGGCTTAGCTTCAGTTTTCCCGATTCCCTTGTTCCAGTCTGTGTTTGGCGATCATTACTAGAGCAGAGGGACTGAAACGTTCTTGTCAGTGTGAAATTCCGGACATACTCCACATTCATTCAGTCAGTTTCAGCAGGCGTTTGGTCTAGTTCCAAAGCTTTCGTCTAGTTCATGTTCGGAGACGGCGTATCAGTTGCCGCGTGCTGTAGCCGCAGTGGTTTGTTTGTTGTTGTTGTTTGTTGCTGTTGTCTTTTTCTCCGGCACGGATTAAAATCACTGAATTCTTCAGTTGCAGCTTTGCAGCTTTTCTGCTGTCACTGTGAAGTGGCTGATGACGGTAGTGACAGTAACCATGTTTCAGTCAAAAATCAAACAAACAAACAACAATCAAACAACAACAACAACAACAACGTGCATGATGAGTCACTGAGGTAGGCCACAGGTAGTCCATGTGACTGAAATGTCGGTTGAGTCGATTACTCATTTGAGTGAGCAAGCCATGCGTGATGAAGATCCACACATCAGATTATTTTATGCTTCGTCACCGCCGAGTTGCGCCGGACACTGGCGTAGAGGAATTAGGAATCAGCGTGACAAACCTAGACGTGGCACTGGTTCCGAGTTGTCAGTGAACAGCGATTCAGTTTCGTCGTAAACAAACTCAGTCAGTGGCGGTCGTAGAACTGGCCCAAGTCAGTCACAAACCTACCGTGGCTGGACTATCTGCCGCTATGAACAGAGATTTTCGTCAAAACTTAAATTGGCGTTCGCCGTAGAATTCAGTGGAAGACAGTCACAAACCAGATACACTGGTTGAGTTATAACTGCGAATCATGCCAAGATCTTCGTCAAAACTCAGTGGCCGTCGTAGCGGAATTGGAAGACCGTTACAAACAGCCTGTCTCAGTAAACTTGAACACACCGTGCGGCACTGGTTCAGTTATAATTGTGAACAGCCTATTCCCGTCACTGAAACTACTGAAACTGGCGGTCGTAGATTTAGGAGTGACTCGGCAGGGGCACAAACCTCAGCGGACACAGTCAGCAGTTAATAATATTTATAACTGCTGAACAGAGATTTCCGCCAGTCGTAAAACAACAACGACTCAGTGACTGGCGGTCCGGCAGTAGGGATTGGAAGTCCCTCAGAAACCTAGACACAGTAGTTCAGTTATCAGTAACTGCCAACTGCAGAGATCTCCGTCGTCAAAAAACTGGCAGTCCGGTACTCGGAAATGGATGTCCCTCAGAAACCTAGACACAGTAGTTCAGTTATAACTGCCAACGGCAGAGATTTCCGTCGTCAAAAAACTGGCGGTCCGGCGGTACTACTAGGAACTGGCCTCACAAACCCAGACACAGCTGTTCGGCAGAGATTTCCGTCGCCGTCAACAAACTGGCTGTCAGGCAGGCCTAGCAGGGATTGGAAGTCCATCACTGTACTACACACTAGTGGTTCAGTTATAACTACCGCCAACAGATTTTCGTCGTCGCCGGATGAAGACTGAAATTGGCGGTCGCTACGGCCGTAGAATCGCGGGAAGTCAGCGCCTACACTACAGCCAGACCAACAACTGACTGAACTTGAGTAGCTGAGTTGTAAACGGGAGGGTTACAGTGGGGTCAGCAACGATCAGATTTTAATTAACGTCGCCGCAAAGACCCGCCGTATGACGCACGTCACTCAGCAGTGCCGCTTGTCGTCAGTTATATCGGTCAATACAACAACGAGTAAGTCAGTCAACAACTTCTGGTGTTTTACGCCCAGTCAACCAGCACGGTTGTATCTAGTCAGTCAGGGCACAAAGTAAGTAAGTAAACATAGTGCTTAACGTCCGCATAAACCATAAGACTTTTTAGGGACGGGGAGAATGGAGGGGGGAGGGGGGGGGGAAGAGGGAGTATGGAGGTGGGGGAGAGGGAGATTATATACCTGTCGCTACTACACTGTCACCGTAAGAATGACTTCTGCATTAAGGTGGGCAGCGATGAGAGCCATTTTAATGTTCCATAATTGTGAGGGACAAAATCACAAGACAGTGTCCACAGACCACAACCTTTGAAGTGAAAGAAGAGCCGAAGCAGATTCGAACCGAGGTCCCTCTGCTTATCAGCCTACCGTCTTACCGCTAGGCCAAACCGGCTCACATATCATCAGGGCGATATACAACAACCAGTTATATACAACAAGCAGGCGGCAACGCTGACAGTCACGCGGACACGTTGAGGACGCAACACTGTATGCAGCCTATCACGCACGTGAAACCAACGTTAAACTGAGTAGGCTGAAGAAGAACTTAAGAAGAAGAAGAAGAAGAAGAAACCGAAGAAGAAGAAGAAGAAGAAGAACCGTTGTGGAGAAGAACCGCTGAAACGAAGAAGAAAAAGCAGAAACATCCGAGCAGCCTTACATCAGCCACTGAGACAGCAGCGGCGTGATGTCACGTCACAGTCACGTATCTCGGGTAGTCAGTCTCAGTCTCTCTGAGTCACCACCATTCAGTCAGGACTCGACTAGTGACAGTCGGAAAATCACGCACTGACACGTACTGTCCTGACCTACAAGCCGTCACGCCTGCCCGACCGTGCCGACGTCAGTCCCAGTCCCAGACCTCCTCCACTGAAGCCATAATTGTTGTCCATGTAAAGACTATCACTATCACCATCACTGGGGCAGTCCGGTCGGGGCAGTCCGGTCACTTAACTGGCGTCCGGACGAACTGACCGCAGGCCAGGCCAGGCTCAGGTCCAGGTTCAAAGCGTTCGTCGACGCGTGGCCGACAGAATTCCAGACTCAGTCCGTGAAGACCTGAGACCCGTGTTGCTGCTGCAGTCAGCCAAGGAGCGGTCAGCGCTTCTCCAGCTCACCCAGTGTTTGGCAGAGATAACGCTAACCCGTGCCGAGTCGAGCAGGGAAGAGATAACCGGCGAAGCTTAAGAGCAAAGATCGTACTCCCGATACGGAAACTCAGTCAGTCCAGCTCCGCGCGGCCGAAACCAGCGGTTCACTGTAGACAGAGATACGAGCGCCAGTCATCCGTGTTGTAGTCTAAACTGGCTCTTCCGTCGCCGAAACCAGCAGTTCAGCTAAGACAAAGCTACAAGCGCTAGTCGTCCGTATTGTAGTCTCAGCTCTCTTCGGTCGCTGAAACGAAACTGACAGTCCCAGCGCTGTTTATATTAGTGCTTCTCCGTTTCCTGGGATTCTCTGTCTCTGTCTCTGTTTCTCTGTCTCTCTCTCTCTGTCTCTCTGTCTCTGTCTCTGTCTCTCTCTCAGTTCCGAACTAGTCCGCAGCTTTTATGTGAGCAGCAACCGTTTTATACAAGAAGTGATTGAATGAAAAAATAAAAAAATAAAAAATCAGTGCCTCAACTTCTCAGCCGTTTATAAACAGATATCTGACCCAGAGTGGCCCGATCGATCTATTCACGATTCACATCTCTAATCAACCAAGAGTGTTCACACACACACACCGTCACACGCGCGCGCGCGGACACACACACACACACACACACACACACACACACACACACACACACACACACACACACACACACACACACACACACACACACACACACAGTCCGACGACTCACGGTTTATGTTATGAAGAGTCCTTCCAGTATAAGCAACAGACCTAACTCAGTAGCGGTAGTATCAGTCGGCACTATACTTCTCCCAGTCTGACGGCTGCAAGCCGGGAATACCCAAGTGGGTTCACTGGGAAGCCTAGAGGTTCCACACTGACACAGAACGCGACCGACGGCCTTCTCGCTGACTAGGCTAACTGGCTTGTAAAAAAAGGAATCCGTCTGCACAGCCGGAGCCCTCGCAAACATTTCTTGCCCGCCCGGCAAATCCTTGTTAATTAACCTCGAAACTGACGAGCACGCGCGCCTCTCGTCAGTTTCATTCAGCATACAGAGTGCGGCCGAGACAGGTACAGTAAACCCCGCCCCCTTTCCTGCTTAGCTCCCCCTGTTCTGCGTGGTTGGCGAGCCTCGTGGCGACTTGAGCGACTGCCTCGCACTGGCTGGGTTCGGGGGCTAGACTGCACTGAAGGGGAGCTCTCTCTCTCCTCTCTCTCTCTCTCTCTCATAAAAACACCGGCACTGACACACCGCACACACACACACACACACACCGCACCACACACACACACACACACACACACACA
>JABMCL010001953.1:37500-45000 GCA_018857735.1 Alviniconcha marisindica
ATTGGGGGGGGGGGTATAGTGAATGATTAGGGGGGGGGGGGAGTATAGTAGAGGATTGGTGGGGGGGGAGGAGAGTGAGGAGAAGTTATAGAGAGTGGAATGGGGGGTGGGGGGGGGGAGTAGAATAGGGTGGGGGAGAAGAATAGCTGAGTGGATTGGGCGGTAATATAGTACAGTGGATGGGGGGGGGGGGTGAGTAGAGGAGGGGAAGTATAGTAGAGTGGAATGGGGGTGGGGGGGGAGGAGTAGAATGGGGGGGGGGAGAAGTATAGTAGAGTGGATTGGGGGGGGGGTAGTAGAGTGGATGGGGGGGGGGGGAGAAGTATAGAAGAGGAAGGGGTGGAGGGTAGTAGAATGGGGTGTGGGGGGGGGAGGGGAGAGAAGGTAGGAGAGTGGATTCGGGGGTGGGGGTGGGGGGGGGGGGAAGAAGTATAGTAGAGTGGATTGGGGGGGAGTAGAGTGGAGGGGGGGGGGAGGAAGTATAGTAAGTGGATTCGGGGGGGGGGGGGGTTGGAGGGGGGGGGGCGTAGAGAGTGGATGGACATTTAGGAAAGGCGAAGGAAGAGGAGGAGGAAGAAGAAGATCCCTATACTATATCCTAATTACTTTCCTGTCAGAGGCTTAGTGCGGAGACGCGTTCGTCGCCTTCTCCTTTTGCTCGCGTGTTCGTCTGCGATGAAACCGAAACAGCATTATCGTCGGACGCCGATCGGCTGTGGCTGCGAAACCCACATAGCCAGCTCGGGCACCAGTCCCTGGCACCATGACCGATCGGCTTCCTCTGCTCCCGTTTTTTTCAGGCTGAGGACACGGGCAGAGAACAGTTCACGGAGGGTGTATGAACAGGGCACATTCCACGGATGGTGTATGAGCAGGGCACAGTCGCCATGGCACCATGACTGATGGCTTCCTCAGGCTTGCTCAGGCTGAGGACATGGGCAGAATACACGGAGGGTGAATGAACCGGGCACAGAAATGACCACGGAGGGTGAATGAACAGGGCACAGAAATGACCATGGAGGGTGAATGAACCGGGCACAGAAATGACCACGGAGGGTTTACGAACAGGGCACAGAAATGACCATGGAGGGTGAATGAACCGGGCACAGAAATGACCATGGAGGGTGAATGAACCGGGCACAGAAATGACCATGGAGGGTGAATGAACCGGGCACAGAAATGACCATGGAGGGTGTACGAACAGGGGACAGAAATGACCATGGAGGGTGTACGAACAGGGCACAGAGCACTTCATGGAAGATGTATGAATAGGGCATAGAAAAGACCATGGACGGTGTACGAACAGGGCACCGAGTACTTCATGGAGGGTGTACTAACAGGGCACAGAGCAGACCATGGAGGGTGTACTAACAGGGCACAGAGAAGACCATGGAGGGTGTACTAACAGGGCACAGAGCAGACCATGGAGGGTGTACTAACAGGGCACAGAGCAGACCATAGAGGATGTACTAACAGGGCACAGAGCAGACCATGGAGGGTGTACTAACAGGGCACAGAGCAGACCATGGAGGGTGTACTAAAAGGGCACAGAACAGACCATGGTGGATGCATGAACACAGCACAGAGCAGACCAAGGAGGATACATGAAGAGGGCACAGAAAAGTCCAGGGAGGATGTATGAACAGGGCACAGAACAGTCCATGGAGGATGTATGAACAGTGCACAGAACAGTCCATGGAGGATGTATGAACAGGGCACAGAGAAGACCACGGAGAGTGTACGAACATGGCACAGAATAGTCCATGTAGGGTGCATAAACAGAGGACATTACAGACAAAGGAGGATGTACGAACAGGGCACAGAACAGTCCACGGAGGCTGTATAAGCAGGGCACAGCACATTCCACGAGGCCGTACGAACAGGGCACACATAGCACAGTCCATGGAAGGTGTTTGAACAAGGGGGATAATACGTGAACAGGTCGAAGTTGTTGTACGTAGAGTTATTTCCACAGCACAATCAAACGCAGCTGGTGTCCTTGCTTAATTGATAGCGTTTAACGACGCGAGAACATTCAAACAGAGCACATTGGCAAAAACTGGGCTACTCATTGTTTTTGACCCATGGTCGATTCTGTCCACATGGCTATTGTTGCATCGTAATACCAAAACAAACCGATCAAAGTCTGTCACAGTAACCTCTTCATTCTGACAGTCTCTGTTATTTATCTTCTATATGGAAAGGGACTAAGATAACTAATAGCATTTGTCAGAATGAAGAGGATAATATGACGAACTGTAGTCAGAGAGAGAGAGAGAGAGAGAGAGAGAGAGAGAGAGAGAGAGAGAGAGAGAGAGAGAGAGGACTCAGAATTTTATTATTCAAGGATTGAGATTTTAGGCGGTAGCCTATTCTTACAATCTGTCCTTGCTAAGCTACACAGACAACACATATAAAGATGAGAGAGAGAGAGAGAGAGAGAGAGAGAGGAGAGAGAGAGAGAGAGAGAGAGAGAGAGAGAGAGAGAGCATTACATTTTGTCACTTTTCGAAATGAAGGGGATAAAAAATATACACTAGGTCGGGATGAATTAATGTGACAAACTTTGTAAGAGCGAGAAAGGGATAAGGTTACCGTGATATTTTTCCAGGATGAAGAGCAGACATTTTCAGCGTGAAGGCGGTAAGGTGACAAAATCTGTCAGCATGAAGAGGTGACACCAGTAAGTTGTACAGAAGGCCAGACCTGTCGAACTTTGATTTGGCCTCAGAGTCCTAGTCATGCATACTCTCTCTCTGTCTCTCTCTTTCTCCCTGTCTCTCTCTCCACATACACACACACACACACACACACACACACACACACACACACACACACACACACACACACACACACACATTTTTCAGCTTATAAACTATTTAGCATTTTGCTGGCAAAGTCGTAATTTTTGATTAACCGATATTGTTCTTCTTACTATTACTGTGTGTTATTGTCTTGGCTTCTGTTCGTGAGTTACATCTGATGTTTAAATCATTGTTTAAATCACTGAAGTAAAACCTTCTTGGAAGAATAGATTACTATGCAAAATATTTATGCAGAATAGCCTATGCTCCCGGTCTTTGCCTAGAGTTTGTGTGTGCGTGCGTGCGTGCGCGCGTGCGTGTGCGTGCGTGTGTGTGTATGTGTGGAGTTCAGTGTTTCTGTCAATACAATGTTGGACGGCAAACTGTTCCGCTCTTTATAATTAGTTTTTTAGTACAATGTCAAGTCAAAACAATACACTTTCATCATCTCCCACAGATTCAGCTAACTACTAAGGCCCATTAATTTAAAAAAATAAAAAAATAAAAAGAATACCAGAATAATCTGTGTACAGATTAGTCAAAACCGAGTTCTTGCCGGGCATGCACTGTCAGTAAGGGCGCAGTCTCCTCTCTTTTACCGAAGATTATGTATAATCTTTGCTTTTACTTCGCGTGGAGCGTTCGAGCAGCGTGGATTGTCCCCCTTCCCTGTGCGCGCTCTCCGATCCTTCAGGGCAGGAGCAAAGTTCGTTCGTTGACGTCACGCCTACGTCAGCCGGTGACGTAATTGCCGGAGCGGAAGGTTGTAAGTTGCAAGGATATTGGGGTCGGTGGCTATGTTTAGACACACGTCGACAGCTTCGGGCGAAGCGTTGCAGTTGTGAAGTGCAGTAAAAAAGAAATAAGGAGGAGAGAGAGAGGGAGAGTAGTCACACCCTATGAACGCCTTCGCTCGTGTGTGTGTGTGTGTGTGTGTGTGTGTGTGTGTGTGTGTGTGTGTGTGTGTGTGTGTGTGTGTGCGTGTGTGTGCGTGCGTATGTGTGTGTGCATGCGTGTGTGCGTGCGCGTGTGTGTATGTGTGTGTGGGTATGTACGCGCGCGCGTGTGTGTGTACTTGCGTGTGTGTGTGTGTGTGTGTGTGTGTGTGTGTGTGTGTGTGTGTGTGTGTGTGTGTGTGTGTGTGTGTGTGCGTGTGTGTGTGTGTGTGCGTGTGTGTGTGTGTGTGTGCGTGTGTAGATGTGAGTGTGTGTGTGTGTGTGTGTGTGTGTGTGTGTGTGTGTGTGTGTGTGTAAATACGTTTCTCACCCGGATATGGCTACTTTCATATGAATTTCGTCAGTCCTGTATCAAATCTACTGACTCGTCCGCTCGCACGCACGCACGCGCGCGCGCATTCACACACACACACACACACACACACACACACACACACACACACACACACATACACACGCGCGCGCGCGCGCGCGCGCGCCATGTACTCATACAAGTACGTACGCGCGCCACGCGGCCGCGCGCGCACACACACACACACACACACACACACACATTTCATTTCCCAAAATGCATTTTCAGTTCCGGTTCCGCAATAATTGAAAGACATGTCACTTCCACCTTTTGAAACGGCCCTCGACAACCGTTTCCTGTTTTGAACGAGAGGCCGCAAGGACAAAAAGAATAGAAACACGCAAACCCGCGAATCCATTTGCTATAATTACACCGCCTTTATATAGTTGACCTAAACAACGCCTGGCTTCCTGCCAGCCCACTGCGTACAGCGAAACTGACAAAAACTGACGAGGAAAGCATTTTCCCTGTAGGTCTAGTTTTGTTGTTGTTGTTGTTGTTTGTTTGTTTCGTTTTTGAATTCCTTATCGCCGTTAGGCCTGGTCTGTTTCGTTTTTGTTTTATTTGCGGCGCCAGTCTGTTCGACAACATTTCTGCACCGTCAGCATGACCCTACGTGGAAACTGAACGCTCTGCTTGTCTACAGTTATCATCGTTGTCGTCATGATCATCGCAGTCGTGTCATCATCATCATCGTCGTCGTCATCATCAATCATCATCGTCGTCGTCGTCATCGTCATCATCATCATCATCAAAGCATATAGATTGGGCGGAGTAGGCGAAAGGGCAGTCGCGAGGACGAGAATGGCGGTGGCAGTGGTGGTGGTGTGTTGGTGGGGGCGGGGGAAGGATGGTGGGAAGGAGGCGCGGGGGGAGGCGTGGGGGGCATGCGGGGGTGGGGAGGGTGGGCGGTGGAGGGCGTGGGGCTGGCGGTGTGGCAGGTGGGGGGTTGGGGTGGGGGGGGGGGGGGAGATTCAAATCAATCATAGAACACGTATAAATAATATTCTTTTTCCCTCGCTGGTAGCGTCCGTAACTTTCTACACAGAGCGCGTGTTCACGCAGTCATCACGTTCACGTCCGAGACTGAAAATCGAGGGTTAAGCACTTTCCAAGATCTGTCAATCACAGCGTCACGTTACCAGCCAGCCTCACAGCTTGTAGCCAACGCCAACGCCAAATCAATCATACAGAAACACAGCCAGCCAGCCACTGAACCAGCCAGCCAGACAGCTAGCCAACCACTGAACTAGCCAGACAGCCAGCCAGACAGCCAGCCACTGAACTAGCCAGCCAGCCAGCCAGCCAGCCAGCCAGGCGTGCCGTGCGAAGCGGCAGGACAGGCCTAGCCTGGAGTGTGCAGTCAGTCTATAACCGCTGGTCACCGCTGCCAGTCTTCGCCGGGACAGTCAATGACGTCAATGGCCTGTAGCTTGGTACGTGTCAGTTGCGGTCTGAGGCCGCCGCCGCTGACGTGAGACGTTTGAAGTAATTCGGCGGCGCTGGCTGCTCACCATATTTAGACAGGAGTAGAGGGGACACCGCCGCCAGGGCCGCTTGAACCCAAACCGGCACTCACCGAGCCGCTTATACACGAGCCATTTTCGGTCATATAGTTCAGTCAGGGGGACTGTCCTCACCAAGGCTCGTCTCTAACATACCTGATCTCAACCGGAAGACTGACCTAACCAAAGCCCGTCTCTAACATACCTGATTTCAACCGGAAGACTGTCCTAACCAAAGCCCGTCTCTAACATACCTGATCTCAACCGCCGGGAACACTGTCCTAACCAAAGCCCGTCTCTAACATACCTGATCTCAACCGTCCGGGAACACTGTCCTAACCAAAGCCCGTCTCTAACATACCTGATCTCAACCGGAACACTGTCCTAACCAAAGCCCGTCTCTAACATACCTGATCTCAACCGGAACACTGTCCTAACCAAAGGCCGTCTCTAACATACCTGATCTCAAGATCCAAACACAAAAAGGTTCAAACGAACGCTTATTTACTAGTTATTTTGACACGGGCACACAGTAGGCAAATTTTCGGGGAAATCCCCTTTTTCAAGCGACAAAACGACACCCAAACAACAGATAAACTATTAAAAACGATGAAAAATGAGAGAGAAAAAAATAACTTCTCTTGTTTTGGTTTGGTTGAGTTTTTGTCGCTTGTTCAGTGCTTGGAAGATTGTTGGCATCATGTTGGCATGCCTGATCTCAACCGAAGGACTGTCCTAACCAAAACCCGTCTCTAACATACCTGATCTCAACCGGAACACTGTCCTAACCAAGGCCCGTCTCTACCATACCTGATCTCAACCGGAACACTGTCCTAACCAAAACCCGTCTCTAGCATACCTGATCTCAACCGGAACACTGTCTTTACCAAAACCCGTCTCTAACATACCTGATCTCAACCGGAACACTGTCCTAACCAAAACCCGTCTCTAACATACCTGATCTCAACCGGAACACTGTCCTAACCAAAACCCGCTTCTAACATACCTGATCTCAACCGGATCGCGTGTCAGTATAACCGTACGGCTGAAACAAGCCAAGAAATGTATTTCAGAAACCCCAATGGGGGTACGGCTTAGCACCTCTGTTTCAACCTGTCCATTGCAAATACAGAACGTTATATATATGAGGGATGAGCCGCATCCGCCAGCCAATGAGCGCCCGCTGTTTGGACTGAAGTGAAGGAAAGGCCGGAGGTCACACGGGATGGTAACTTTCGAGTAGCAAGGCTTCAATACGTCGACCTTCACCTTGCTTTGACCAGTCAGCGTTGGCTGTAGCGTCACTCAGTAACTACAGTGTCGGTACTGTGTGCAAAGTGTTAAGACGTTCCTTCTTCTTCCTTTTCCTCCTTTTCCTCTCTTCTTCTTCTTCTTCTTCTTCTTCTTCTTCTTCTTCTTCTTCTTCTTCTGTTTCGTCTTCTTCTTCTTCTTCTTCGGTTTCGTCTTCTTCTTCTTCTTCTTCTTCTTCTTCGGTTTCGTCTTCTTCTTCTTCTTCTTCTTCTTCTTCTTCTCTGTCTTTGTCTTTTCTCTCCCTTTCCCGCTGTCTGTCTCAGCGACGAAAGTCACCGTCAGTTTACGCATACAGCGCATCTCGGGCCGCACTCCTTCACTCACTTCTGGCTTTCCGTCAAGACCTATTTGTCACTTTCAGCCGAGGGACATTCCACTGCTGGCTTCTGGACTGCAAGGTGGAAGGGGGTTCCACCTTTGTTGTTGTTGTTGTTGCTGCTTCATCGGAACGATTTTCCATGAGGTCTAGTGTGCTGCAGGTCCGAAACACTGCGTCTCTTCTCTGTCTCCCCACTCCCTCTACTTCAGCCCATACCGCCTTTCAGCTGCTTCAACCCCTCCCCCCCCTCCCC
>JABMCL010001953.1:57500-65000 GCA_018857735.1 Alviniconcha marisindica
AGAAGAAAGAAGAAGACAAACGAAACAATCAAACAAACAACGAAAAAAACAGAACAAACAACGAAGAAACAAACTAGACCCCAAACAACAACAAACAAACCCAACCACCACCAACAACAACACAAAACAACAACAACAACAACAACAACAACAACAACAACAACAACACACAAGCAGAAAATAACAAACACCAATAAACAAGCAAACAACCCACGCCCAACCCCGAAAAACACACACACAACAACAACAAAACAACAACAACAACAACGAAACAAATCACAAAACAGAACAAAACAACGAATAAACAAAACTTTCTCCCTCTCATACACGCACGCACGCACGCACGCACGCACGCACGCACGCACCACACGCACACACACACACACACACACAACACACACACACACACACACACATCTCAAAACGACAGGTACTCTTGGCAATGAGATCGCGGACACTGACACTGTGACAGAGGAAGGCACAAGCCAAGAGCAGAATGGAAGGTCAATCATCTTCAATTCAAAGAAGCCAAGGCCACCATCAAAGGCTGCAACACCATCCATGCCACAACAGGTCCGACCCAAACCATCTGCTGTCAAGATCCCAGCAAAAACCTTTTAAATCTCTGATCAGAGCAAGCGACTTTGCAAGCCTATCTCCAGGCTGCCCTGAGGTCACAGCCATCCGAACTACCACCTCTAAAATATACTGTATACTTTTTCCACACTGTGTTGCTTTATTTTTAGTTTGTTGAGTTTCGTTTGTTAGTTATTTCTTTTACTGTTCTTTATGAGCGGGTTGACACCGTAGCTTCCCATAATGGGATGAATAAAGTATTCCGCATTCTGTATTCTTTGTCAAGTTCAGAAATGGCCCACCAGAACCGTGTCCCTGTCAGACAAACATCATGACAACGGAACGTCTGGTGCACGAAGCATGCCCATACACCGACAGCCTCAGGCCTCAGTCAAAGTTTTGGCTAGCAGAGACTGACTCGAGTGACCAGGAATCTTCTGGGGCATCCTGGACGATCTGCAATGAATGCACTGCAGTCTTCGTATCAGAGTGCCGGAGTTTCTGTTTGATTGAGTGGTCGACGCGAAGAAGATAACAAAAGCTTGTTATCACTATGCTAAGAAGAAGAAAACAATTCTCATAGGCCGTAATTATCATACGCTTCGAACAGTCTGTAAAGATACACACACATAAAACGTTCAAAGTCTGTGAAGATTTTTTTTGTTTTTTGTTCCTTTTTTTCTTCTGTTTTTTTCTTTCTTTTCTGAAGCGTATCAAAGGTGGGCTTGTATGTCCTTAATTATACTTTTCGGAGTTGAAGTTGTCTAATCGTTTTTGGTTTCTTTTTTCTTCTCCTTTTTTCTTTCTTGTCCATAATTATACACTTCGGAGTTGAAGTGTATGGTTTATTCAGCCAGATAGCAATAATTCAGGTTGCTATTAGCCTATACTTGTTTCATTCAGGATCGTCTCCGGAGAGGAATTGACAAAAACCGAAATCCAAGGAGGTTGGGGTGGGGGTGGGGGGGATTCTTGATATAATTATAACGTTAGCCCAGTCCCAGTCCGAAGCGCGAAAGTCATACGATCAGACGAGGCTATGGAAACACACGTCATCAATTCACAAGTAAAAGTCTGATTCACAGCTCACGCCACACGCCATTTTATGGTTGAAGAGGACTGGCGAAAAAATGAAGTTGAAAGCAACAGGAAGGCAGAAACTGACTCTAGCCTATCTAACGTTAAACTGTCAGCGGCAGCGGAGTGATTCGGGTAGCTGCTGTGTTACTTAATAGGCCGGCACTTACTTGATATTCAACGCCCAGTCAAGCACGAAGGTCAGATCAGGTCATGACATCCCAGGTAAACAAAGTGTGACTCACGGACTGGGCGAACAAAGGATCAAAGTTGAATGAACTGGGAGGACAGTTCTAAATGACACAGCTGCAATTCCTGTCAGCACAAGAACACGTGGGGTGGAGATATAGTTTGACCTCTACTTCATCGGGAAAAAGAAAGAAAGAAAAAAGAAAGAAAGAAAGAAAAAGAAAAAACGGAGGTGGGGGGGGGGGGGGGGGGGGAGGGGGGGGGGGAAGGGAGGGAGGAAAATGTGACAGCCAGAGAACAAAAAACGCGGAAACTGAGCATGTACTGTGCTCAACGTCGCATTCCGTCAAATCACTCAACTGTCACTTCTTTGGTGGTTCTTCATTTACGCTGTTCAAGAGAGAGAGAGTGAGACAGACAGACAGACAGAGACAGGAGAGAGAGAGAGAGGGTGGTGGTGGGGGACTGCAGATAAGATAAGACTCTATATTTATGAGGGTAAGCGAGCGAGCGAGAGAGAGAGAGAGAGAGAGAGAGAGAGAGAGAGAGAGAGAGAGAGAGAGAGAGAGAGAGAGAGAGAGAACAAGAAACAAGGTGTCGGCTTAAAAATATATTCATAAAATAAATTTATGTGCACGCAAAGGAAGTTGTAAAGCATATGTCATATTAAAAAAAGGGAGAAGATTCTATTCCTCAAAAGCTTTGGCAGAAATCTCTCGCCTGATAATAGTAATGTATACTTAGAGCACCTAACCCGCACAGGCCCCAAGCACTTACACATTCTTTAAATGCATTCAAAATTCAACGCATACAACACGAATGCACACACACACACACACACACACACACACACACACACACACACACACACACACCACACACACACACACACACACACACGCACACACACGCACACACACACGACACAAATAAACACACCACACACACACACCACACACACACACAACACACACACACACATAAACGTACACACACACACACACACACACACACACACACACACACACACACACACACACACACACACACACACACACAGAGTCGTATATCAGGGCTATGGGACTGTAGGGAGGTTTTTAAGAAGAAAGATTTTCAAGGAAGATTGGAAAGAACTGACGCACTATTCTGCGTTCCTTTCATAATAATAATGATAATGATGATGACGATGAAAACGTCCACAACGTCATATACCTATCAATTTAAAAAATAAAGCTGAAGGTGGAGGATGAGCGTTGGTAAAAGTGGTGGTTTGGAAGAGCGGGCTTAACCCTTTCACTGCCATGCTTGCCGCACTGTCACTCGGAAAACGACCAATAAAAGTGCCACATTTGAAATCACTAGCCCCCCCCCCCCCCCCCCCCCCCCCCCCCCCCCCCCCCCCCCCCCCCATCACGTGGAATGACTTCTAATGAAAAACTCAATACTGAAAGCAGATTTGTTATAGGACCATCAAATAATTATACCGTCTGCGTGCACTTTTCAGTCCGGAAATTGTAAATGGCTGTGGCAGTGAAGGGGTTAAGTCAGCGATTTCATGATCACTTTTCAATTAAGCAATTACACCACAACCATCTACATGCAAATACTCGACTCTATTTTGAGTACACGTCAAAACCATTCAAATTTCAACTCCTGTCAGACGCCCCACTTTGGAGTAAGTAAGTAAGTAACTGGGTATTTTACGCCCAGTCACCTTCCCCCCCCCCCCCCCCCCCCCCGCCCCCTACCATTTGGAATGTTAAAAAAAGGACGTCCCTCTACGTAAACCTACATACACAGCCTCTTATCCGACTATAATCAGACTGTGGAGACAGCTTCGTTGGCAAGCATAAAAAGGTTTTTAATATATTAAGGGGACGTGTTTTAAAACCTGTCAGGCGCTCTCTGAAGAGGAACGTTGATATGCCAGCATCATTTTCACAGTGGGGGCTCGAGTGTTGACCTTGGGGTTAGCTAAAAGACGAATATAGGTGACAGAGGGGTAGGTGGTGGTGAGGGGCGGGGGGGGGGGGGGGGGGGGGGGGGGGGTAGGGGTAGGGTAGAGTTAGGGATGTTGTGGGGGGGGGGGGTGGGGGGGCATAACGGTAATGCAGTTATGATCCCAGTATGGCAGCACCAAGCTACAACTTTTTTTTTTTAACCTGCCGTGTCTCAGTCGATGCACAACAGGCACTACCGTGCTTAACCCATATTCGGATGACTAAGTTTTCAAGGCGCTGACACAAGAGTTATTTCGGCCGCATATTTCAGGAGGACCGTCCGAACCTGATCTGAAACGGATCATCAGTGTGTCAGCATAGCCGTACGGCTGAAATGGCCCACATCATCGGTTTCTTCAACCTGTCCGTTCCAAATATAGCATACTTTACTCCAAACGGATGAACTGCATCCGCCAGCCAATGAGAGCCCGCCGTTTGGGCTGAAGTAAACGGGTCCGACTGCATGAGGTTGGAAACGGTCCTGCTCAGGCATACGGCCCAGACGACTGGTGTATCTAGCTATCAGCGCCTTTAGCGGCGATGCAACGCTGTGTGCCAGCTGTTTCACGTTTTTTATCTCTCTCTCTCTTTTATCTCTCTCTCTCTTTTATCTCTCTCTACACTGTGTTCGCCGGAAATCATCCCCCTTAACACCAGAAGCTGTTGGCTGAAACAAGGTTTTGTTCAGGACACACAATGACGATACGATACAAAATCCAAGCACGTAAATGATTCGAAAGAACGCTATTTATTAGGACAAAACACAACATGCGATTTGTTTTCGGCGTAATCCCCTTTACCAAGCTATACAACGTCACTTAAACAACAAGAAACAGAAAGAACGTGTCATAAGAGAATACTTTTAATGAGTCCGCCTATAAGTAAGTTGTCTTTTTATCAAAGTATGAGCGCATTGCCTGCCTGTGTGTGTGTGTGTGTGTGTGTGTGTGTGTGTGTGTGTGTGTGTGTGTGTGTGTGTGTGTGTGTGTGTGTGTGAGTGTGTGTGTGTGTGTGGTGTGTGTGTGTGTGTGTGTGTGTGTGTGTGTGTGTGTGTGTGTGTGTGTGTTGTGTGTGTGTGTGTGTGTAGTGTGTGTGTGTGTGTGTGTGTGTGTGTGTGCTGTGTGTGTGTGTGTGTGTGTGTGTGTGTGTGTGTGTGGTGCATGTGTGTGTGTGTGTGTGTGTGTGTGTGGTGTGTAGTGTGTGTGTGTGTGTGAGGTGTGTGTGTGTGTGTGTGTGTGTGTGTGTGTGTGTGTGTGTGTGTGTGTGTGTGTGTGTGTGTGTGTGTGTGCATGTTTAAACACGCCGCACTACAATGGATGTTACGCTTAGTCATGATTGATGACTTAATCGTGTTTCGTCCTGATATGACCGTCGTGGCTGAGTGGGTGTTTAACTATCAATCAACCGACGTCTAACAACTACGTGCACACCGTCCCCCACCCATCAGACACACACACACACACACACACACACACACACACACACACAACACACACACACACACACACACACACGTACACACGTACACAAACGCACGTACACACACTACATACACACATCTATACACTGACACCACACACCTATACGCACACTGCACACACACCTATACGCACACTGCACACACATACGCGTGCGCGGGCACACTGACACACACACACACACACACACACACACACACACACACACACACACACACACACACACACACACACAGAGCCAAACTCACAAAATTGCACAACGATGAATTTGTAGACGTCACGGTTTTTGTAAATGGTTGTGCCGGGGGGACGACCGACTGCTCCGCCCCGATAATTACAAGCGTCACGCTTAACTGGGCGTTAAAAATAAATGATCTATTCCCCTTTCTACCCCTCCCTTGCTTTTTAAATTCCGTGACCCTCATCCCCCCTACCCCCTACCCCATCCACCCACCTTCCCTCCGAGTCTCTCTTCCCCCCTCTCCTTCCTTCCTTCCCTCCTGTTCTGAAGTGACCTGTGCCGTTGACAGGTCGTTAAAAACCAATTAACAAATATCTAACCTTTCGAGTCTTCACCCCCTCCATCCCACCCCCCCCCCCCCCCCCCCGCCCCTCTTTTTCTCTTCATTGTCTCTCGTCTTCCCCCTCTATCTTCCAACCTCTCTCTTCTCACCCCCTGTCTCTCTATAAGTCTGACTGCCTCTCTCCCTTCTTCCCCTTTTGTCTCTCCCTCTATATCTCCCCCTCCCTATCTTCCCGCCCCTCTGACTGACTCTCCCTCTGTGCCCCTCCTCCTTTCTCTTCTCACCCCCTGTCTCTCCCTCAGTCTCTCTCCCACTCTCCCTTCTCCCGGCCTTTCTGTCTCTCCTTCTATATCCCCTATCTTCCCGCCCCTCTGACTGACCCTCCCTCTGTCCCCCCTCCCTCCTTCTGTTCTCACCCCCCTTTCTCTCCCTCAGTCGCTCCCATCTATCTCTTTTCCCCCGTCTCCGTCTCTCCCTCTATCTCCACACTCGTTCTCTTACCCCCCCCCCCACCGCCCCCGCTCTCCTCTCTCTACATCTCTCTTGTCTCCCCCCCCCCCCTTTTCTCTCCCTCAGTCCCCCCGTCTTCCCCCCCCCACCCCCGCCTTCCCTCATCTCCCCCCTCTCTCTTCTCACCCTTCTGTCTCTCCCTCTATCTCCCCCTCTCTCTTCTCACCCTTCTTCTCTCCCTCTATCTCCCCCCTCTCTCTTCTCACCCTTCTGTCTCTCCCTCTATCTCCCCCCTCTCTCTTCTCACCCTTCTGTCTCTCCCTCTATCTCCCCCTCTCTCTTCTCACCCTTCTGTCTCTCCCTCAATCTCCCCCCTCTCTCTTCTCACCCTTCGTCTCTCCCTCATCTCCCCCTCTCTCCTCACCCTTCTGTCTTCCTCTATCTCCCCTCTCTCTTCTCACCCTTCTGTCTCTCCCTCTATCTCCCCCTCTCTCTTCTCACCCTTCTGTCTCTCCCTCTATCTCCCCCCTCTCTCTTCTCACCCTTCTGTCTCTCCCTCTATCTCCCCCCTCTCTCCTCACCCTTTGTCTCTCCCTTTCTATTTTTTCCCCACCCCCCCCCCTCTTCTCACCCTTCTGTCTCTCCCTCTATCTCCCCCCCCTCTCTCATTTCCCCCTTCTGTCTCTCCCTCTGTACGTCCCCCTCTCCCCCCTTCTCGCCCTGATATAACCGTAATGGTTGACTGGGCATAAAACACCAAGTTACTTACTAGTTACCCCCCCCCCCCCCCCCCCCCCCCCCCCCCCCCCCCCCTCTCTCCTTCTCTCTCGTCTCCCCCCTTCTCACCTATCTCACTCCATGACTGAAGCCACACGTAGCCTAGTGGCCAATAAAAGATGGGCCGACAGTCTATTCTTCTTCTTCTTCTTCTTCTTTTTATGTGACTGAAATTTGTCGAGCGTCTCATCAGGAGATGAGCCGTAAAGCCGCGCTTCAGAACAGCAGCTACTATTATATAATTATAGCGCTGTGCGTTCTCTGCTTCCGAGTACACAGACTGCTGCTCTCTCTCTCTCTCTCTCTCTCTCTCTCTCTCTCTCTCTCTCTCTCTCTCTCTCTCTCTCTCCGCGACTGAGTAGGCAGCTAGGCTATGCGCCTGAATGAGTGACTACATGTAGCTGTACATTGTGGCAACGCCGGCAGTGG
>JABMCL010001953.1:77500-82500 GCA_018857735.1 Alviniconcha marisindica
CCCACCTCCGCCCCACCACCCCCACCCCTTTTTATGCCCCTCAGTCTGGAGTGATGCAAATGACTGTCCCGATCAAAATGGCTTTCCGCTCCCGTATCGAACTGTTCCTGATGGTGAGGCGAGGCCGACTGGGGCGCGCGCACACGGCAGCCGGCGTGAGCACGCGTCATTAGCTGCCACGTTTCACTGAACATGGCACCAGACGAGGGCCAAACTTGTCCTTCTATCGCAGCAGCAGCAGCATCCTCGTTCTCGCCGACTCCCCCTCCCCCTCGCCACCACCCCCGACCCCCCCCCCCCCTCCTTCAAAGCCTTGTCACCCTCCCCCTCCCTCCCTCCCGCTGCCCAGCGCAGCTAGCCGTGCGTGCTATGACGTCAATCGCGCGTGCTTGAGATGAACAGGGAGAGAAGCCGAAACGGAGCCTAGTCCGAGTTTTCCTGTCGGTAATTACCTTACCATACATACACACTCTTCCACCTTCCATCACCATTTACCTCCCCTCGTTCCCCCCTCGCCCCCCCCCCCTTTCTGCCCCCCCCCCCCCCCCCCCCCCCCCCCCCCCCCCCCCCCCCCCCCCCCCGCCCTTTACTGACTTCTCTCACTCTCTAGAACACACTATATTTATGTATATTTCTCCCGTGCCGCCAGCTACTGTGGATACTGATAGCGGTACTATCGAGTACACCAAAGGTCGGCACTTTTTTTTTTCTTTTTTTCTTTTTTTCTTTCTTCTTCCTTTCTTCTTTCGGACATAATAGACTACATCTCTGTGGGCACACTGTGCAAATCCCCTTTCATCCCCCTCCCTCTCCCTCACTCACCGCCCCAACCCCGGGCGTCCCGCCCTGCCCCCCCCCCCCCCCACCACCCTCTTCCCACTCGCAGCTGATTCTCCTGTCTTCCATTCATTGCCAATCTCCTCATCTTCGGCTCTTATCAGTCTCTGGAGCGCGTTTCTCTCTGTGCTCATGCGGTGACTATACCGACGATTTCCATCTACGGAATCTTTGACAACACTGTACAGACCCCAAACTCAAACGGTATTTACGACAAGGGTTCTGCCGGAAGGCGAGGCTTGGTGTGTCACGGTCCTGTCTATCCTTTTGCTGAATGTCCTCGTGCAGATGCTAAAGAGCATATGAGGGACCGTCTGTAAAGCAAGCTTGTCTTGGGAGCGGGGATAGGTCAGTGGTTAGAGCGCCGGACTCGAGATCGAAAGGTCGCGGGTTCGAATCCCTGCTGGAGCGGCGGGAGAATTTTCTTCTCCAGGGTCAGCTTTCTGTGCTGACTCTTATTTCGGTATCCGTTCCACCCCGTGTTACCGCAGTAGCACGTAAAAGACCCCGGTCATTCTGCCAAAAGCGCAGGTGGCAGGTCACAGCTAAATACGCATACACCTTACGTATGTGGCTTTGCATGAAGTGACATGGTGCAATGTTGTATGGTGTACACAGAACGCGCCGAGTTGGCAGCAGTTTCTTGTGGCACCAGCCATGCCAACGCTGTAAGTACACCACTTCGGTGGATATTCAAAAAAAGAAAGAAAAAAGTACGCGCTATGAAAAGCTATTCACTCATGTAGAATCACCTGCGAGCGCAGTGAGTCTGCTCGAGAGCGGAGAATAGCGCTATATAAAAGCGATCAATAATAATATAAAATAGTTGAAACCAATGGGAGATGCCGGGGGAGATGGGAGACGAGATGAGCTTGGTCCACTTGCGGATCTGTCACAGTTCAATGGCATGGACCCTGTGTATATGTGTCCATGGCTCAGTGACTACACATTCCAAGCTTCACTTCCGGCGCCTTCCTCCAAGGACAGCGAAGGATGTCGTAAACCGCAGTGCTTGGACTGAGTTTGGAATGTGTACCCGGTCCACCATAATCTTCTTCTTCTTCTTTTTTTTCTTTTTCTTCTTTTTTTTCTTCTTCTTTTTTTAATTTAAAGTCTTTTCACATAAGTGATACTAGACTGATCTTACAAAATCTTACAATTTATTATCATGCTAACAACATGTGTCAGCAAGTTGCACCAACAGAAATCTAAGTAAAAAAAATGAAGAACCCCTCCCCCCCAAAAAAAAACAAAAAAACAAACACACACACAAAAAAAACAAAAAAAACAACAACAACCCAGCAACAACAACAACAAAAAACAATGCATAAGTTACGTCCCCTTGACTCGTACTCTAGAATACATCTATGTCAGTGGGGTACACTACGACACATTGTTTATAGTTCTTCTGGTGACGTACGGAATATAATTTGAGCTGTCTGTTACAAACTGACTGCCATTTGAGCACCAACGAGCAAAACTGTCCGTTTGCTGACAGTTTTTCGAGACAAATGGCGTAATCAGTTATGGCCGTGGTTGGAAGAAGGGTGTCGTAAATCAGAGCTTGGAAATAAAGAGAGAGAGAGAGAGAGAGTGAGAGGAGAGAGAGAGAGAGAGAGAGAGAGAGAGAGAGAGAGAGAGAGAAGAGGATGTACCTCTGGTGGAGTTTATGTACCTTGCAGTTGCACGCATGTCAGGTGATAGTTACCGTCGGCGACTCCGGTTTTTGTTGTTGTACTTGTGTTACGTATTTCGAGACATAATTAAGCCATATATGTCCAAATATTCAAAAGTTTTTAACACTAAATACCATGGTGCATAAAGGCCCTCCCGTTCATGCAAACGGTGGCCTCTGCCAAAAACAAACAAAGAAACAAACAAACAAAAAAAGCAACAGGGGGCAATACTCAAACACTGTCCCTCGTCTACAGAGTTCCACGTCACCAGGATGCCCAAATTACTCTCAGCTAAATCAGACTAACAAAACCAGTGATGCGTCCTGAACATGGGACGGTGGGTATAAAATTAATGGGCAGAGAGCTGTGTGAGAGTCGAGGTGGCCGTCCTGAGCTGTCCGTCCTAACGAGCCTTCTGGTTTCCGTGGACGTAAAGAATTATTGAACCGTGCTTAGGCATTGGTCACAACTTGTCCCTAATATGTCAACTGACATCTGAGGACATTAAGCATCACTTCATCAGCCGGTTTGGCCTAGCGGTAAGGCGGTAGGCTGGTAAGCGGAAGGACCTCGGTTCGATACCGCTTCGGCTCTCCTTTCTCTTCAGAAGTTGTGGTTTGTGGACACGGTCTTGTGACTTTGTCCCTCACAATTAATGGCTCTAATCGCTGCCCGTCTTAATGCAGGTCATTCTGGTGGTGACAGTGTAGCGATAGGTATATACTCTCCCTCTTCCCCCACCTCCATACCCTCTTCCCCCCATTCTCCCCGTCCCTAATAAGCCTTACGGTTTCTGTTGACGTTAAGCACCATGTTTACTTACTTACTTACTTAATTAATGGGTTAACTCCCTTGAGTGTAGACTCCCTCTGCCGGTGCTCGGAGTTTGATAAATGAGGGCACACTAGGCCGAACATTCTCTCAGTGGGTCACACTACAATGCACGCAGTAGAATACTACAGTACTTATAGATGTACATATATATATAAATTATATCTATCTGTGGGCACACTACAAGGCATCTGGTGTCTATAAAGTCGCCAAGAAGAACACACTAAGGCCACATCTATCGGGATCAATACAGTACAATAATGCTTTATTGTAGAAGACCACCTGACCCATAACAAATGTGTGTACGCACGTGCGTGCGTGCGTGCGTGCGTGTGCGTGTGTGTGTGTGTGTGAGTGTGAGAGAGAGAGAGAGAGAGAGGGGGGGGGGGGGGGGTAATTTAACTGTTCGTCATCTCAGTGCTTGCAATCCCCAACATCAGTGAAGCAGAAGTTCAGTGGACACACACACACACACACACACACACACACACACACACACACACACACACTCCTACGCACACACACACACTCACCTACGCGCGCACACACACACACACTCACCTACGCGCGCGCGCACACACACACACACACACACACACACACACACACACACACACACACACCCACACACACACACACACACACACACACACACACACACACACACACACACACACACACACACACACACACGTCGCCAAGTCCATCCATATAGTTTGACACGGCAGGCTGCCACGCTTACTCTGCGCAGCGGAGATCTCCACTCTCACTGGGATGGCCAGCGCAACAGCCAGTACACTAGGCCCACCACACGTATACATACATACATACACACACACACACATATATATAGGTATCATGGCTATTTACGGCTGACGTTGACAGTCAAAACAAAAACAACCACCCACGAAAAGAGGGAGTGGGGACAGAACGTTAGTGCTGGAGCACCTGGTTGGGCGTGGACAAAACCGAGCTGCGGGGGAAATTAAAGCTATGCCCTCTTTGACCTGTGATCCTAACGATCCTTGTTTCTTGGGGCCAGTGGCTGCACTGGGTTTTTTCTTTTTCTCTGAAGTATTATATATTATAAAATTATATAATAATATATATTATTATAAAATTTTATATTATATATATATTTTATATAATTAAAGAAATTTATAAGCCTTTCAGAGACTCAAAGCGCTTTTGCAGCGAAAGACATGGGCACAAATAAAAATAAAAAATTGTATAAAAACAAAAAAAACAAACAAAAAACAGTGAAAAAATCTTAAACCAAAAGAAAAAAATAAACACCACACCCGCAACACACACAAAACCACACGCACGCACCACGCCGCCGCACGCACGCACGCACGCACGCCCACCACCACACACACCACACACACACACTTTTAGGGGTTTTAATGGGACCCAAGGCAAAGGTAGTACAATAAAACACGTTATTGCAATCTCTCTGTCTCTGTCTGTCTCTGTCTCTTTTTCTTGTTTCTCCTTTCCTTTTGTTTCGTCTGTCTGTCTGTCTGTCTGTCGTCTGTCTGTCTGTCTCTCTCTCTCTCTCCCTCTTCCCCCTTCCCCCTCCTCTCTCTTTCGTGTTTTCACGGGTGTTGGCCTCGCAACTGAGCCCGTTTTGAGAAACCTTTGCGACTTTGTCGA
>JABMCL010001953.1:100000-105000 GCA_018857735.1 Alviniconcha marisindica
CCACATTCTCGACGGACGTACGCCCCCCCCCCCCCCCCCCCAACAAATTGTTCAGTCAATTGGTTTGCTTGCTTGGCTTGTTGTTTCGTAGTTCTTTCTATACTGACAGCTTAAAGGAGATAGCTTACGTTAAGGGAGAGTCAGTGGCACAGAACAAGAAAACTCGCTCCCGAAAGCCAAAGTTAAGCACCATCGAGCGTGGTCACCACTGAAATGGATGGGTGACCGTTACGTGCTAGGCTTTGTGCCCGTCCTGAGATTTCCCCGGTGTCATATTCTGTGCAGACTCCACAAAAGTCCTTCGGACGAGACTATAAACCGGGGCCCCCCGTGTGTATGCGCATTAAAAAAATTAAAAAAAGGTCACATACGGACGTTAAAGATCCTCTAGTCCATGTCAGAGTTCGGTGGGCTATGGCAGCAACAAAATAACCCAGCATGCACTAAAAGTGCCAGAGATTTCATCATCTAAAAAGTTGGAAAATATACCGAAGAAGAAGAAGAAGAAGAAGAAGAAGAAGAAGAAGAAGAAGAAGAAGAAGAAGAAGAAGAAGAACAACAACAACAACAACAACAACAACAACAACAACAACAACAACAACAACAATCTTTGAAAGACAAGCTGAATCGTTTCCCTGTGTTTGTCACACCGCAACACATGGGCTATTAACACCATTTGATAGTCCACCGCCATATTCAAATTCAAGTTCTTGTCAGGTTAAATCAAATATTTTCGTGCCCTCCAGTTCATCAAAACAAATTCTCAACGCTATAACACTCACCGTTGGCAAATCTTGACATCTGTGACGTCTGTCTGCACGTGACGACGTCCACGCAATGACGTAATAGCTGTAGCACGTGAAACACCTCTTGCGTCCAGTGACGGCTACCTCCTGAAACGCCGTGCAATTTCCCTTGCGGCGCCATTTTGACGACGAGGTTAATGACTGGTGTCAGATGCTCTCCGAGAATAAGTGTCTGCAAGGAAACCGCTATACACTTTATAAAACAACAACAGCATTTTAACAGAATAATCTATCTAAGTGAAACACACAAACAAACAGAGAGAGATGGGTGGGGGGGGGGGGGAGCAGACAGACAGACAGACAGACGGACAGAGAGAGAGACAGACAGACAGACAGACAGACAGACAGACAGACAGACAGACAGACAGGATTTAACTAGGAGAGAAAGGGATAGAAAGAAGAAACGCTGGACGATTGCTGGACGATTAGATCGTTGAGACTAGGACGGGAAATGGGCACCGTCAACGTCAGACCGACAGTGCAACAGTTCCGCCGGAAAGAGAAGCACTGGGAGATGGGTGGAGCGCATATGGGCTTTCTCCACCGCGTAGTTATCACCTTGAACTGAGCCGAACCGAACTGAGCTGAACTGAACTGAACGGCACTGAATCAACAAACAAAGGGGTGTGGGGGGTGGGGGAGGTGGGGGGTCAGTACAGCTCGCCCGATGTCAAGGCCACGGTATCACAAAGGGACAGAAATGGCAGCTGTAACACTTCCGATTCGCCCGCGTTGACTCTTTCCCGGTATGCTGGAAAACACAAATGTTAGGGATCCATACTTCTCCGAAGTCACATTTTGGTCCTGGTATGCTGGAAAATACAAAGGTAGATAGATATCTAAACTTTACCGGAGTCACGTTTTTGTCCTGGTATGCTGGAAAGCACAAGGCAGATAGATACCTAGACCTTATGAAAGTCATATTTTGGTCAGTATATGCAAAACCCAGAATGCAAAATATTGCCTTCTATTAGACGGACGGACCAGCTCACCACTAGCTTTCCGACTGGTGTTAGCATGATCATTATCTAAGGAAAATTTAGGTAAGTCCAAAAATCCCCCAATTAAATCAGCGAGGAAGCTAAACTGAATGACTGCATTCACGAGAGAGGTCACTTCAAGTCACGAATGCGAAAGCGAGATTCGGCACAATATTGACCTGGGGTCATTCGCAATCACTGAGCTAGGTCACAGAGGGTCACGAGACAGGGTAAAAAGGTTGGAACGTGCAAAAATAGCAACCCAACCTCGCTTTCGATCTCGTAACCTGCCGCGACCTCTGTCATTAAGAATGGTTCATTAACCCGAGAACGACTGGTCGTCATTGACGTCTGCACGCGCTGCACGCTTTTCACTCCTTCCACAGTTCTTTCTGCTGAAGCCTGACATAGATTGTTAACCCTTTCAATGCCAGGGAATTTGCACTGCCGGTTCTAGTTCTAGTTCCTCCCCAGAATGGTATGGAAGAGTCTTAGTACACCAGAGATGTTAAGCTCAAGACATCTGTTCCACATGCGGAAGCACAAAATATCAGAACTCAAGCAGGATTGTCACAAATCTGAAACAGAACGAGGCCCAGAGCGCTCGTGCACAATCAACACACAAGGGAGTTAGGTGACTCAGGTCTTTAATCTGAAACAGAACGAGGCCCAGACCGCTCGTGCAGAATCAATACACAAGGGAATTAATTAGCGTTCGAAATACGTAACACAAATACAACAACAAAGACCTGAGTCGCCTACAGTAACTCCCACCTGGCATGCGTGTAAATACAAGGCACATAAACTCTATCAGAGGTACATCCTCAATGTACCTCTGGTGTACCTCTGGTGGAGTTTATGTACCTTGTATTTACACGCATGCCAGGTGAGAGTTATAGTAGGCGACTCAGGTCTTTGTTGTTGTACTTGTGTTACGTGTTTCGAGCGTAATTAACTCCCTTGTGTGTTGATTCTACTCAAGCAGGAAGACATACCGACGTCACATAAGTAATCGATAAAAGCTGCGTCAGTAACATCATACAACGTCATCAGAGCAGGGAGAGGGTTAAAAGCATGACTCCAGGTCAATGTTGCGTGAGCTTAATCTCGTTTCCGATTTTGTGACCGTGGTGACCTGTCTAATTAAGAATGGTCCATTGTGGGCAGGCTAAACAGGTGTCAGGGATGATCGGCCACGAAAGCCAAACAAGAGTGACGTGGGCATAACTACTTGGGTGGCAGGGAAAACTATTACAGTGGACATTTATTTTGATGTTCCTGCGTTTTGTTGTTATCGTTGTTGTTATTGTGGCATTTCCCAGCTGAACACTCTAGGAGGTTAACTAACAGGAATAACGCAGCTGTACATTGACATATTCCCTTCCGTAGGGGGAGGGGATTGTGTGTAAAACTTCTTCTTCTTCTTTTTTTTCTTCTTCTTTTTTTTGTGTGTGTTAATAAAAAAATGTTTTGTCGTTGTTTTGTTTTGTTTTTATTACGATTACATCGCCCCACGTGCGTCTTCGCCGAGGATTCGTATCCATATTTTGCAGGGTGGATGCTGTTATGGATATTTTGCAAGGTGGATGCTGATGCAGGGTGGATGCTGGTGGATGCAAGGAACAGATCACGGCTGAAGATATCACCACATAACGATGCAACGCACAGCAACATTTTAACATGGCCTTGGTGTTGTTGTTTTTCTTTCTATTGGCAATGACAGTGTCTTGTGACACACACAGTCCAAGCCAAGGCGCAACCCTGATTTAGTTTCTGGCAGACTGGAAAGAAAGGACAGTGCTTGACAATGTCGTGCACAGAAATATGGCCCACGCCTTTATCCTGATCTCACTGGGGATCAGAACTAAGGAGCAACACGGCTGGTCAGTCAGCATTTCAGCTTAATAATAATAATGTAGTGGCTTTCGTTGTCTTCCATTTTTCTGTGCAATAATCCCTTCGCCGAATATTCCACGTTCTTATTTATTTGATTTTATTAAGTTTTTATTCTAATTAAGTGAGTGAAAGTGTACAGTATTTACTTACTTTTTTTATGTACTTTATTTCATTTTTTCACATTATTATTTGTCAAAGGCAGACAACTGAGTTTTCTTTTAAGGATTAATAAAGTAGTATTGTATTGTACGATTCCTTATAAAAAGCGTTCTTTACGCGTTTTGATCTCTCCTTTCTTTCTTTTTTTCTTCTTCGTTTTTTCCCCCATAGCACCGTCCATGGGTATATAGGTCCATGGCATCGCCTGTCAGCTTTTTCATAGTTCAGGAGCTGTGTGAGAGTCGAGGTGGCCGTCCTGAGCTGTCCGTCCTAACGATCAGCTGGAGCCTTCTGGTTTCCGTGGACGTAAAGAATTATTGCACCGTGCTTCGGCATTGGTCACAACTTGTCCCTAATATGTCAACTGACATCTGAGGACATAAAGCATCACTTCATCATCACCATCATCATCATCAGCTTCGGCATTGGTCACAACTTGTCCCTAATATGTCAACTGACATCTGAGGACATTAAGCATCACTTCATCATCTGTCAGCTTTATCTTAGATTTGTGTTCCTTTTTTTCTTTTTCTTTTTAACTCTTTCTTTTTTAGAAACGTTTCAGAAATTGTTTGTGTACATATTATCTATCTATCTATCTATCTATCTATCTATCTATCTGTCTGTCTGTCTGTCTGTCTGTCTGTCTATCTATCTATGTATCTATCTATCTATCTATCTATCTATTTATATCCGCTTTGGATTATGCTGAGTGCAATTCTCAAGTACATTCCTGAAATCAACATAATTTAGTAAACAAAACCATTGCTAGCTTACATAAACATTGCATGTGTGTGTGTGTGTGTGTGTGTGTGTGTGTGTGTGTGTGTGTGTGTTGTGTGTGTGTGTGTGTGTGTGTGTGTGTGTGTGTGCGCGCGCGCGCGCGCGTGTGTGTGTGCATGTCTACTTCACTACCCTAATTGGGGATTATCAGTCCATCAGAACTCGGGTCGCTACGATTTCACAAGAACACCTGCTGTGCACAACGAAGTCGACCAATACCTAGCTTACTCAGCCAACAGGTAACCCTCCACCTGCTTACCCAGCTACACGTTTAGTTGAGTGTATTACGTAACAACTGTGGCGTGGGCAAACAGTCAGTCAACATACCTTCAGGTGGGCAAACAACCACCGGGATGCTTCGATCTGTCCTTCTGTC
>JABMCL010001953.1:122500-125000 GCA_018857735.1 Alviniconcha marisindica
TCTCTCTCTCTCTCTCTCTCTCTCTCTCTCTCTCTCTCTCTCCGTCGTATATATATTAATAAAATTAATGAAGCCTACGGAGGATTTTTTTTTTTAAATGTGCATAATTATTCTCTATCTTTCCTGGCCATCTTGAATCTAATAATAATAATAATGGGTAGCTCTTACGAGCAGAAAAAAAGAAAAGAAAAAAAGAAGAATACTCAGTGCGATAATTTTTAAAACTCCACAACAACTGGATTCTTAACGTGGTGTTAAAACAGCCGCTCCACTGTTGTGACTTTTCTTCTTCTGTGCACTGATGTAACGTAACGTAACCGAGTGTATCGTATGTGTTTCGGGCTATGACCCTTTAGCCTTTCTTTCCTGTCCTTTTCTTCTTCTTTTTTGATTGGGTGGGAGTTTTATGGCCCAATTATCTAAAGTGTTAAAACTTGTGCGCTGGGCCCGCCGCGTCATAGTTCAGGAGCTGTGTGTGAGTCGAGGTGGACGTCCTGAGCTGTCCATCCTAACGAGCCTTCTGGTTTCCGTGGACGTAAAGATTTATTGCACCGTGCTTCGGCTTCGGTCACAACTTGTCCCTAATATGTCAGCTGACATCTGAGGACATTAAGCATCACTTCATCACCGCCGCGTCTCATAGTTCAGGAGCTGTGTGAGAGTCGAGGTGGCCGTCCTGGGCTGTCCGTCCTAACGAGCCTTCTGGTTTCCGTGGACGTAAAGCTATACTGAACCATGCTTCGGCATTGGTCTCAGTTTATCCCTAATATGTTAACTGACATCTGAGGACATTAAGCAACACTACCTACCTACCTACATACATACCTACCTACCTACCTACCGCCGCGTCCTCTTTCCCCCAGTGTCCCTGCAGAGGCAGGTTGTTTGTTTGCTGTTGCAGCCTGTGTTCATGTTTTCATCTCAGGGGAGAGCCTGTAAGTAGTTATTTTTCTCTGGCTTGTTGCTCCCCATTGATGTAAATGATGTATGTTACCATGTTCATAACGTGCCTTGATTCGGGTTATTTGAACACGTGGGTAATTTCGGCGTCAGATTGCCGCCTGCTTGCAGTCGCCATGCACCGTTAAGAAGATCTCTTTGGTCCTAACACCAATACCCGACGGTACGTGCACGGTTAACAGGACTCTCTAACAACACGGCTCACCAGTCGCTGCATATTAATTCGTGTGCAGTAAAGCAGTGGTGTACGGCTGGGTATTACTTTCTTTTCTCAGTCGACCTTCAGTTCAGATAACTAGATTCTGTTTGTTCAAACCAGGAAGTTCTCATGTTTCGGTGCAGGGCCTGTGAGAAAGTTTTCTGTTGCGCAGTCCATGAATGCTTGTCACGATGTCTCTTTCCTTTTTTTCTTCTTTTTTTATTTTTCTTCTTCCCAATTTTCATTGTACGGTAGCGTGCGTCAGGCAAGTCTAAACGCTTTCTGTTTCGCGTCAACGGTTTCAGATGACTAGGTTGGTGGAGTGTCTGTTCTTTGAGACACAGTGCAAGGTAATGCGAACAAGTCTCAGTGCCAGGTATTGTAGACGAGACACAGTGGAAGGTAGTGCAAACGAGACACAGTGCAAGGTAGTGCAAATGAGACACAGTGCAAAGAATTGCAAACGAGACACAGTGCAAGGTACTGTAGACGAGACACAGTGCAAGGTATTGCAAACGCGACACAGTGCAAGGTATTGCAAACGAGACACATTGCTAGGTATTGCAAACAAGACACAGTGCAAGGTATTGCAAACGAGACACATTGCTAGGTATTGCAAACAAGACACAGTGCAAGGTATTGCAAACGAGACACAGTGCAAAGTAGTGCGAACAAGACTCAGTGCAGGGTATTGCAAACGAAACACAATGCAAAGTATTGCAAACGACACACAATGCAAGGTATTGCAAACAAGACACAGTGCAAAGGTATTGCAAATGAGACACAGTGTAAGGTATTGCAAACGAAACACAATGCAAGGTAGTGCAAAGGAGACACAGTGCGTGGTAATGCAAACGAGACACATTGCAAGGTATTGCAAACGAGACACAGTGCAAAGTATTGCAAACGAGACACAGTGCAAGGTATTGCAAAGGAGACACAGTGCGGGGTAATGCAAACGAGACACATTGCAAGGTGTTTCAAACGAGACACAGTGCAAAGTATTGCAAACGAGACACAGTGCAAGGTATTGCAAAGGAGACACAGTGCGAGGTAATGCAAACGAGACACAATGCAACGTAACGCAAACGAGACACAGTGCAAAGTAGTTCAAACGCGACACAGTTCGGGGTAGTGCAAACCAAGACACAATGCAGGGTTCTGGAAACGAAACACAGTACAGGTTATGCAAACAAACCGTACAGCTGACCCCAAAGCAAGACATCAGGCACAGGCCGCTCCGCCCTTCCCCTCCTGTCGTATGCACCTTTAATTTACAGGGGAACCACAGCCATGGCCCGTCCCTAATAAGCCTTATGGTTTCTGTGGACGTTAAAGCAC
>JABMCL010001953.1:130000-132500 GCA_018857735.1 Alviniconcha marisindica
ACACACACACACACACACACACACACACCACACTATACACACACACACACACACACACACACACACCAACACACACCACACACACACACACACACACACACACACACACACCACACACACACACACACATACATAACACACGCACCACACACACACACACACACACACACACACACACACACACACACACACACACACACACTTGTACACACACACCACACACACACACACACACACACACACACACACACACACACACACACACACACACACACAGCACACACACACACACACATTGATACACACACCACACACACACACACACACACACACACACACACATACACACACACACACACACACACACACACACACACACACACACACACACACACACACACACACGCAAACCCACCCCACTATACCTGGGAAAAGAGACCAATACACAGACTGACTGTGACGGGGTGGGGAAGCCCACTCAGGGTTGTGACACCGCCAGATCCGTTGCGGCAACACCACAGGTACAGGTGCAAGCTTTCGCCGCGTGAATCGGAACCTTAGTACTTCATCAGCAATGGAAGCAGTGTATGTTGCAAGCCCAGTGACTTATGAATCTGGCCTCCATATCTGCGAGTCACTGTCGACGTGTCCGAGTGTTGTGCATATTGTGCAACAGCAGCGCTTTGGGTCCAGCTGGAGTGTCAGCCACGGACGGCGATAACGCGACGGTCTAGCTTATGCCTACTTCACGATGATGAAGTGACGCTTAATGTCCTCAGGTGTCGGTTGACGTATCAGGGACAAGTTGTGACCAATGCCGAAGCACGGTTCAATAATTCTTTACGTCCACGGAAACCGGCAGAAGGCTCGTTAGGACGGACAGCTCAGGACGGCCACCTCGACTCTCACACAGCTCCTGACCTATGCCTACTTCAGGAGGTCAATGTGTATATATATATATATAGCATGTGTGAAATTGTCCGGGTCATGCGGGGAGCGGACAGTCGATCGTCAAGTTCAGTGTTGCTTCACTGACGTCCACGCTGAGAGACCTTAGGGACTATCAGGGACAGGCGCCGAGTCGTCAGAACTAAACAGAGCTTTATTTGAATTTGTATACATTAGCTTGCACCGTTCTCAGCTTCTGAAGATGGCACCGGTTCTGTGAACCGGTCTGATCTTGTGGTATGCCGCTGATGTAAGCGAATTCAGATCTGTTGGTCGGAGGTGATGCTAGTGGTGGTGGTGGGGGTGGGGGTAGGTGGAGGTGGGGGTGCTCTCATTCCCTGCACCCTCTCCTCCTTCCCCCTTCTTCCCCCGTCCCTACTAAAGCCTATGGTTTCTGCGAAAGTAAAGCCTCATTGAATCAGATGGCCCGCTCTTTCAAGCTTTGTCATTTCAGAGTTCAGAAACTGTGTGAAAGTCGAGGTGAACGTCCTGGGCTCCGCCACCCCACCCCCCCCCCCCCCCCCCCTGTCCCTCATAGTCCCTGTGGTCTCTGTGGACGTAAAGCAACATTGAACTAGCGGGAACTTGTCACTTTGCTCAGTGACATGACCGGTCCTTCACTAAGACAGAAGTGACTCCAGTATTGTGAACGAGAACCTCCCCCCCCCAAGCCACCTCCCCTGTCACTAGTGTCAGTAGAGGACTGTCACCCCAGTATTGTGAAAGAGACCACCTCCCCTGTCACTAGTGTCAGTAGAGGACTGTCACCCCAGTATTGTGAAAGAGACCACCTCCCCTGTCACTAGTGTCAGTAGAGGACTGTCACCCCAGTATTGTGAAAGAGACCACCTCCCCTGTCACTAGTGTCAGTAGAGGACTGTCACCCCAGTATTGTGAAAGAGACCACCTCCCCTGTCACTAGTGTCAGTAGAGGACTGTCACCCCAGTATTGTGAAAGAGACCACCACCCCTGTCACTAACAGTTTCAGTAGACTGAGGACTGTGACAAACGGATGTCAGTTTGCGATTCGGCACACTACCGTGATCCGGGTGTGTTTCGAAATAATCTACTCCGTTTTTAGAACTGACAGGTTTTGATCCGAATCGTACACCGCCGTGGGTTTAACAGCCAGTGTCAGTCTGAGTCATTTAATTGTTACAAGGTGCAGGCATACCGGCATAGTTATACAGTCAACCCCTAAGTGACATAATCTTCAATATGATGAAAGGAGGTCTCCTTACGGAAGAAGATCTCTCTCTGTGTGTCTCTGTGTGTGTGTGTCTCTCTCTCTGTCTGTCTCTGTCTCTGTCTGTGTGTCTGTGTGTCTGTGTGTGTGTCTGTCTGTCTCTCTCTCTCTCTCTCTCTCTCTCTCTCTTCCTCTCTCTCTCTCTCTCTCTCTCTCTCTCTCTCTCTCTTCATTCGTCACTCACTGCTCCTCCCTCTCAGTCTCGGTCCATCTTTCACCCCACACAGGTACACGAGTACGATACTGTCACCTCACCCCTACAGGTACACAGAGTCACAGATAACTTTCACCCCACCCCTACAGGT
>JABMCL010001953.1:140000-142500 GCA_018857735.1 Alviniconcha marisindica
ACCTTCTGTACGTCATTCTGCCATTCCGGCGTTAATTACACCAACTAACCGTAACCTGCAACACCCACCGAGCGTTTTGCAATCTTACAGGCGAAATTCCTGCCATTTCTTTCAACCCCCTTTCAGGTCACCGTTCGTTTTTTATGTGGCCTACACCCTCAGTCCTTCCCCACAATGGACTGTGTATTAGATTTCTGTTCAGCCCTGCCTTTCCTTTTCCATCTGGCTTTTGCCTGTCCCCTCTTGGCTATGGCCCAGTGGGTTTACTTCCTGCTTCGTTCAGCTCCTACGTGGTAGGGTTTCACGTATGGCGAAATTAACAACTCGCACTCAAACTCGAAAAGGTTTTTTTTAAATTTTCCCAAAAATAGCATTTTTTTTGTTTTACTTAGGGCCCCTTTGACCCTTTTTCTAACAACGGGGGGAGAGAGAGAGAGGGGGGGGAGGGGGGGGAGGGGGGGAGAAGGGGGAGGGGGAGAGGAGAGAGGGGAGAAAAATTGGAAAAGTGGGGGGGGGTGGGGGGTGGATGGAAGGGGGGGAAAGAATGGATGGAAGGGGAAAAAGTGACAGAGACACACAGGGGACAGAGAAAAGAGAGAGACAAGCAGGCAGGGTTTATTTTTTGTTCAAGATGGTATTATGCGCTCGGGAAAAGGCCCCTATGCGTTTTCCCCCCCTCTCCTTCAAGGGGTTTCCCCCAAAATCGCCTTTGAAAAAGGCCAAAAACAGGCACTCTGACCAAAAAAAACCATTAACCCCCCCCCTGGGGGGGGGGGAACGGTTTGAGGGGGGGAGGGGGGGGGAGAGGGGGGAGGGGAGAGCCAGAGGAGAGAGAGGGGAGGAGAGAGAGGAAAAGGGGAGGGGGGGAAAGAGGGCAGGGGGCAGAAAGACAGCAGAAGAAAAAAAAACAGACAGACAGGGCAGACAAGACAGGGCCAGAGAACCCGAGGGGGGACCCCGGGGGGGCGGGGCGGACAAAGATTTGGCATTTCTGACAAAAAGAACCTATTAAACCCCCTCTCTCGTCCCTTGGGGAAGGGGGGGGAGACAGAAAAGACGACCCGACAGACAATAGAGATTGACAAAAGAGACAGGACAGGGGAGACACAGACAGGGGGACAGAAAAAAGACGGGCAAAAATGGCAAATGCTGACAAAAGAACCTATTCCCCCCCTCTCGGCCCCTTTAAAAAGAGAGGGGAGACCAAAAGACAGACAGACAGGACAGACAGTAGGGGATTGACAGACAGAGACAAGGGGAGACACAGACACCGAGACAGAGACAGACGGACCCAAAAATAGGCCCGTGCTGACAAAGGGAAACCCATTAACCCCAATAAAAAAACCCTTCTTCTGAAAACCTTTAAAAAGTGTGTTGGGGGCCCCTTAAACCATTGCCCTTCTTGTCCCAAAAAGGGAGGTCCCCCCACACATTTCCGTACCCCGCCCATCCAGGCAATGGTTTCCCCCTAATGGGGCCTCCTGGTACGACCCTTTAGGGCCCGGCCCCCCTGCCCTTTCCAAGCGGAAACCCCTCGGGGGATCTACCCGCCAGGGGTCCCCGGGGCTCATGGAAACCCCCACCCCAGGTTTTTTTGTTGAGGCGTGACGAGATTTAAAACCGGGTGTTTCTGATTTTAATTTTTAAAAAAATTATCGTTTAGACCGATTTCCCCCGGGTTGGCTGTAAGGGTTTTTTTTCCCCCCCCCCCTTTTCTCTAATTTAATACCCCTTCCTTTCCCCCCCCACTCCTGGGATAAATTTTGTTTATTTATGGTTTTATGGTTCAGGAGCTGTGTTTAGAAATCGAGGGGGGGACGTCCCGGACTGTCCGTCCCCAACGAGCCTTTTTGGTTTCCGTGGATAAAGAATTTTTTTTCAAACCGGGGGCTTTTCGGGATTGGTTTCCCCAACCCTTTTCCCTAATAGGGAACGAATCGGGGGGACATAAAGCATCACTTCATCTCTCCCTCCAAAATATTTTTAGGAGCTGTGGGGAGAGCGGGGGGGCCGTCCCGGGCCCGTCCCCTCCCCCAACGAGCCTTTGGGTTTTTCCTGGACGTTTTTTAAAAAACTATATTGAAAACCCTGCTTTCCGGCAGGCCCCCGCTTTTTCCCCAATATGTCAACTGACCTTTAGGACAACAAGCAACACTACCTACCTACCCCTTTAAACCGTAGGGGGGGTTGCGGTTTTTTGGCCCTAGCGGTTTAAAAGGGGTTTAGGCGGGTAAGGGAAGGACCTCGGTGGGTTTGATAAACCCCTTTGGCTCTCCTTTTTCCTTTTTTAAAAAAAGGGTTTTGGTCCCGTGGAAACTGGGTTTGGAACTTTTTTTCCTAAAATTTTTGAAACATTAAAATGGCTCTCATCCGCCCGCCCTTTTTAAAGAAAAGGGCATTTTTGGGGGTGATAGTGTAGCGATAGATTATAATCTCCCCCCCCCCCCCCCCTCCAAAACCCCCTTCCCAACCTTCTCCCCGTCCCTGATAAGCCTCATGG
>JABMCL010001953.1:145000-150000 GCA_018857735.1 Alviniconcha marisindica
TTTTTACGCTTTTTTTCAGGGGGGATCCCGGGACGAATACCCAAACATGTACAGAATATCGTTGGTTTTTTGGGTTTATGCTGTGCGCTTTTCTGCTCGTCAGTTTATCCTTGGGGATTTGAACTGAATTTTTTTTTCGAGTCGGTTTTCCTTTTGGACAGCCCCACAAATTTCCCCTAAAGAAACAAACTCCCTTTGGATTCCGCCATAAAGTTTTCGAAATTGCAATCAGCGAAGTGCTCGCCCACACAAATTGGCGTGACTGAGGCGCAGCAAAAACAGCTCGTTTGGGAAATTTAAAAAATTTGACCCATTTTCGCCTCACAGCGGGTCGATTCCGCGGGAACTCGTGATAGTTATGCTTTTGGGGTTCTTTGAATTGTTACAGTTTTTCGGGAATACAGTAGGGGCCCGGGATGTTAACCCTTTTTTTTCGACCCACCCGCAAAACACCTTTAATTTAAAATCCAAGATGGCAAACCCCCACTGCCCCCCCAGACTGACGTCACTTCCCCAAAAGTCACGTGACCCGATGGAGAAACCCAGACAGCAGTCTCGGGAACCTACAGAAAATAAAAACGATTAAAAAACCAAACCCTAAAAAAAAATTTTTTTTTTTTATTTTTTTTCAAAATTTTTTTCATTTAAAAAACTAAAAAAGTGAACTCATTTTGGTTTAATCATTTTGATGGTCATTTGCATACTTAAAAACCTTGGATTTTTCCAAATGGGAAACATTTTTATGTTAATGTTTTTGTTTTTCGCCTTTTGTTGTTTTATTTTTTTGTTTTTAAAAAGGCTATAAGAAGGACTGCAGTTCTTTGGGACAGAATACTTTGGGGGTCGTGCCTGATGGGGGGCCACGTACGAATACCTCATGTACAGAATATCGTTGGTTCTTTGTCCTGATTGGGGGGCCACGTACGAATACCTCATGTACAGAATATCTTTTTTCTCTGTCCTTATTGTGTGCGCCACGTACGAATACAATTATGTACAGAATATCGTTGGTTCTTATGTCCTGATTGTATGCGCCACGTACGAATACGCTCATGTACAGAATATCGTTGGTTCTCATGTCCTTATGGCTGGTGCCACGTACGAATACAATCATGTACAGAATATCGTTGGTTCTCATGTCCTGATGGCTGGTGCCACGTACGAATACAATCATGTACAGAATATCGTTGGTTCTCGTGTCCTGATGGCTGGTGCCACGTACGAATACAATCATGTACAGAATATCGTTGGTTCTCGTGTCCTGATGGCTGGTGCCACGTACGAATACAATCATGTACAGAATATCGTTGGTTCTTTGTCCTGATGGCAGGCGCCACGTACGAATACGACCAGGAAGCGATGGAGATGTACACAGACAACGAGAGAAGATACCGACGACGAAAGGAGAGACAGAAGTCATCGTCAAGGCACGACGACGACGACAGGGACGGAGGGGACGATGAAGAAATTGATAAAAAGCGTCATCGTCGCCGGTCGTCGCGTGAGTGGTAGCGGGCTTTAGTGTGTGTGTTGTTTTTGGTGTGCTTTGGGCGTGCGTGCGTGCGTGCGTGCGTCGTGCGGGGCGTGCGTGCGTGCGTGTGTGTGGGGTGGTGTGTGTTGTGTGTGTGGTTTGGGGTGTGTGAGAGAGAGAGAGAGAAAAAGAGAGAGAAGAGGAAGAGTGTGGTGTGTGTTGTGTGGGGTGTGTTTGTGTGTGTGTGTGTTTGTTTGTGTGTTGTGTGTTGAGGGGTGTGGGGTTTTGTGAATTTGACGACTGTTGTAGATCACCTTTAAAAAAAGTAATTTTTAAAATTACGTTTTCGTCAAAAAAATTACCCGAAGAAAAACTGACTTTATTTCCCTTTGTTTTTTTGAAATTAGGGACTCTCCCCTAAAAATTTAAAACACCACACACACCCCAAAACACAAAACACACACACACACACACCCACACACAAAACCCACACACACACCACACCCCCTACACACACACAAGCCGCACCAGGGGCCCCGGCACCCCGCACGCAACGCACGTACGTACGCACGAAACGCACGCCGCACGCAAAAACACAAAACACACACACACACACAACAAAACCAAAACACCACCCCTGATAGTTGCAAAAATTGGAAAAGGCCCATTTTTGGGCATCTCGGGCGTACATACATATTTAAAAATACTACCACCTTTTTCACTCGCCCCCAAACAACCCAACCAAAAACGGGGAAGGGGTAACGTCAGCAACCGTGAGGCCCAACAAACAAAGAGTAAAAAAATGACATCAGCCCCTAAACGTCAGCGACCCGAGAAATACCAACCCCCTGACGTCATGATCAGCTACAGTCGCACAGACGAAGACGCGATGAAGAAAATTAAAGGTAACTATCTGTCTGTCTGTCTGTCTGTCTCTGTGTGTCTGTGTGTCTGTGTGTCTGTGTGTCTGTGTGTCTGTCTCTCTCTCTCTCTCTCTCTCTCTCTCTCTCTCTCTCTCTCTCTCTCTCTCTCTCTCTCTCTCTCTCTTTCTCTCTCTGCTCTCTCTCTCTCTCTCTCTCTCTCTCCGCTCTGTCTGTCTGTCTGTCTGTCTGTCTCTGTCTCTGTCTCTGTCTCTGTCTGTCTCTGTCTCTGCTGCCTGCTCTGCCTGTCTCTGTCTGTTTTGTCTCTCTCTCTGTCTCTCGTCTGTCTGTCCTGTCTGTCTTCTGTCTCTTCTCTTCTTCTCTGTCTCTCTGGGCTTCTCTGTTCTGTCTCTGTCTTCTCTCTGTCTCTCTGTCCCCTGTCTCTGTCTCTTCTCTCTCTCTCTCTCTCTCCTCTCTCTCTCTCTCTCTCTCTCTCTCTCTCTCTCTCTCTCTCTCCGCTCTGTCTGTCTGTCTGTCTGTGTCTCTGTCTCTGTCTTTCTCTGTCTGTCTGTCTCACTCTGTCTGTCTGTCTGTCTGTCTGTCTGTCTGTCTGTCTGTCTGTCTGTCTGTCTGTCTGTCTGTCTCTCTCTCTCTCTCTCTCTCTCTCTCTCTCTCTCTCTCTCTCTCTCTCTCTCTCTCTCTCTCTCTCTCTCTCTGTATATATATGCTGGTAGAATCTCGTCAGCCAATTGTAACGTTACTAATGTTGACAAACTGGAGGCGATGTGGGTGGATGGATTGTACGTTGCTACTGTTTGCTGACAAACTGCATGCCCAGGGTATATCGGTGTGGGTGGATCATGGACTGTACGTTGCTACTGTTTGCAGACAAACTACAGACCCAGGGTATATCGATGTGGGTGGATCATGGACTGTACGTTAATTGCTACTGTTGGCAGCCAAACTACAGACCCAGGGCATATAATATCGGTGTGGGTGGATCATGGGCTTCGGTGTGGTGGATCATGGACTGTACGTTAATTGCTACTGTTTGCAGACAAACTACAGACCCAGGGTATATCGGTGTGGGTGGATCACGGACTGTACGTTAATTGCTACTGTTTGCAGACAAACTACAGGCCCAGGGTATATCGGTGTGGGTGGATCACGGACTGTACGTTAATTGCTACTGTTTGCAGACAAACTACAGGCCCAGGGTATATCGGTGTGGGTGGATGTGACCTCCATAGACGCTGGTTCAGACTTCCTCAACAAGATCGGCGAGGCCATCATTGACGCAAAGGTAAGACGGAACGCGTCAACAAAAAGTAGGCGTTGATAATTTTATTTTGTAATGCATGTGTACGAGTCTGTATGGAACATCAATATAAAAAGTGGTGTGCTTGTACAGTAGAGCGGTCCAAGTGATACCTGAATGAGATTCAATGAAATAAATTAACAGAATCAATAATAATATTAACAGTCGTAGCAGCAGCCCCCTTCCCTCAAGGAGGAGAGAGACACACACAGCCACACACACACACACACACACACACACACACACACACACACACACACACACACCCCAACAAAACCACACACACACACCACACACACAAACACAACACACACACACACACACACACCACACACACACACACACACACACAACACACACACACACACACACACACACACAAGGGGGGGAGAGAGAGAGAAAGAGAGAGAGAGGGAGAGAGAGAGAGAGAGGAGAGAGAGAGAAAAGGAGAGAGAGACAGACAACAGACAGACAGACAGACAGAGACAGAAAAGAGACAGACAGAGAGACAGAGACAGACAGAGACAGAGACAGGGGAGACAGAACGGAGACAAAAGACAGAGACAGAGACAGACAGAGACTGAGAGTGAGAGAGGGGGGAAACGGAGAAAGAAGTAAGGAAAGAAGTAAGGAAAGAAACAAAGAAACAAAACAATACAACAACAAAAAGAAGAAGAAGAAAGAAACACTGGTTAGGCCCAGGTACTGTTGTACCGAGGCGGCGCATAGTAGGCAGTGGGGTGTGGCAGCTGTTCATAAATAATAATACACAAATTGTCTGTAACGCATGGTTCAGGAGCTGTGTGAGAGTCGAGGTGGCCGTCCTGGACTGTCCGTCCTAACGAGCCTTCTGGTTTCCGTGGACGTAAAGATTTATTGCACCGTGCTTCGGCATTGGTCACAACTTGTCCCTAATATGTCAACTGACATCTGAGGACATAAAGCATCACTTCATCATCATCATGTCTGTAACGCTGTTTCCCGCTGAGCGAACTCAACGCGCTTGTTCATATACATGCACAAGTACCATTTACGTTTAATGACGTTATATACACGCAATCACACAATACATATTACATAATAAATTGGACTAATATACTACTAAGGCTCATTAAAAAAAACACATTAAATGTAAAAAGAACATCAGAGCAACGTCAAAACATTAAAATTTATAATAATGATCATCATCATCATCATCATCATCATCATCATCATCATCATCAACAACATCATCATAAGCATACTAAAAGAAAGAAAAAAAGAAAAAAAATAAGCTTTTTATTTTATTTACTTGTTTATGATGTGTGTGTAACTTTAAGTTGTTTGTGTCCTTTCTGAGCCACATGCTGTG
>JABMCL010001953.1:157500-165000 GCA_018857735.1 Alviniconcha marisindica
ACGCCTTTGATGAGTTTGGGGCATCTGTAAGTAAGGTGGAATGACACAAGTTTGATGTGCTTGGGACACTTGAAAACTATCGCTCTTCAATTCATTTGTTTTTATTAATTTGGTTTGTCCAGGCGCAATGACGTCATCTCGCACGTGCGTGAAGCAGCGGCGGCGGCGTTACGTCAGATTGGCGGACCTGAAGTAGAGGAGGTGATGCGAGTGACCAAAGTGCTGGCCGAGGAAATCCGGACACTGACGGAGATGGAATCGTGAGCTGGGAGACAGACGAGGAAACCCGGACACTGACGGAGATGGAATCGTGAGCTGGGAGACAGACGAGGAAATCCGGACACTGACGGAGATGGAATCGTGAGCTGGGAGACAGACGAGGAAATCCGGACACTGACGCAGATGGAATCGTGAGCTGGGAGGCAGACGAGGAAATCCGAACGAACACTGACGGAGATGGAATCGTGATCTGGGAGACCCCAGTTCCACCAGGAGCACCTTCCGCGCTCGAAAAAGACCATATGCGCTGTACCCAGTCTTTCAGACGTTTCCCCAACGTTGCCTTTGAAACAGTTCCAATGTTCATCTGACTGACTACGGCTCTCTCCCGTCCTTTCAAAGAAGATCGCCCAGCGGCCCTATCTCCTCCTTTCCCTCACCCCAGGTGATCAATGGCGTGATGTCCTTGGCTTTGTGGGGTTATTTTGACACGGGGATGTTCAAATGACGTGGCTTTCCCCGAGCAAAGCCAACTTCGACAGAGCCGCGCTGCTGATCCTGATCAATCCCAGTTCTTTTGTGTAATGGATTATTTAGTTTGGAAAGTAAGATGGACTTTTCTCAACCCAGTAATAGGTATGGGGTGGGGGTGGGTGTGGGTGTGGGGGGTAGGGCGGTGGAAGTCTGTTCCGTGTTTTTACGCTGTATGAAGTTTTATTCTATTTTGTTAATTGCCGTAAATACTTACCTGCCAGTGATAATGGTATGTCATTTCTGTCATCGCAATAACAGTACAACCACGCCATGACATAATCCTTTCATATTCTGTCTCTTTGTGTACCTGTTCACAGCCATCGGTTTGACTGTTCATGATTATACGCTGATCATAATTCTCGCTGGAACCGTTTATATGTCTTCCGCAATTATAGGTTTAACCGTCTCCACATGCTATTCAGATATATCTGCTTAACCATTTATACATGCCATTTACAGATATCGGTTTAACTGTTTCTACATGCCAATCGTAGTTATCGGTTTAACCGTTTCCACGTGCCTTTCAGATATATCTGTTTAACCATGTATACATGCCATTTACAGATATCGGTTTAACCGTTTATATTCCATTCACATTTATGGGTTTAACCTTTTGTACATGCCATTCACATTTATGGGTTTAACCTTTTGTACATGCCATTCACATGAATAAATAAATTTTATGGGTTTAACCGTTTATACATGCCATTCACATTAATGGGTTTAACCTTTTGTACATGCCGTTCACATTTATGGGTTTAACCTTTTGTACATGCCATTCACATTCATGGGTTTAACCTTTCGTACATGCCATTCACATGAATAAATAAATTTTATGGGTTTAACCGTTTATACATGCCATTTACATTAATGGGTTTAACCTTTTGTACATGCCATTCACATTTATGGGTTTAACCGTTTATACATGCCATTCATAGTTATCAATCATGCCATTGATAGTTATCAGTATAACCGTTTCTACATGCCACCAGAGCTATTGGTTTAACCGTTTATACGCCATAAGTTACTGATTTAACTGACAAATCAGTTGTTGGATTGTCGTGATCGTGATGATGAAATAATACGCACTACAGATATACACTGTGTTTATACCGCGATGTTCATTTATATTGCAGTTCTTTGCAGTGAAGTTACTATGTGTACATTTAATCAGTGCTGCTCTTTTAAACGCTCATGTATGTCAACAAAGAGAGAAGAAAAATGGGGGAAAAAGCAACAAACAGACACACACACACACATACACTTACGCACACACACTTACGCACACTTACGCACGCACGCACGCACTTACGCACGCACGCACGCACACACACACACACACACACACACACACACACACACACACACACACACACACACACACACACACACACACACACACACACACACACACAGCCGAACAAGAAAGAAAGAACAAAACCGAATGCTGCAAACAAACAAATAAACAAAAACAAAATAAGCGAACGTGGTGAACAGACCAAACAAACAAACAAACACATAAACAACAAAACCAAACGAGCAAATAATCATAGTCAGAAAAATTATAAGCTTTTGTTACTGAATGTATTTTGAATTTGTAAGACTCAAATCCATCGATATTTTAATAAATTCTCAATGAATAATGTACCCCTCGTCGAGTCTTGTGTCTTACGGTAAACATTTTGTTTTACGTCCACAGTTGCGAGGTTGTTTATTAGGGACGGAGCGGGGTGGGGGAGAGTAAGAGTGAAGGCTCTATGGAGGGTGTGTATGTGGGGGTGGGGGGGGGTGGGGGGGGGGAGGGGGGAGCAAGAGTGAAGGCTCGACCGCGCACACCGACCCGGAAGACCGAGGAGGCCGTGGACCGCCGCCAGAACAACCAAACAATTAATGTTAATTTTAAGGCAGTGTCCCCCTCGCCATTGTATATCAACTAGTTTACTACGCAGTTGCTGTTTCAATAGCTGTGCGGAGCAGAGTCACATGGACAATGTCCGTAGCACTGCTGTTGAGTAACAACGGAAACAAATAAGTCCAACTTTCAAGCGCAGCACCACCTCCCTCCTCTTGATCTGTGGACCCGCAAAATGTCTAACTTCTTCCTGAGAGTCCAGTTCACCTCCCTGCTCTTGATCTCGCCTGGACCCGCAAAATGTCTAACTTCTTCCTGAGAGTCCTAGTTCACCTCCCTGCTCTTGATCTCGCCTGAACTCTGCCGCGTGGTTATAACATAATAATAATAATAAAGAGGATTTCTAGAGCGCCCATCTACCACACAAGGTGGCAGCACAGGGCGCTTTACAATAACACTAACCACACACACGCACGCACGCACGCACGCACGCACGCACGCACGCACGCACGCACGCACGCACGCACGCACGCACGCACACACAGCGTCGGACGAGGGGATTGGCAGGGCTGTGAAAAACAGTTTAGAAATAATTATTAAACTGGTGCGTCTTGAGGGCGGCTTTGAAAGAGGAGGTAGAATCAGAGTGGCGGAGTGTTTGGGGCAAATTGTTCCAGACAGATGGGCCAGCATAAGAAAAAGATCTTTCACCAAATGTTTTTGTGTTTACACGGGGGGTCTCGCCCTGATATAAACGTCGTGGCTGACTGGGCGTTCGAAATCAATTAGCTAGCTATCTATTTATGCAGCTGTCACGTTCTGTAAGAAAAACAACAACAACAAACAGCATCAACAAAGCAAAACACCACTCGCTGCTGCTTAGAGTTAGACACAGTGTGTTATCTGATGTCTATCTTCACAATTCTATAGGTGTCTTTAGCTTTTCAGCTGCTTTGCAATAATTATATCTTCTAGTGTCTGGTAAGGTATGCTGTACTGTGTTGTGACTGCCACTGCAGACTGTTGATAGGTCTAGACTGACCGAAAGACAGAAACACACACACACACACACACGCACGCACACACACACACACACACACGCACGCACGCACGCACGCACGCACGCACGCACGCACGCACGCACGCACGCACGCACGCACGCACACACACACACACACGTATTGACTGTCAGTATGTAGATACTGGATTTCAACAGAGACCCAATCAGCAGCACTCGCTTCATAAGCAGAACAAGACAACAACACAAATAGAAAAGTAGTTGTTTAATACGAAATATATAAAAAAACATCAATGAGAAAACAACACCGTATCACAATTACAACAGAACATCTTGGTGAACAAAACAGCATTGCAAGCACAGATTCGATACACAGCTGAACACACGACCAATGCCTAATAATTATTATGAACATTTGTAGAAATGAGGCCTCCGCTTACCGTGTGGTGGTCATCAAGCAACGTCCTGGGAAAAGTCTTCGTCTTATAAAAAATAAATAAATATATATATATATATTATTTTTGTTGTTGTTGTTATTATTTTCTTTTTATATTTTGGGGGTGGGGGGACTTTTTGTTTTTATAACCCAAACCGGAGTTACACAAACCAACATAAAAGAAGCCAACCAAAAACAAACAAGTGTCCTACATCTCTTCTTTTTTTCTTTTTTTCTTTCTTTTTGTCACCGTTAAACTATTAAACTATTAATAGTTTAACTGTTAAAATTAAGCTATTAAATATTAAAATTTAAATTATTGTTTAAGTGTTGTTTTGTAGCTGGAAAAAAGGTTTTTACACCGAAAATTGGTATATTGTCTTTTGTCAAAATAAATAGCGTTCTTTTTATGCTTTTATTTCTTCGGATCTTGCTTTAGAACGCTAGCAGTCATTCACGTTTGAAATGTTTAAAAAAAAAAAAAAGAGAGAAGAAGTTTGTTTCACACAAGACCTCGCCCTCACATTGCTCAAGAGGCGCTGAATGGAAGCATTGAATAAAATAAAATAAAATAAAGTCTCTTTTCTAAAAAGTATCGTTGATTGCTAAGTTTCATCCAGGCCTCAGCCATGAGTTCAATGATAAATATATAACTGCTTTCTATTTTTAACGCCCTGTCAAGCACACAGGCGACGTGGGTGACGTGTTCGATGACGAACCACATGATGAGTATTGGCAACATTCCGCAACCGAGATTACAAATACCATGTTACAAATATTACGCTTCCCCCAAAACAACAACGACAAATAACAGAAACAACAAACAACAACAAAAAACAACAACACAAGAACAGACAAAAATCAACAGAAACAACAAAAAGAAAACGAAACCAAAAAGAAGACAGTAAAACGAAAAGAAGAAGGAGAGAACGAAAGAAAAAGCAAACTACACTCGAAGATCTACCCCACTCCCCCCACCACCACCCACCCCAGCAAAAACAACCAAACTAACAACAAGAAACCTCAAAGATGCTGGTAAACAAAAGCAGCACTTCCTATATACAACGTAACAAAAAGACACATTGTGCAATATGCAAATGGACAAACAATAATGAAAATCCTTGTAAACAGCGGGTTTCCTTTCAAAGAGGAAATGCTAGCTTGCTGGCTTTATAACGATGTAGGAAGGGAGGGGTGTATGAAAAAGTCATTCATAGTTCACTTTGGTTTAACAACTGCTTGAATGGAGAGAAAAAAGAAAAAGTAAACAACAACAACAACATGTAAACTACACTACAGGGTACGACAAAAAACGTGTTGAATGACTATCGCATTGCCGAAAAAAAACTAAAATAAAAATAATTTGTAGGTTGCACACATTGTTTACAACTTTGGAAACCGTGTAAAAATGAAACAAAACCATAAACCTATAAAAATAAAAATAAAAGGTCTTTGCTACAACGTGATATTTTCTTTGTTGAAGGAAAACGCACACACAATTTTAAAAAAGAAAAGAAAAGAAAAAAGGTCTATGCTACCAGGCGATATTTTCTTTGTTGAAGGAAAACGCACACATACTTTTCCAAATGGCCGAGGGAAATAAAGAGACAGAAAAGGAAGAAAAAGAAGAAGAAGAAAAAACAAACAAACCATTAAACGTGTTTAAAGTTGAAGTTTGTTCTCAGTTGTGAAAATTATTAGACAAAGAGAGAAACGTGATAACATTAAGTTGAAATGACTTGAATGAAGCTTCGGGTCAACAAAGGCAACAGCCCGAAGCATCACCTTTGTTCCTTCTGTCCTGCACCACTGCAGGACGTGGCCTTCATGGCTTTTTATCCGCCTTTTGATTGCTTGCATGCCGTATGTTGGTGTAGACGATTCAAGTTTCTGTTGTTATCCTTCGTTGAACAGAATACAGACTATTTTATTCATCCCACTACGGAGAAATTACAGTGTCAACTCGCACATAAAAAAATAATAATATATATCTATAAAAAACGTTGAGCTTTCAGACAAACCCTGTTCTGAGGTGTTCTGCGATTGGTAGGACGTTAAATCCGATTTCTGCCTACCTACCTACCTACCAACCTACCTGACTGCCTGCCTGCCTAACATTTGGAATTCACTCCCACAAGACCTTAGACACTGCTCAACCCTGTTATCTTTTAAAGCCAAACTGAAAACCTCCCTCTTCTCACAATATTTTCATCCGAACTAATATCAGTACCCAGTTTCTGCTACAGTCATTGTGTGTGTGTGTGTGTGTGTGTGTGTGTGTGTGTGTGTGTGTGTGTGTGTGTGTGTGTGTGTGTGTGTGTTGTGTTGTGTGTGGTGTGTGTGTGTTGTGTGCAGTGTGTGTGTGTGTGTGTGTGTGTGTGTGTGTGTGTGTGTGTGTGTGTGTGTGTGTGTGTGTGTGTGTGTGTGTGTGTGTGTGTGTGGGGGTGTGTGTGTGTGTGTGTGTGTGTGTGTTTGTTTTTTCCGTATAATACTTTATGTAAATTGTTTTGGTAGGACTGTGCTCTACAAGTGTATAGACTATCATATTTAGGTTAATATGTATCACGTGAGCGCTCAGGGCGTTGATGAGCGCATGACAAATGACAAATAAATAAATAAGAAAATAAACAAATAACTCAGATCAGCAATGCGAAGGAGGCGACTTGAAAAATCGATGACGCCATTACTTCACACGAACAGAACCACCCGAGACGAAAACGTACGAGCCTCTGTGACGTACTTCCTGTTTGGAAGATGAGCACGGTGTGAAATTAGTCCAATCAATCAATCAATCAATCAATGGATTGATGGACAGATGGATGGGCAGATGGTTGGCCAAATCAGTCAGTCAGTCAGTCAGTCAGAAGACAGACACGCCAAGTCTCGAAAGCCCACACTCTACCTATTGACACACACAGCCAACCATAAACCTGCACACAGCATGCCACCGGAAGCTCTCTCCAAAGGGCAGCCTTGATCTCTGCGGCTTATTCCATACATACATACATTTGGCTTAATGTCCTCAGATGCTGAAAAGCACATTAGGGACAATCTAATAAAACAACCTTGTGTTGGGTATTAACCTCTTCGCTGCCCCAACCTGTACAGTTTCCGGACCACAAAGTGCACACAAAATTCTGAAAAAGGGAACACTTTCCGCCCGGGCTTGTATATAACAAACCTACTTTCAGTACTGCGCATTTTGATGAAAATCATGCTATACCATGCTAAAAAGCTGAAGGATTAAAAAAAAATCACATTATACTGCCCGGCACATGTCGTACCTGAAATGCACTGCAGTTAAAGCGTTAAATAAATACCTGGGGGGAGGGGGGGGGGGGGGGGGGGGGGGGGGGGGGGGGGAGGAGAGGAGGGAAGGGGAGGAGAGAGGAGCTTGCTCCCAATCAACACAAGGATCAGGGTGCTGGGCCGTCGTGGCCA
>JABMCL010001953.1:175000-229202 GCA_018857735.1 Alviniconcha marisindica
GCGTAGCCTATATAGTACCTAGCCAAAGAAAGAACCTTTATAGTGCCTGGCAAAGACAAATAATCATCACCGTACTTGATCAGACACATAACTTGTATTGTTACCTGGCTGAAGACGCATAGCCCCTATTGTTCCTTTTAGCATAGCCAGTGTATCTTTATTTTTTATAAAGCACACAATATAACCATGAGAAAACACACATATGCATACAGAGTCAGTCATGATTTTTTCGAATGAACGAGTGAACAAAAGGACAACACTACAGAAAGACAAACAGAGAAAAAGAGGGGAGAGAGGAATAGAGACAGATATAGAGACAGACAGACAAAAAGGGAGACAGACAAAAAGAGACAGACAGAAATGCAGACAGACAGACAGACAGAGCTAAAGAACAGCAACTATGAAATTAAGCAAAAAGCTTAAAACAGAAGAAAAAGAAAAAAAACATGAACTAAAAAAAATCACAGAAAGAAAAGGAACACCCAATCAGGCAAAATTAAGGTACAACGAAGTAGCACCAAAAACAGACTCACGGTTCTCACAGTTGAACCCGTTGAAGAAATCTGGACAGGTGCAGATGTACCCGCTGGCTGTGTCGGTGCAATTGCCCCCATTCTGACATGGGCTGGACGCACACACGTTGCTGGTCACCTCACCTACATTCCAAAGACACGTGATACCACAGACATGTGTGTATTCAGATCAATGTTATCTTCCGTGACACATGCACACACATTCAGATCAACAATTTCAATTGACCTACATTCCAAAGACACGTGGTACCGCAGACGTGTGTATTCAGATCAATGTTATCTTCAGTGACACATGCACACACATTCAGATCAACAATTTCAACTGACCTACATTCCAAAGACACGTGGTACCGCAGACGTGTGTATTCAGATCAATGTTATCTTCAGTGACACATGCACACACAGTCAGATCAACCATTTCACCTGACCTACGTTACAAAATCACGTCAGTGGTACCACAGACATGCGTGTATTCAGATCAATGTTATCTTCAATCAATCAATCAATATTTTATTTTATGTCTGTTCACATCGAGAATGTTATCTTCAGTGACACATGCACACACGGTCAGATCAACCATTTCACTTGACCTACGTTACAAAAACACGTCAGTGGTACTACATACATGTGTGTATTCAGATCAATGTAATCTTCAGTGACACATACAAACACAACTGGATCATCAATTTCAACTGACCTACAATCCAAAGACACGTAGTACCACAGACATGTGTGCATTCAGAGCAACGTTATTTTCAGTGACACATGCACACAGACTCAGATCAACAATTTCACCTGACCTACATTCCAAAGACACGTGGTACCACAGACATGTGGTGTACATACTCAGATCAATGTTATCTTCAGTGACACATGCACACAGACTCAGATCAACAATTTCACCTGACCTACATTCCAAAGACACGTGGTACCACAGACATGTGGTGTATATACTCAGATCAATGTTATCTTCAGTGACACATGCACACAGACTCAGATCAACAATTTCACCTGACCTACATTCCAAAGACACGTGGTACCACAGACATGTGGTGTATATACTCAGATCAATGTTATCTTCAGTGACACATGCACACAGACTCAGATCAACAATTTCACCTGACCTACATTCCAAAGACACGTGGTGTATATACTCAGATCTATGTTATTTTCAGTGACACATGCACACAGAGTCAGATCAACAATTTCATGCAGGTGACAAGCACACACACTAATTCCTCGAAAAGATGCTATTATAAACAACCGTCCTGCTGCCCATCCCTATTATTTTGTACTCTTTAAAAGAAAACTGTAGTTACCAGTAAAGATGATTATTACTGCCTCATCCGTATTATTTCGTACTGCATCAAGGAATTGTAAGATAACACTACAGACAGCCATTGTACGGACAATCGCCTTTAAGCAGAGAGTCATGGGATATGATATCAGTCGACGATCAGTATTGAAGAAAGAAAAGAAGAAGTATAGGACCATTGTCAGCCAGGGCCCAAATGTATAACGAGAAAATATCCCCCTTAATCGTATTAATTTTATTGTATCTTTTAAATGATGGTGCCAATGAAAACTCGGCATGTATGGAGCGAAAATAGGACTATTCCGCCGGCCTAAAATACAATACAGTAATACTTTATTAATCCTTATAAAGGTAAATTCAGTTGTGTGCCTTCGACAAATAAGAAAATGTACATAAAAAGTAAGTAAAAATACTGTACAGTTTCACTCACTTAATTAGAATAAAACTTAATAAAATCCAGTAAATAAACAGTAAGAAAAAAGTACAGTTGCAATCACAAGTCATAACAAAGCGTTTGAAGTTATAGCCTCATTTCTCTGCTTGGAACGAGAACTGAACTTATGGACTATTCCACTAATCAGGATTAGAGGCAATCCTATCCGCCTTTGAACTAGAAACTACAACTTATTTCGAATTGCTCGTCCGCCATTCTTGCGTGTTTCCTTTTCAGCATCTATGTAAATGAGCACACCGCGTATAACCCACAAGCTTGTTGGTGAGCTCAAAGTTTTCATTGTATCTTCATTTTGTATTGGAACAAATTCATCCATGTTGAAAATTTTCATTTTGTATTGGAATAAATTCATCCATGTTGGAAATACTGGCCTTTCGGGCACCGAGACACGTGCGGCAGTGAGGGAAAAATGCCGCATGCAAGATGATGATGATGAAGTGATGCTTAATGTCCTCAGATGTCAGCTGACATATCAGGGACAAGCTGAGACCAATGCCGAAGCATGGTTCAATATAGCTTTACGTCCACGGAAGCCAGAAGGCTCGTTAGGACGGACAGCCCAGGACGGCCACCTCGACTCTGACACAGCTCCTGAACTATGACCGCATGCAAGGACTGTGACAGATTATATGTAGTTACCGTTTTCGCAGTTGTTGCCCGTGAAACCTGCCTGGCACGTGCAGATGTAGCTGCCCACGAGCTGCACGCATGCAATGAGTGTGACAGATTATATGTAGTTACCGTTTTCACAGTTCTTGCCGGTGAAGCCTGCCTGGCACGTGCAGATGTAGCTGCCCACGAGCTGCACGCATGCAAGGAGTGTGACAAATTAGATATATAGTTACCGTTTTCACAGTTGTTGCCGGTGAAGCCTGCCTGGCACGTGCAGATGTAGCTGCCCACGAGCTGCACGCAGTTGCCGCCGTTCTGACACGGGTTGGACTCGCAGGAAAACTCGTCGGTCTCATCTGTTCGGTACAGACAGACCCAGTGGTGACAACTCCGTTAGCCTTAGATACCAGTTATCTTCCCCTACGTGTTTTAGTACAGTGTAAATCTGCCAGCCATACACAGTTATAGACCCAGTGGTGACAACTCCGTTAGCCTTAGATACCAGTTATCTTCCCCTACGAGTTTTAGTACAGTGTAAATCTGCCAGCCATACACAGTTATAGACCCAGTGGTGACAACTCCGTTAGCCTTAGATACCAGTTATCTTCCCCTACGAGTTTTAGTACAGTGTAAATCTGCCAGCCATACACAGTTATAGACCCAGTGGTGACAACTCCGTTAGCCTTAGATACCAGTTATCTTCCCCTACGAGTTTTAGTACAGTGTAAATCTGCCAGCCATACACAGTTATAGACCCAGTGGTGACAACTCCGTTAGCCTTAGATACCAGTTATCTTCCCCTACGAGTTTTAGTACAGTGTAAATCTGCCAGCCATACACAGTTATAGACCCAGTGGTGACAACTCCGTTAGCCTTAGATACCAGTTATCTTCCCCTACGAGTTTTAGTACAGTGTAAATCTGCCAGCCATACACAGTTATAGACCCAGTGGTGACAACTCCGTTAGCCTTAGATACCAGTTATCTTCCCCTACGAGTTTTAGTACAGTGTAAATCTGCCAGCCATACACAGTTATAGACCCAGTGGTGACAACTCCGTTAGCCTTAGATACCAGTTATCTTCCCCTACGAGTTTTAGTACAGTGTAAATCTGCCAGCCATACACAGTTATAGACCCAGTGGTGACAACTCCGTTAGCCTTAGATACCAGTTATCTTCCCCTACGAGTTTTAGTACAGTGTAAATCTGCCAGCCATACACAGTTATAGACCCAGTGGTGACAACTCCGTTAGCCTTAGATACCAGTTATCTTCCCCTACGAGTTTTAGTACAGTGTAAATCTGCCAGCCATACACAGTTATAGACCCAGTGGTGACAACTCCGTTAGCCTTAGATACCAGTTATCGTCCCCTACGAGTTTTAGTACAGTGTAAATCTGCCAGCCATACACAGTTATAGACCCAGTGGTGACAACTCCGTTAGCCTTAGATACCAGTTATCTTCCCCTACGAGTTTTAGTACAGTGTAAATCTGCCAGCCATACACAGTTATAGACGGACCCAGTGGTGACAACTCCGTTAGCCTTAGATACCAGTTATCGTCCCCTACGAGTTTTAGTACAGTGTAAATCTGCCAGCCATACACAGTTATAGACGGACCCAGTGGTGACAACTCCGTTAGCCTTAGATACCAGTTATCGTCCCCTACGAGTTTTAGTACAGTGTAAATCTGCCAGCCATACACAGTTATAGACCCAGTGGTGACAACTCCGTTAGCCTTAGATACCAGTTATCGTCCCCTACGAGTTTTAGTACAGCGTAAATCTGCCAGCCATACACAGTTATAGACGGACCCAGTGGTGACAACTCCGTTAGCCTTAGATACCAGTTATCGTCCCCTACGAGTTTTAGTACAGTGTAAATCTGCTAGCTATACACAGTTATAGACCCAGTGGTGACAACTCCGTTAGCCTTAGATACCAGTTATCGTCCCCTACGAGTTTTAGTACAGCGTAAATCTGCCAGCCATACACAGTTATAGACCCAGTGGTGACAACTCCGTTAGCCTTAGAAACCAGTTATCGTCCCCTACGAGTTTTAGTACAGTGTAAATCTGCCAGCCATACACAGTTATAGACCCAGTGGTGACAACTCCGTTAGCCTTAGATACCAGTTATCTTCCCCTACGAGTTTTAGTACAGCGTAAATCTGCCAGCCATACACAGTTATAGACGGACCCAGTGGTGACAACTCCGTTAGCCTTAGATACCAGTTATCGTCCCCTACGAGTTTTAGTACAGTGTAAATCTGCCAGCCATACACAGTTATAGACCCAGTGGTGACAACTCCGTTAGCCTTAGATACCAGTTATCGTCCCCTACGAGTTTTAGTACAGCGTAAATCTGCCAGCCATACACAGTTATAGACGGACCCAGTGGTGACAACTCCGTTAGCCTTAGATACCAGTTATCGTCCCCTACGAGTTTTAGTACAGTGTAAATCTGCTAGCTATACACAGTTATAGACCCAGTGGTGACAACTCCGTTAGCCTTAGATACCAGTTATCGTCCCCTACGAGTTTTAGTACAGTGTAAATCTGCCAGCCATACACAGTTATAGACCCAGTGGTGACAACTCCGTTAGCCTTAGATACCAGTTATCTTCCCCTACGAGTTTTAGTACAGTGTAAATCTGCCAGCCATACACAGTTATAGACGGACCCAGTGGTGACAACTCCGTTAGCCTTAGATACCAGTTATCGTCCCCTACGAGTTTTAGTACAGTGTAAATCTGCCAGCCATACACAGTTATAGACCCAGTGGTGACAACTCCGTTAGCCTTAGATACCAGTTATCGTCCCCTACGAGTTTTAGTACAGTGTAAATCTGCCAGCCATACACAGTTATAGACCCAGTGGTGACAACTCCGTTAGCCTTAGATACCAGTTATCGTCCCCTACGAGTTTTAGTACAGCGTAAATCTGCCAGCCATACACAGTTATAGACGGACCCAGTGGTGACAACTCCGTTAGCCTTAGATACCAGTTATCGTCCCCTACGAGTTTTAGTACAGTGTAAATCTGCAGCCATACACAGTTATAGACCCAGTGGTGACAACTCCGTTAGCCTTAGATACCAGTTATCGTCCCCTACGAGTTTTAGTACAGCGTAAATCTGCCAGCCATACACAGTTATAGACCCAGTGGTGACAACTCCGTTAGCCTTAGATACCAGTTATCGTCCCCTACGAGTTTTAGTACAGTGTAAATCTGCCAGCCATACACAGTTATAGACCCAGTGGTGACAACTCCGTTAGCCTTAGATACCAGTTATCTTCCCCTACGAGTTTTAGTACAGTGTAAATCTGCCAGCCATACACAGTTATAGACGGACCCAGTGGTGACAACTCCGTTAGCCTTAGATACCAGGTTTTCTTCCCCTATGAGTTTTAGTACAGCGTAAATCTGCCAGCCATACACAGTTATAGACCCAGTGGTGACAACTCCGCTAGACACAGATACCAGTTATCTTCCCCTACGAGTTTTAGTACAGTGTAAATCTGCCAGCCATACACAGTTATAGACGGACCCAGTGGTGACAACTCCGTTAGCCTTAGATACCAGTTATCGTCCCCTACGAAGTTTTAGTACTGCGTAAATCTGCCAGCCATACACAGTTATAGACCCAGTGGTGACAACTCTGCTAGACACAGATACCAGTTATCTTCCCCTACGAGTTTTAGTACAGTGTAAATCTGCCAGCCATACACAGTTATAGACCCAGTGGTGACAACTCCGCTAGACACAGATACCAGTTATCTTCCCCTACGAGTTTTAGTACAGCGTAAATCTGCCAGCCATATACAGTTATATACCCAGTGGTGACATTGCCGTTGTAACTTGGCTAGCCATGAATGTAGCTGTCAAGTTGTCAAGTTTTCTTTCCGTACGAATGTTATTACAGTGTAAATCTGCCAATCATAGACAGGTACAGACAAACCCAGTGGTGACATTGCCGTTGTAACTTCGCTAGCCATGGACACACAAGCTATCTTTCCCTACAAATGTTATTTCAGTGTAACTCTGCCAGCCATAGATAGTTACCTCCCTTTATAACCGTTATTACCGGGTTGCTAACCGTAGATATTTGCCTTCCGTGAAAAGTTAAATATTACCGTGTAAGTAAGTAAATTGGTGTTTTACGCCCAGTCAACCAATGCGGTTATATCAGGGCAATATTACCGTGTAAGTCTGGTAACTATATATATTATTATTAGTGTGTGTGTGTGTGTGTGTGTGTGTGTGTGTGTGTGTGTGTGTGTGTGTGTGTGTGTGTGTGCGTGCGTGCGTGCGTGCGTGCGTGTGTATGTGTGTGTACGTGCGTGCGTGCGTTCGTGTGTGTGTGTGTGTGTGTGTGTGAGAGAGAGAGAGAGAGAGAGAGAGAGAGAGAGAGAGAGAGAGAGAGAGAGAGAGAGAGAGCACAAGGTGTTTACATTCAAAAGACAAGTAGGCTACTCTAGATCAAAACAACGGCTGTTCTAGACCAGGAGGACTGGGAGAGGGGGGGGGGGGGGGGTGCAGCTGAATGAACGGCCGAGAAGTCAGGCAGAATTCTCCTCAGAAGACGAAGCAGCCATAGTTATATTCTCACTCCGGTCACAAAAAGTAAAACCTCTCGTGGCTCTGGGTTCTCAGCACAAATGAAACCTTAATTTTTTTGCCTCCGAAATTCCCAGCCGCAGGAAAGACAATGGAAGGAAACGAAAGTTACCGTTTTCACAGTTGTCGCCCGTGAAGCCTGCCTGGCACGTGCAGATGTAGCTGCCCACGAGCTGCACGCAGTTGCCGCCGTTCCGACACGGGTTGGACTCGCAGGAGAAGACGCGGGACGCTCCTGACCAGGACAGGAAAAAGTGACCGTGAAAAACTGTCCCACTTTGATGCGGGTACATTTACTGCTTGCTCACTCTCTCGTGAACGCACAGAAACAGATTATAAGATTTAAAAAAAACAAAACACAAGGATAACGATTTAAGCATAGTAAGTAAGTAACTTGGTGTTTTACGCCCAGTCAACCATTACGGTTGTATCAGAGCGAGACATATTCTGTTATCACACAGTATTTAAGCACAAGGCGGCATTTAAAAAAATAAAAATAAAGGTTTTATAGCTGTATCCCTGATGACAGACACAGCAACACTCAATATGTCGAAGAAGAATACAAATAATTATGGCAAAATAAAATACAACCGAGAGGGAGAGAGAGAGAGAGAGAGAGAGAGAGAGAGAGAGAGAGAGAGAGAGAGAGAGAGAGAGAGAGAGAGAGAGAGAGACGCGCGCGAGCGCCTACACACACATACACTCACACACACACACACACACACACACACACACACACACACACACACACACACACACACACACACACACACACACACACACACACACACACACACACACACACAACACACACACACACACACACACACACACACACACACACACACACACACACACACACAACAAACAAAAAGTCTGCATTAACCTGTTCAGGACGAATCGACACAAATAGTTCACCTTCGTAGCCAACCCGTATTCGCTACTGACTTCACCGTGTCTGTGTCTGACCTGTCTGACAGTTGTTGCCCGTGAAGCCAGGGGTACAGGTGCAGCTGTACCCAGATCGTCCCCGGGGTCTGCATCGTCCTCCATTCTGGCAGGGGTTGGAGTAGCAGGCTGTGTTCTGTTCTGTAGGCACCAGACAAAATCACAACAGATTCAGAGTATGTTTTGAATGTGGTCTGTAGGCAGAACGGACAAAATGAGAGATAGGGGTAACGCATATACACGCTCGCGGGTACACACACACACACACACACACACACACACACACACAACACACACACACACACACACACACTTGCACACATACACACACACCCACACCCACCCCACACCCACACACTTGCACACACACACACACACACACACACACACACACACACACACACACACACACACACACACACACCACACACACACACACACAACTACACACACACACACACACACACACACACACACACACACACACACACACACACACACACACACACACGTGCACACATATTACACGCACGCACATACACACATATCTATTTCTAGCCGCATACACGCATACACAACTATTCTCTCTCTCTCTCTCTCTCTCTCTCTCTCTCTCTCTCTCTCTCTCTCTCTCTCTCTCTCTCTCTCTCTCTCTCTCCACACACACACACACACACACACACACACACACACACACACACACACACACACACACACACATACACACACACACACACACACACACACACACACACACACACACACAGGTATAGAAGTGAACCATGGACATCGGTTAAACGAATCCTCGCAATACTACTTACCAGAACCGCAGACACGACACACTAAAAGCTTACCCACTTGTGAAACTGTTCGTACAGTCCATAAAATTCCTAAGATGAGATTTTTCTATATTCTGGAAGGAAGTAGCTGTCATTTATGAGATGATTAACAGTACAGTGACCAGACACAAGAGCCAACAAACAGGGAAGTTAATCAGCGCTCAAAGACGTCACGCAAATCCAACAAAGAAATGAGTCGCCTGCGGTAACTTTCACCTGGCATGCCAGTAAATACAAGGTACATAAACTCCAACAGAGGTACATTTCCAATGCGAGCAAATGCGAAATGCATGAACTCCAACAGAGGAGGAGATGTACCCCTGGTGGAGTTTATGTACCTTGTATTTACTCTTATGCCAAGTGAGAGTTGCAGTAGGCGACTCGGGTCTTCGCTCTTGTGTTTGTGTGACGTCTTTCGAGCGCTGATTAACTCCCTTGTCTGTTGATTCTGCACATGCGCTCTGAGCCTCGTTCTGTTTCAGATTCAAACACAAGAGCGAAACTGATCAAGCTCGAAAGAGCGTGCACCACTGAACCATCGTCACCTGTATGTCAAGTACAAATATTAAGAGAAAACCAACTGTGCCATTTGCTTCTTCGCAGTCGCTCTTGAAATGAAGTTCGGAAATGACTGTTTAGGTGCGGGTGTACTGACCGTACTCGCAGTTGGTGCCAGAGAACCCAGGCCTGCAGGTGCATGTGTACGCAGCCGTGCCCCGGTTGACGCACCGACCTCCATGCTGGCAAGGGTTGGAGGCACAGGCTGTGTTCTGAGCTGTTTAGGAAATGAAGAAATATCGGTATGGCCCCATTTGGATATTGTTCCTGTTGTCAAGCTAATAAGCAACCAACGAATGACGATCAAGCAACCAACGAATGACGATCAACGGGCTATTATCCATTTTAACAGAAACAGTCCGACCACTGGAAGGTAACCGACGATACAAGCAAGCAAGCAAGGATGCAACCAGACGAAACAAGCACAGTGACCAGTCACTTAGTAGGTGCGTGAGTAAGTGATCAGATGGTGAGTGAGTGAGTGAATCAGTCAGTCAGTCAATGGATTTGTGTCATTCTTCTTCTTCTTCTTTTTATTTTTCTGGTGAGAAATACAGTTTAAGAACATCAAACTTTACTTCAGCTGTAAGAAACAAACTAAAAGTCCAACAACACAACAAACTAAATTAACACTGCAAATGTTACCCAAATTCAGTCCGTTACATCGTCTTCACAGCTATAGTCATTGGGTTTTTTAACGCCCAGTCAACTTTAAAAGTCATATCAGGGCGACATCGTCTTGATATAACCGCTTGGCAACTGCAACCCCCCCCCCCCCCTCACACACCCACACCACACCCACACGCACATACACACACACACACACACACACACCACACACACACACACACACACACACACACACACACACACACACACACACACACACACCACACACACAAACACACACACACACACACACACACACACACACACACACACACTCACTCACCCCCCACCCCACCCACACACTCACACACACACACACACACACACAACACACACACACACACACTACTCACACACACACACACACACACACTCTCTCTCTCTCTCTCTCTCTCTCTCTCTCTCTCTCTCTCTCTCTCTCTCTCTCTCACACACACACACACACACACACACACACACACACACACACACACATCTCTCTCTCTCTCTCTCTCTCTCTACACACACACACACACACACACACACACACACACACGCACACACACACACACACACACGCACACACACACACGCACACACACACACACACACACACACGGCACTGTACCAGCAGGCCGGGTGCCCAACATTCACAGCAAACTCACTGTTGATCTGACAGTTGGCTCCCGAGAAGCCAGTGGCGCAGACACAGAAGGGAGCCCCCCCGGACAGCGCGCAACGTCCGCCGTTTTGACACCGGATGCCTCCGCACGACGACAGGCCCGACTCTGCAAGGTACCGCGTGTGAATTGATACACTAACCACTGATGAAATTAATAAGAAACAAACTGACAGGACTAACGGGTCTTTGCAACGTATCGCAAGGGTGCCACAGTCACAGCAACTCACAGTTCGGAATACAGCGATAATTGGAAGTTTCACAAATCAGTGACACAAAGACTGCACCCTGCCAACGCTGACAACTCTCAAACTCCACCCCTGCCAACGGTGACAACTTCAATACTCCTCCTCTGCCATCTCTAACAACTTAAATACTCATTTCCTGTCAACGATGACAACTTCCATATTCCGGCCTTGTAAACGATAATAACGTCAATACTCCATCCCTGTCAACGCTGACAACTTCAATACTCCAGCCCTGTCAACGCTGACAACTTCCATATTCCACCCCTGTCAACGATGACAACTTCAATACTCCACCCCTGTCAACGCTGACAACTTCAATACTCCACCCCTGTCAACGCTGACAACTTCCAATACTCCACCCCTGTCAACGCTGACAACTTCCATATTCCACCCCAGTCAACGCTGACAACTTCCATATTCCACCCCTGTCAACGCTGACAACTTTAATACTCCATCCCTGTCAACGCTGACAACTTCCATATTCCAACCCTGTCAACGCTGACAACTTCCTTATTCCACCCCTGTCAACGCTGACAACTTCAATATTCCACCCCTGTCAACGCTGGCAACTTCAGTATTCCACCCCTGTCAACGATGACAACTTCAATATTCCACCCCTGTCAACACTCACAACACGAAGACTCCAGACCCCTCTAACGCAATCCCAAATCTCCACCCTTTCAACACCGATAACCCCAAGACTCTACCCCACTAACACTAGCAATTTGAAGACTTTATCCTCTTCTACACTGAGGCCCGAAGACTCCACCGGGTTTAACTTGACAAGCCCAACACATCACTCCTTTCAAATAAACCCCAAAGACTCCAATCTTTCAACATAAATCTGAAACAGAATGACTGCTAACGTTCTAAAACAAGATCCAAACACAAAAAGGTTCAAAGGAACACGGACACACAATATGCAAATTTTCTGGGAAATCCCCTTCGTCAAGCCACAAAACGACACTTAAACAACAGTTAAACGGTTAAAAACGATGAAAAATGAGACAGAAACTTATCTTTTTGGGGTTGATCTGTTGTCGCTTGTAGGAAGATTCATGATCTGTTGTCGCTTGTAGGAAGATTGAATCTTCCTACAAGCACACATCACCCCCCCACACACACAAAAGAACAACAACAAAAACAACTTTCTTTCTCATTTTGAATTTGAATCTTCCTACAAGCGACAACAGATCAACCAAAAAAGATACGTTTCTCTTATAAGTTTTTCTAAGTTGAGCCTTTTTGTGTTTGGATCCATTCTCTCAACGCTGACAGCTCCACCCTTTTCAACACTGCATGACGACATACATCGAGACTCCATACCTCGTTGGCAGAAGGGGCCTGTGTACCCGGAAACGCAGCTGCAGACGGCTGTACCGGAAGAGTCAATGCAAGTGCCGCCATTTTGACACGTGACCGTGCTGCAGGGGCTGGGGGTTGGCGGAGTGCCTGTAGCCGCTGTAACAGCAGAGTGGGTGGGTATTAGCTCACAAACCCAGCTTGTTCAGCAGTTACACTGTGTAGGCGTAAGTAAGTAAACATGGTGCTTAACGTCCACAGAAACCATAAGGCTTATTAGGGACGGGGAGAATGGGGGAAAGGGGGTATGGAGGTGGGGGAAGAGGGAGAGTATATACCTATCGCTACACTGTCACCACCAGAATGACTTCTGCATTAAGATGGGCAGCGATGAGAGCCATTTTAATGTTTCATTAATTGTGAGGGACAAAGTCACAAGACCGTGTCCACAAACCACAACTTTTGAAGAGAAAAGAGAGCCGAAGCGGTATTGAACCGAGGTCCTTCCGCTTACCAGCCTACCGCCTTACCGCTAGGCCAAACCGGCTCTCTGATGCGTAGGCGGTGGTGAAGTGATGCTTAATGTCCTCAGATGTCAGTTGACATATTAGGGACAAGTTGTGACCAATGCCGAAGCACGGTTCAATAATTCTTTACGTCCACGGAAACCAGAAGGCTCGTTAGGACGGACAACCCAGGACGGCCACATCGACTCTCACACAGCTCCTGAACTATCTTGTGTAGGCGACCATTCAGCAAGCTTTTATACCTCCAACAATTCCGCCTATCGACGTGATTAACACACCACACACAGCAACTGAAGCTTTAAAAGCTGAGGGCTTGTGAAAGACGTTGGTCGAGACACAGCCTATCGACGTGAGCACACTACACACAGCACCTGAAGCCTAAAAAGCTGAAGGCTTGTCACAGACGTTTAGAGAAGTAGCCTGTCAACGTGAACATACTCACCACTCCCAGCGTTTAGAGAAGTAGCCTATCGACGTGAACATACTCACCACTCCCAGCGTTTAGAGAAGTAGCCTATCAACGTGAACATACTCACCACACCCAGCAACTGACGGCCAGTTGCAGACGTTGAGGGAGGGGTCAAAGTGAAGACCGTTGGGACAGGTCATCGGCACCCATTTTCCGTTGTTCTTTAGGTACGATGGGCGTCTCCTGGAAACATTCACATTCAAATTCAAAATACTTCATCGTCCGTTGCAATCATAACAGTTAAACGGAAATTCTTCCTTCCTCACACCAGGTCTGCCACATAAAGTAATGTAGTTAAATTAAGTTAAACACGTTTAAAACACTCACATACAATATGACACCCACACACCCAGGGGCACATGCACCCCTCACATTCCCCGCCTCACAATAACACACTTCATACCTCCCCCCGCTTCCGCACACATCCACACGCCTCTATAAAATGTTATTACATCATTTACTGTACACTAAAACATATAACAATGCACGTTGTGTTAACAGCAACTGCCCCCGTCCCAGCAATGATAATGGTTATGATACACATGCATATCAACCACCACCACCGTGATAGTAGCATGATGTCAACGAGGACTGTACTGCTGCTGCTTATTATTAACAACAACAAATAACGATGGTCACAATATACCTAATATCAAAACGTTATTAGCTTTGGTAATAATAATGATTAAAAATTCACTATTCTTTTGCACTTATGTATACCTACGGGTGAGTAACTGCGCGTGTGCATGCTCGCGTGTGTCTGTTTCGTACGTGTGATTTTTGTCCTGATGCAACCGTCATGATTGACTGTGTGTTAATTATTTATTTTTTAAATGTCCTCACCTTTCCTGAAACGTATAACGTGGATGAGCAACTATTGCACGCATGCATGAACACACGCAAATACATACACACATGAACTCTCTCTCTCTCTCTCTCTCTCTCTCTCTCTCTCTCTCTCTCTCTCTCTCTCTCTCCTCTCCCCCTCTCTCTCTCTCTCTCTCTCTCTCTCTCTCTCTCCCACACACACACACACACATCACACACACACACACACACACACACACACACACACACACACACACACACACACACCACCACCACCACCACCACCACCACCCCACCCACACCACACCACACCACACCACACCATACCACACCACAACACAGCGAAAACACACCACAACACACCATAAATTAAAACAAGCTTAAAGCTGGCAAACAGAGTGTGACTCGTACCTGCTATAGTCGCACTGGTAGAATTTCGTACAGTCACTGTCGTCAGCAGTGAACCTGCCAAGCATGCATGGTTCTGGTTGCGAGGGAACAGCGAAAGCGTTGCCCAGCAACAGCGCTGCAAAAACACACAACGTAAACAGTAAAACAGCAGCATTGACAAGTTTTTTTTTTGGGGGGGGGGGTGGGTGGGGGGGGGAGGGGCTGTTCATCAGGAAAGCAGCTCCAACTAAACAGACAGCCACAAATAATAATAATAACAACAGAGGTAGTAGGGGTTGTGATAGTAGTAGTAATATGGAAGTTATACTGTGCTTTCGGCGTCTCAATGTGTTTGCAACTTACTTAAACAAAAATATGGAACGCATAGATACTTACACAGAGAACAAAACCAACGACATAACTACACATAAATAAATATACCTATTCATACGAAGCATAATGAAACACACACACACACACACACACACACACACACACACACACACACACACACACAACAACACAAACAAACAAAAACAAAACAAAACAAAACACACACACACACACGCACGCACGCGGCACACACGCACACACATATACACACACACACACACATATATACACACGCGCGCGCAAGCGCACACACGAGAATATATATTCACACGGGAATATATTCTTAAAACCTCACAACCAGAACCTTCACATTTGGCATTTTAACTGCTGACAAATTAGGAACGTTAATACTTACATATATTAATACTTTATTACGAACGTTTTCCTCAAAAACGACGTCTTCACCAACTGTAAAGTAAGTAGAAATTATATAAAAATTTCTTTTCTTTCATCTTTCGTTTGTGTGTTAATTATCTGTCTGATGGGTGTTTGAAAAATAGGAGATTGAAATTGGCGCTCTTACAAAACGTTTGTGTTTTGATCTCGTAAAACTTAAACTGAATACGAACCTTTCTGCGTTGTTTTAGTCTATTGTCTTAAAAATAATTCTTTCTCGATTTTGTGTGTTGATACTTAACTTCCATTCAACTGAAAAGGTCTTTTCATGGCCAAAATAAACTTCGTTAAACAACAACTAAAGTATTACTCGATGTTCAAGACACTCTAATTTTTCTTCTTATGTGAGGAAGATTGAAAACAATGAAGTCGAATGAACCAGGAAGGTAGAAATCAGAAATAGTCTTCTTAGCAGTAGGCAAAATATGTAAAGTTGTGTTCTTCATGTGCTTAGAATAGTCTCTACGGACAAGATTTTGCGCTTTACAAACACTTTAATTATTATTAAGTCTTGTTTCGTTTCGACCGTTTAAAAATTTCGATTTAATTTACCTGCAACAAAAGAGACACCGAATGCAAAACCAGTTTCTGCCATAGCTCCTGTGATCGATGGATGGCGTGTCCTGTTTCAGGTCCTTGCACTCTGCTGTTCCAGGTCCTTGCACTCTGTTGTTTTAGGTCCTTGCACTCTGCTGTTTTAGGTCCTTACACTCTGCTGGTTTAGGTCCTTGCACTCTGCTGTTTCAAGCGCTGTTTTAGGTCCTTGCACTTTGCTGTTTTAGGTCCTTACACTCTGCGCTTTTAGGTCCTTTCACTTTGCTGTTTTAGGTCCTTGCACTCTGCTGTTTTAGGTCCTTGCACTCTGCTGTTTCAGGCGCTGTTTCGGTTCCTTGCTCTCTGCTGTTTCAGGTCCTTGCACTCTGCTGTTTCACTGTCAGGTCTTTGGACTCTGCTAACTCCTGCCGCGATGCTTCTCCTAATTGCTCTTCCTCGGCAATGGGGCCTTTCTCTTCCGCGTCCTCCTCTTTTGCTCGCTTTCTCGGCAGCTGAGTTATCCAGGGAAGCTTTCGATGGCCGTGCCAAGTCTCCAGCCTCTTTCAGTGCAGCGGATGAGCTGTCACTCGTCGCCGTCAGCCTGTGGGTTACGGGGTTCAAGTCCCGCCCCGCGCCTTGATGCGTGTGTGGGCTGAACGTGTTTGGAGCCAAATGCTCGCCGTTAACGCCTCGGGAGTTGGTTTTTTGGTTAAAGGAAGGCTTTACGGCGGCTGTGTCAGATAAACAACAACAACGTATCGGTGGAAGGGCTTGAGGGTAGCTGGTTTGAGTCTGACACAAGTCTTCACAAGCGTATAATTATTATTATTCACTGTTGCTATCCCAACACATAAAAGGTTCTAAACAAATAAAAGGTTCAGCGAAAGTGTCTTACGCAATGTTCAAGATACTATAACTTTTCTTCATTTTTGAGGAGGATTGAAAACAATGAAGTCGAATGAACCAATATGAATGAACAATGAGTGTCACCGGACACGAAAACAACATAGCTCAACCAAAACGAAACATATGTCTTAGTTCCACATCTCATTGTCCACCGTTTAACTGTTGTTTAAATGTCGTTTTGTAGCTTGATAAAGGGGATTACCCCGAAAACTCTACTGTTGTGTGTTGTCGAAATAAATCGCGTTCTTTTAAACCTTTTACGTGTTTGGATCTTCTTTTAGAACGCTAGCAGTCATTCTTGTTTGAGATTTGTTTCACATTTGCTATGATCAGTTTCTGCGGCTGTGGCAGGAAAACATATCGGTGGGAGGGTAGAGGGTAGCTTGTTTGAGTCTTAACAAGCGTGTAATTAATATACACTGCTGTTAGCACCAGTTTCTCGCTTCATTTTGTATGATTTTCATCTGCATCTGCAGCGATTCACTTCCGTCTCCAACTGCAGTTTCATATAATTTATTATAAACACCTTTTTCAAAGCAAAAACAAAACAGAACAAACAAAAACCAACATCAACAGCAAAGACTTTGCAAATGTGCTTCATGAATTTATTAGCAGTATTTAATCTAGGTCAAGTCAAGTCATGTCGGTCTTTATTCCATTAAAGTCAAACGTGGGTGATGCACATGAATAACAAACACGCAAAGATAGAATCACGCAAAATAAGCCATTAGTTCATAGTTCAAACACCAGTCCCAGATCTCCGACGGAGCTAAGGATTGATCTGTTTCTGTCTCTGTCTGTCTGTCTGTCTCTGTCTGTCTGTCTCTCTGTCTCTCTCTCCCTCTCTCTCTTTAACTCTATCTTTGCCTGCCTGTTTGTCTGTCTGTCTGTCTGTCTGTCTGTCTGTCTGTCTGTCTCTCTCTCTCTCTCTCTCTCTCTCTCTCTCTCTCTCTCTCTCTCTCTCTCTCTCTCTCTCTCTCTCTCTCTCTGTTGTAAAAATCTGAAAATGTCAATTTCAACAATTTCTTTTTATCCACTCTCCGTCCTTTACCACTACTAACAAAGGGAGTTAACCACGCTCGATTGACGTCACACGCATAGCCAGGGACACAACCGCAAGGATCTAAATCTTTCTCCTATAAATGTTACCAGGCATGCAAGTAAATACGAGGTAGACCCTACCCCCACTCCCGCCAAGGTCACAGCCTCTTGAGAAACGTTTCCCTCCCTTTCTTTCTAAAAGCAGTCTGCGTTAAAGTTCTTCTTCTTCTTCTTCTTCTTCTTCTTCTTCTTCTTCTTCTTCTTCATCATCTTCCTCTTCTTCTTCTTCTTCTTCTTCTTCTTCTTCTTCTTCTTCTTTTCGTCTGACTGTTCAAGTTCCACGACTACATCTGAAGACTCACTTCAAACAATCCTTCGTGCACCTTTAAGCTTTGCCGAGCGATTTAATTCCCCGCAAAGCCCCTCCTTTGTCAGTATGTGGACTGAACAAAGTGAAGAGGATTAAGCCCCGAGGTCACGCCTCCCCTTTCATGGGTTGAATCCGTTTGAAAATCTCTTCTCTTGACCATCGCCTTAAACTCTGAGAGGGCTGTGAAATAAAACTCTCTTTTTTTAACAGTCAAATAGAAAATATCTACAGTTTTCTTTACGTAAAGGAAAACGCGTTTAAGACTCTGTCTTTGTTCCTCTGTCTCTTGTCTGTCTGCTTCTGTGTCTCTGTCTGTCTGCTTCTGTGTCTCTGTCTGTCTGTGTTCTGTGTCTGTGTCTGTCTCTGTCTGTCTGTTTGTCCCTCCCCCCTCTCGCAATGCTCGTCTCTCAAACCCATTCTCGCTCTCTCCTCATCCCCCCCTCTCTTCGGTGGATATTCAAAACGCGCTATAAAAAGCTAGTCAGTCATTCAGAATCACATTGCCCCGTCGCTAATAAGCCTTATGGTTTCTGTGGACGTTAAGCATCATGTTTACTTACTTCATAATCACATACGACAAAGGAGCAGTGAGTCTGCTCGAGAGCCGAGAATACAGCTATATAAAATATGTCATCATTGCTACTATAGACAGGCAAGACACACAGGTACACACACAGGTATACACACACACACACACACACACACACACACACACACACACACACCACCACCACCACCACACCACCACCACCACCACCACACCACCACACACACACACACACCACACACACACACACACACACACACACACACACACACACACACACACACACACACACACACACACACACACACACACACACACACACACACACACACACACACAACACCACACACACACACACACACACACACACACACACACACACACACACACACACACACACACACACACACACACACACACACACACACACACACACACACACACACACACACACACACACACACACACACACACACACACACACACACACACACACGCGCGCGCGCGCGCGCGCACACACCACACCAACTTACCTTCCTCGGTCTTGCGCACTAACTATTCTCCCTGTAGAAAGAGAAAGAGAGACAGAGAGAAACAGAGACAGACAGAGACAGAGATAGAGAGACAGAGAGACAAGCAGAGACAGAGACAGATAGAGAGACAGACAGAGACAGACACAGAGAGACAGAGAGGGGGGGGGGGGGGGATGAGAGAGGAGGGTGAGGGGGAACAGCAGGGAAACAAACCTCTCGCAACTGTAGTTCCTTTAGAGGTTGGGACATTTATTTTGAACCACTGCCTAATCCACAGCACACAGTTGGTCAGCCAAACAATCTGCCCACGTTTCTCAGGTGGTCGTCAGAGAAAACGGAACCTCGGACACTAAACAACCAACCTGAGCACTGGCGTGAAACTATCTCACAATGTAAGTCTGTGTAATGATCAGTATTACTCATTAACTATGTGTATGTGTAGATATAGTCGAGTCAAGTATAGAGAACGTATAGCAACAGCCGATGGCCAAATATTTGGAATAAAAGTTTTTAATAATGATGATGATAATAATAATAATAATGGAAATTTGTAATGCGCCTACCCTGCGGCTCAAAGCGTTGAACATAAGAGAGAGAGGTACACACACAGGTAGGTACACACACACAGCACACAGCACACACAGCACACACACACACACACACACACCACACCAACCACACGCACACCACCACCACACACACACACACACAAACAACACACACACACCACACACACACACACACACACACACACACACACACACACACACACACACACACACACACACAACACACACACACACACACACACAGTTGTAACTCTACTCCTTCTCTCTCTCTCTTCTCTCTCTCTCTCTCTCTCTCTCTCTCTCTCTCTCTCTCTCTCTCTCTCTCTCCCTCTGCATAAAAAGTGCTAAAAGGGGTAGGGTCTACATCGTCATTTGTGACACCATACATAGTCCTTCCTGCACGGGGCGGTGCCCAGCAGCCACACAGAGCCTTGTTTTGCTGTCGAGTCAAGTATACGCTCGTATATCTAGTGAAATAATACTTGTGATTTTAACCTTGCACCTGTGTACTGCGCACTCTTAAACTGTGAATACTTTATACATGCATATTTTATTTCTTTGTTCATTTCCAAGTCACGTGTGGCACCCGCGTTTTCCTTTGAATGGAATAAAGAAGTATTTGATATACAAAGGTATATTTCTTTTTTGTGACTGCAAATAAGTTTATCCTATTATTATTATTATCTTGAGGTTTGTTGGTGTAAGTTGCAGATGTATGCTGTTATCTTGACAACTGTAAGCTCAGTCTAATATCACGTATGTGAAAAGGCTTTAAATTTAAAAAAAGAAGAGTAGAAGTAAGGGTTGTAGATAGTATCTCAATGGTCGTCAGGGGAACTTCAGACACACGTACAGCAACGTGAGGGCTGGTGATATTATTATCTCAATGGTCAGCACTGGACGCGAAAAGAACACAGCTCAGCCAAAAGCAGGTAAGTGTCCTAGTACTGCAGCTTATTTTTCACTGTTTAACTGTTGTTTAAGTGTCGTTTTGTAGCTTGATAAAGGGGGATTACCCTAAAATTCGCATGTTGTATTTTGTCCTAATAAATAGCATTCTTTTGAGCCTTAGTTCTACATCTCACTGTTCTTTAAGTGTCGTTTTGTAGCTTGATAAAGGGGATTACCCCGAAAATTAGTTCTACATCTCATTTTTTACTGTTTAACTGTTGTTTAAGTGTCGTTTTGTAGCTTGATAAAGGGCATTACCCCCGAAAATTCGCATGTCGTGTTTTGTCCTAGTAAATAAGCGTTCTGTTGAACCTTTTATGTGTTTGGATCTTATCTCAATGGTCATCAGAAAACAATGAAACTTACAACAACCAGCGTGAGGATCGACTGGTGATATCATCTTTGTGGTCGGCAGAGAAAACGAAACTTCAGACACATACAACAACCAACGTGAGGACTGGTGATATTATCTTTGTGATCGGCAGAGAAAACGAAACTTCAGACACATACAACAACCAGCGTGAGGACTGGTGATAATATCATCTCAGTGGCTCTCAGCATTGAGAGACAACTCTCTCAGTTTCAGCCAGACAGGTTACACACTTCAAAGGAAAAAGCAAGGCATAGGAAAAGCTATAACTCAGAGCCAGAGCATGCCGATCCATCATCGTGGACATCATCATCATTTTTTTTTTAATTTGACTTATCTTGAGTTGACGTGACTTGATCCACCATTTTGTTCCTTGTTGTTGAGAGAAAAACAAACAAACAAACAAACAAACAAACAACAACAACAACAACAACAACAACAAAGTAAATAGTGGAACAAATACTATGATGGGCTAGCGCCAACAGGTTACAGTGTACAACAACAGCAACAACGGAAATTATTGTTATATTTGTAACGGTTGGGCATTTCGAGAGCGCCCTCTCTTCAAGAAGTACAAAACGCCTATAATAACACATCTATATCAATGAACTAGGTCTATTCACAGTTTTAATTAAGATCTCTCTTACCCATTGGAGGAAGGGTGGCCTTTTTGGACAGAGACATTTTGAGAAGGTTATATTTTTCTACTCTCCCCTCTAAAGTAGCCTGTGGCAAGTATAGAAGTATAGTTCTGACATGCCAGTTTCACCCCTCCTCCACCATCCATCTGTAGCAAGTATAGAAGTATAGTTCTGACATGCCAGCTTCACCCTCTCCTTCACCATCCATCTGTAGCAAGTATAGAAGTATAGTTCTGACATGCCAGCTTCACCCTCTCCTTCACCATCCATCTGTAGCAAGTATAGAAGTTTAGTTCTGACATGCCAGCTTCACCCTCTCCTTCCCCTATCCATCTGTAGCAAGTATAGAAGTATAGTTCTGACATGCAAAGCTTCACCCCTCCTTCACCATCCATCTGTAGCAATTTGAGTATTTTCTGACCTGCCGTTCAACCCTAGTTCCTCTGTAGCGTCTGGTATGTTCCTGTCTGCAAATTTCACCCCCCCTTTCGACCCTTTGTTAATCGTCTTTCTCATGCCAGCTTCACCCCCCCTTCGCCATCCATCTGTAGCAAGTATAGAAGTATAGTTCTGACATACTAACTTCACTCCCTCCTTCACCATCCATCTGTAGCAAGTATAGAAGTATAGTTCTGACATGCCAGTTTCACCCTCTCCTTCACCATCCATCTGTAGCAAGTATAGAAGTATAGTTCTGACATGCCAGTTTCACTCTCTCCTTCACCATCCATCTGTAGCAAGTATAGAAGTATAGTTCTGACATGCCAGCTTCACCCTCTCCTTCACCATCCATCTGTAGCAAGTATAGAAGTATAGTTCTGACATACCAGTTTCACTCTCTCCTTCACCATCCATCTGTAGCAAGTATAGAAGTATAGTTCTGACATGCCAGTTTCACTCTCTCCTTCACCATCCATCTGTAGCAAGTATAGAAGTATAGTTCTGACATGCTAACTTCACTCCCTCTTTCACCATCCATCAGTAGCAAGTATAGAAGTATAGTTCTGACATGCTAACTTCACTCCCTCCTTCACCATCCATCTGTAGCAAGTATAGAAGTATAGTTCTGACATGCTAACTTCACTCCCTCCTTCACCATCCATCTGTAGCAAGTATAGAAGTATAGTTCTGACATGCCAGCTTCACTCTCTCCTTCACCATCCATCTGTAGCAAGTATAGAAGTATAGTTCTGACATGGCAGCTTCACCCCTCCTTCACCATCCATCTGTAGCAAGTATAGAAGTATAGTTCTGACATACCAGTTTCACTCTCTCCTTCACCATCCATCTGTAGCAAGTATAGAAGTATAGTTCTGACATGCCAGCTTCACCCCCTCCTTCACCATCCATCTGTAAGCACTGGTCCCTGTCAGATCTAGCTCGTTGCAACCCTAGTTGTCTGTCCGTCTGCATGTTGCCTGTCTCCACTCACCATCTTTCGATCTTTGTTAACTCTCTTTCTCTCTTCCTCGTAAAGAGAGAACTAAGAACTTTATTCCACAAGGATTAAGATTTTAGGCAGTTGCCTATTCTTACAATCTGACAGTGGGATGGGGGGAGAGAGAGAGACAGACAGGCAGAGAGAGAGAGAGAGAGAGAGAGAGAGAGAGAGAGAGAGAGAGAGAGAGAGAGAGAGAGACAGAAGAGACAGACAGACAGACAGACAGACAGACAGACAGACAGACAGACAGACAGACAGACAGAAGACAAACAGACAGAGAGACGAAAATAGAGATAGGGGAGGGGGGGAGCAAGACAGAGGAGGCAGGGAAGGAGAGAGAGGGAAGAGGGAGGGGAGAGAGAGAGAGAGGAGAGAGAGAGAAGGAAAGAAGGAAGAAGGGGAGAGAAGGAGAGAGAGGAGGAGGAGAGGATAAACTCAGGAGAGAGAGGAGAGAGAGAGAAGAGAGGAATGAATCACAGAGAGAGAGAGAGAGAGAGAGAGAGAGAGAGAGAGAGAGAGAGAGAGAGAGAAGAGAGAGAGAGGAGAGAGAAGAAGAAGAGAAGAAGAGAGAAAAGAGGGGAAGAGACAGAGACAAAGAGAGCAGAGTAAAAAAGAGAGAGAAGAAAACAAAGAGGAGAGAAAAACTGACCGTTTCCTTTCAAACAGTGGAGGGGGACAGAGGGAGGAAAGCTTTGTCCTAAGCCCAACGCGGAGGCCGCACTCCAGTCCTTTAAGCCCTGTCCAGCCGGCCCCTTAGTCCCTCCTGCCAGACTGACCCTTGTCCCTCCGCCAGCCACGCCCGCTGGTAAGCGTGGCGCGTGTTTAGCGTGGCGCCTTGCCGATAGATCTGCTCATCCGTGGACAAACACCAGCGGTCCGCTTCTTCACGCCCACGTCACTTCCACAGCTATAGTTTAGTGCACTGATCGGTCAGGGTGAAAATATTCAGAGCATCGTCCTCTCGCTGGAAGCCAACAGACATCCGTCGATCTCAGCTTCCGCCAACCCGCTCCATCACCTCATAAAAACGAAACACAAACAAACAAACAAACTAACAAAACAAAAAACACCTCTCCCTTTGAGTCTCTCTTTCGCTTCTCCCCCCCTCCCCCCCCCCCCCCCCCCCCCCCCCCCCCCCCCCCCCCCCCCTTCATCCCCACCCTATCCATATGCTTCCTGCCTCACTCAAGGAACCGTATACAGACACGTCAGCTATTGTTAGAAAGAGTAGTAAGTGCTACATCGTGCCTCCTTACCAGTAACTGACTGAGAGGTGCTGACTGACTGATATAAGCCATTGTACTTGTATTATTCTTTAACTGGCATTATACAAGAAACAGGCTCACGTGAACGACGGGGGAAATACAGAAGGGCGGACACATACAACAGCAACAACAACAACAACAACAACAACAACAAAAATCCAAAAAGGACTAGGCTTATCTGAAGCGTTTAACATTACTGCACCGAGTGCTGTGTGTGTGTGTGTGTGCGCGCGCGCGCGTGCGTGCGTGCGCGTGCGTGCGTGTGTGCGTGCGTGCGTGTGCGTGTGTGTGTGGTGTGTGTGTGTGTGTGTGTGTGTGTGTGTGTGTGTGTACTGCCTTGCAGTCTCAGTGAGGTAGAGTGTCGACATTTAGGGTGTATGTGCGTGCATGTTATTCTGCGTGTGTGAGATACAGATCTGATGAAAATAACTATCTGTATGGATACATATACAAATGTATGTTTGTTTATGCGACTGCAAATACGTGTATACTGTTTGTTGGGGGGGGGGGGGGGGGGACTGAATCAAGAATGACTGCTTTCCATCTCATTTATCATCGTTTTTCACATTTTAACTGTTAAGTGTCGTTTTGTAGCTTGACAAAGGGGATTACCCCGAAAATTTGTAGGTTTTGTTTTGTCCGAATAAATAGCGTTCTTTTGAACCTTTATGTGTTTGGATCTTGTTTGTTTTGGACTTGTTGTTTTTGTTTTGTTTTTGTTTTTTCTTGAGATCTGTAATTGTCTTTGGTGTAAGTTGCTGACATATTTTGTCATCTTGATAATTGAAAGATAAGTGTAATATCACCTATGTGAAAAGACTTTGAAGAAAAAAGAAAAAGCCTGAGGCGTTGCTGATTTGAAACACCGGAGTGGCACCGCAGTGCGTTTGGCATACTGCAGAGTAGCGGTGAAAAAGCGACCGTTTCTCTTTAATCATTCGATGGCCCTTTTCTTCCTATCCATTACTGGCTACAGGCGTGAATAAGGCTATATAAAAAGAAAGCCACGCGAAAAAGCAGTTCCAAAATCCATAGAATAATAAATGACCCATTTCTGTGAACATTTTCCACCATGCTTCGAGGATTATTTTTTTATATTTTTTTTATATTTTTATGAAGCATCCCCTTTTTCTTCTTATTTCTTTGTTTGTTCCGGGTTAACCTTCGTCAGCAAATGGAGAGAAAAAAAATGCTACAGAAAAATTGTTCCAAAAAAATCATCTCGTTCGCTGGAACTGAGAAGGCAAGTTCCTTTCATCAACTTTCCCAGCACCGAATTTTAAAGGCGTTACATTTCGCGACTCAAGATCCCGGCTTACACAATCTTAAGTGGGTTTCAGGCTTGCGCTAAACCCAAAGGAAACACCTGAGTCAGACGCTTCAGCGCCAAATGTTCTGGACACGCAGCAACCCCGAATGTGGACACATAGCAACGGAGAGTGTGCACACACATACCCATCGCTCAGGCAAATAAGAGGTGTCAAACAGGCGCGGTGTTTTGGGAATTTAGGCACAGTCGGTAGAAAAGCTGCTGTAGAACTTGGGCCGTTTCTGAAAGACACCAACAAGAGAGAGAGAGGGGATGGGTGGGGTGTGGGGGGGGGGGGGAGGAGAGAGACAGACAGGCAGGCAGGCAGGCAGGCAGAGGAAGACAGACCGACAGAGAGGGAGAGAACACGAACTTGAAAACTTTATTTTACAAGGATTGCAGTTTATGTTCGGTCAGAAATCTAACAACTAGTCCTTGCTAGAGAGAGAGAGACAGAGAGTAGCGAAGAAAATTTATGAGAGAGAGGCGGATGGGTGGGGGGAGAGAGACAGACAGACAGACAGGCAGGCAGGCAGGCAGGCAGACAGAGACAGAGACAGAGAGACAGAGAGAGAGAGAGAAAAGCGAAGACAGTTTGTTACGTCCCTTTCCTTTTTGCCCGGGAAGCTCGGAATTTTTGCTTCCACACTGTGGAAATCAACTGAATCAGGCTGTTGGTGTGCGTGCCATGGGTGCCCTTGGTTAATCTTTAACCCTTACAGGTTAATCTGTAACCCATCAGCGAGTCTCCTAAGGCAAAGCTACGGAGCCTGAAACCAAATGTTGCAGTTTGGCAAGGTTTGACGTCATCCGTATGACGAGATCGGCCAGTGAGAGATGCGTCAGAGGTCTCCAAAGAATAACATAAAAACGAAGCTGTGAAAGTCACGCGACATTTCACAGAGTTCAGGAGCTGTGTGAAAGTCACGCGACATTTCACAGAGCTCAGGAGCTGTGTGAAAGTCACGCGACATTTCACAGAGCTCAGGAGCAGTGTGAAAGTCACGCGACATTTCACAGAGCCCAGGAGCAGTGTGAAAGTCACGCGACATTTCACAGAGCCAGGAGCAGTGTGAAAGTCACGCGACATTTCACAGAGCCAGGAGCTGTGTGAAAGTCACGCGACATTTCACAGAGCTCAGGAGCTGTGTGAAAGTCACGCGACATTTCACAGAGCTCAGGAGCAGTGTGAAAGTCAGGTGGCTCAGTTCAGGTCTCCCGCATTACTAAGCCTAGGGGTTTTGTGGACTAAAGCAGCACTTAACAGTCACGCGACATCACAGAGCTCAGGAGGTTGAAAGTCGCGACATTTCAAGTAGAGCTGTGTGAAAGTCACGCGACATTTCACAGAGCTCAGGAGCTGTGTGAAAGTCACGCGACATTTCACAGAGTTCAGGAGCTGTGTGAAAGTCGAGGTGGCCGTTCTGGTCTCCCCGTCCCTACTAAGCCTGAGGGGTTTTGTGGACGTAAAGCAACACTCAACAGTCACGCGACAACTCCACTGGTTCGGGTGGTTAGCGGACGTGCAAGTAACGTTGTTGATCGACGGTTCAGATGTTTTCCCGTTAGGCTTTCTGTCTGTCATGTGAGATGTGATGCAAGTATTCCGGTCGGAGATAACGTCAGCGCCTTTCTTCACGCGCTCCGGTTTCTCCTTCAAGCTCTTTGCCGGAAATCGCTTTTTTCCCTTAGATAATTTGTCAAGTCTCTGCCATCCAAGCACACACACACACACACACACACACACACACACACACACACACACACACACACACACACACACACACACACACACACGCACGCACGCACGCACACACGTACAAGCACATCGATGTGGGGCGTTTATTCGTTCAACATGCATCCAGCACAATAACACGTTCACACATGAATACATACTTCTTTCTAGATAGAAAAACAAATCATGTATACAGATACTGAATCATCCTTGTATCTGTGTGTGTGTGTGTGTGTGTGTGTGTGTGTGCGGAGAGACAGGTGAGAGAGGTGGCACCTTTGTAAGGCCACAGCAGCCGCAGCCCTCCCAGACCTGCCTGCCTGCCTGTGCATCCGATGTTTCAGTGTTTTTTTGTTCCAATGGCAATTTTCCCGTCATAAAGTGGGCGCCTTCGTTGAAGAACGCCATTCCAATCCGTCACCTAATGGCGACCTGGCTGCAGACTGCCTCGCTTGGTGGCACGGGGCACATTTGGGGACTTTAACAAAGCTTAGGTCAGCTGCAAATTATACCCCTCCCTGCACTAGTAGTCTGCACCTCATAAATAATGGGGTAAAAGTAAAGGGTACACAAACAGCTTTGGCTGGATGTGACAAAGTGAACATCGCTTAGTGCCCTCCCTTAGTTAGAATTGCCACGCTCTCTGCATATAACCTTTCATTTTTTATTTGAAAAAAGTTGTCGTTGTAATTATGACGCTGGGCGGCCACCGTGGCTTTTTTCATTGGTTTTTACCGGAACCGGACGTGGCCCTAGACAAGTTTGCGAGCGCGTTCGTTTGATTTGGAGCCGTTTTCGTCTAAATACTGGTAGGTGCTGCTTATTATCGTCATGCTTTGGCTGATTTAGCAGCTGAAATAGATAACTGCTACTCAAAGTTCACAGCTGTTGCTTGTTTTTGCCCTACGGAGCCTAATCGGCATCAAAGTCAAGATGACCCGGCATGATTGACCTGTAAACTGACTGGCTGCATTCGATTTGTTTATGGGCAGTTCGAAAAGCGTTGTGCATGCATATTGTGCAGAAGGAGCTATTTCTGTTCATTATGGCCCAAGGCTGATCAGTTACTCACTTTCATAACATGTGCATGAAGATAGAGTAAGTAAATGTGCATAATAGTTAAGAAACTGATCGCAGCTTGCGAGTATAAAATAAAAATAAAATAAATGTATGGCTTACGAAATGGGTCAAATTCTTACATTTTCATTCATTCATTCAAGGACAGCAGCACTGGGCTTATTTGAGCAGCGCAATGGTCATGCAAGCTAGCAAAGTCGCTCATTAATCCTTAACGTTGGTGGACTGTCTACAGAATGGTGCCAGGACAGCATCCCCACCACCACCCCTCCTGTCCCCACCACCACCCGTATTCCCTCTAAATTTCGTCTGTCAGGCTGTAATTAAGTTACTGTAGCCGCCTAGCTGAGGCGATGCAGGTCAGCGTACGCTGTTGTGCCCCTCCCTGTCTTACACCACACGTGTGACGTCTGCATAGACTGATACTTCTACCCCCCCACCCCCCACCTCTCTTCTCCCCCTCCCTAGTGTTTGTCAGTTGATTTTTCCCGAACCGAAACTTAAACCCGCAGCTGCTTAAAAAGTTGTTTTTTTTTATACAGATTCCTAGTTCAGTGCCTTGCTGTTGGACCGGGCCACAGCCTCCCACGCACCAAGGTAACGTGCAGCTCGTAGCCTTTCAGCAAACAGGCCAGACGCCGGCGGCAGGCGTGTCCATGTTGTGGTCAAGGCACGGGGCCAGCGGCGTCACGTGCACCCTGTGGCGAGGACAGGCGCGTAGCTTAAGGCCTCTTCACACGGGCAATGCTAGCTCGCTGCTAAGGGTTGCCGCTCGACCAACGCCGCACATTGCGTCCGATGAAAGACAATTATTAACTGCTTTCCTGACATGCGTCCGACGAAAGATAATCATTATTGACTGTTTTCCTGACAGGTGTTCGACGAAAAACAATCATTGACTGTTTTCCTGACAGGTGTTCGACGAAAAACAACATTATTGACTGTTTTCCTGACATGCGGCCGACGAAAGACGATCATTATTAACAGCTTTCCTGACAGGTGCTCGACGAAAGACAATCATTATTAACTGCTTTCCTGACAGGTGTTCGACGAAAGACAATCATTATTAACTGTTTTCCTGACAGGTGTCCGACGAAAGACAATAATTATTGACTGTTTTCCTGACAGGTGTTCGACGAAAAACAATCATTATTGACTGTTTTCCTGACATGCGTCCGACGAAAGACAATCATTAGTGACTGCTTTCCTGACATGTGTCCAACGAAAGACGATCATTATTAACTCTTATCCTGACATGCGTCGGACCAAAAACAGTCATTATTGGCCGTTTTCCTGACATGTGTCAGACCAAAAACAATCATTATTGGCCGTTTTCCTGACATGTGTCCGACGAAAGACAATCATTATTGGCCGTTTTCCTCACAGGTGTTCGACGAAAGACAATAATTACTGACTGCTTTCCTAACACGCCTCTGACGAAAGACTATTTTTATTAATAATAAATAATAATGGACGTTTGTAAAGCGCCTACCCTGCGGTTCAAAGCGCTGAACAAGCATACATACATAATGTACATCGAGGTGGAAAATGTTATCCACCCCCCCCCCGCCCCCCCCCAAAAAAAAGTATATATCGACAAGTGTTCAAGCATAATTATGCAAAAGATGCACACACACACACACACACACACACACACACACACACACACACACACACACACACACACACACACACACACACACACACACACACACTGTACAGACTGATGGGAGTGAAGGACAATGTGGTTTAACTGAAATATTCTGAGAAGAGAAATGTCTTGAGTTGACTTTTGAAGGAAGAGAGAGTAGCAGAGTGCCTGATGTCTTGGGGGAGATTGTTCCAGATGTGGGGGCCAAAGTGTGAGAAAGTGCGAAAGCCATGGGTTTTGCGGTTGAAGCGTTGGATTTTGAGCATGCGTGTGTCTGACGAAGAGCGGAGAGAGCGGGAAGGACCGTTTTTTGTTTAGTTTTTTGTTTTTTTGTTTTTAAATCCAGTCGTCTGCATGATCTATACGTTACTAGGACAACTGCTTCCCTAAAATGTAATCGTATACATGAACTTATAGGTTACTAGGGCAACTGTCTCCGTGAAATTTAATCGCATGTACAAGCCGTACATTATCAGGCCAGTAGCTTTCCAGAAATGATCTGTTCATTACTAGGCCAATCGCTTTCCTGATATCCAATCGTACGCATGATCTATACTTTACGAGGACAATTGCTCTCCTGAACTGTAATCGTATGCATGATCTGAAGTATTATACCTATAATTATGATAATTGCTTTCCTGAAATATAATCGTATGCATGATCTATGTATTATACATACATGAGAGTTGCTTTCCTGACATTTAATCGTATGCAGGATGTACACGTTACTAGGACAGTTGCTGTCCAGAAATTTTATGGTTTGGTTTGTATGATCCAGACATCACTAGAACAAAAAATACACAAGAACGCTATTTATTAGGATAAAACAAAACAAAGCCTTCAAATTTTCGGGGTAATCCCATTTGTCAAACTATAAAACGATACTTAAGCAACAATTAAACGCAGAACGACACTTAAACAACAGTTAAACGTTTTGTAGCTTGACAAAGGGGATTACCCCGATAATTTGCAGGTTTTGTTTTGTTTTATCCTATTAAATAGCGTTCTTTTGAACCTTTTAGGAGTTTGGGTCTTGTTTTAGAACTCTAGCAGTCATTCTTGTTTCAGATTTTTGGTACGTAATTCCTTTCTTGGATTTTCACTTCATTGGAGTTAGCATTATCAGCAGAATCGAATAATTATATGAGATCGAAAATAAACGAAAGGAAACAGTCGAAGAGCCGGTTTCAGAAAAAAATAATCTTAGTGGACGACAATTGTTGGTTAAAATGCACGAAAATGCGAGCGAAGGTAGAATTTCGTTTCCCTAAACTAGGCTTAACCAAGCCAACTGATACACAGTTAAAAATTTAAGTTTCCTGAAAAATAGAACTAAACAAAACAAATGTACGGAAAACGAACTCTGTGTATTAGATTTTCGTTTCAATTGACATACTGGAGAAAGAAAATGGACGACGAAGTATACTTCTCTCTCTCTCTCTCTCTCTCTCTCTCTCTCTCTCTCTCTCTCTCTCTCTCTCTCTCTCTCTCTCTCTCTCTCTCTCTCTCTACGCTAATATGGAAATACAAAACGTGAATACTTTCGGGTAAGTCCCTTTTTTTCAAGCGACCAAACAACAGTTAAAAACAGTTCAGCGTAGAAATTTAAAATGTATTTAGCCGGCTTCTGTTGTGGTGTGTTCCGAGTGTCTGAACGCTAGCAGTCATCCCTATGTTTGGAGAACGCTAGCAGTCATTGTTTGGAGAACGCTAGCAGTCATCCCTGTGTTTGGAGAACGCTAGCAGTCATTGTTTGGAGAACGCTAGCAGTCATTGTTTGGAAGAAAGCTAGCAGTCATTGTTTGGAGAACGCTAGCATTCACTGTTCGGAAGAACGCTAGCAGTCATTGTTTGGAAGAATGCTAGCAGTCATCCCTGTGTTTGGAGAACGTTAGCAGTCATTGTTTGGAGAACGCTAGCAGTCATCCCTGTGTTTGGAAGAACGCTAGCAGTCATTGTTTGGAAGAACGCTAGCAGTCATTGTCTGGAGAACGCTAACAGTCATTGTTTGGAAGAATGCTAGCAGTCACTGTTTGGAAGAACACTAGCAGTCATTGTTTGGAAGAACGTTAGCAGTAAATTTTTGAAAGAAAGTAGCCATTGTTTGGAAGAACGCTAGCAGTCATCCTTGTCCTTGGAAGAACGCTAGCAGTCATTGTTTGGAAGAAAGCTAGCAGTCATTGTTTGGAAGAACGCTAGCAGTCATCCTTGTCTTTGGAAGAACGCTAGCAGTCATTGTTTGGAAGAACGCTAGCAGTCATCCTTGTGTTTGGAAAAAAACGCTGTTAGTCATCATTGTCTTTGTAACAAACGCTAGCAGTCATCCTTGTGTTTGGAAATGTACAATATATAGTAATAGGTTACATTTGTAGAGCGCATTTTGTTCACCTTACTGAAGTCGTTGAACAGTGTAAATATTTCATAAAACAAATGAGGCAAATATATATAGAGATATGTGTGTGTGTGTGTGTGTGTGTGTGTGTGTGTGTGTGTGTGTGTGTGTGTGTGTTGTGTGTGTGTGTGTGTGTGTGTGTGTGTGTGTGTGTGTGTGTGTGTGTGTGTGTGTTCCTCGAGAGCAATACTTATGCACTGTCAGCAATAAAACTGCACATGAAATACATTTCCTCGATAAACGCATAAAATGTAAACTGCCATCATGCCACTTGAAAACGGCCAATACAGGTGCGAAGCTGGAAACCCTTCAGCCTTTCTGTTTTCTTCTTCGCACTGGCATGTGAAAGGACTTTCATCAAAACGCATAGCATTGAAAGTAGATGTTGATGAAGTGATGCTTAATATCCTCAGATGTCAGTTGACATATTAGGGACAAGTTGTGACCAATGCCGAAGCACGGTTCAATAATTCTTTACGTCCACAAACCGAAGGCTCGTACAGGACGGAAGCTGGACCTCACCTCTGACTCTGGCACAAGCTCCTGAACTATGAAAGTAGATGTGTCAGAGGACCGGAACATATACTGTTCGCTGGCGCGTCCGTGCATCTTTCAGCCCGGAAATTGTACAGGCTGCGGCAGTGAAGGGGTTAAATCACAGTCTCACCACAGTCAGATGACAAAAATTCTGTTCCATACAGCCCTGTGTGGCACAAGTCACTGCCACACCATTTCACGATGAAAAAAGCCCTTGTCCATATTATAGCATTAGACATCGTCACACCGTTTCGCGATGAAAACGGTCCTGGTCCATATTATGGTACAACTCACTGTCACACCATTTCGCGATGAAAACAGTCCTGGTACATATTATGGCACAACTCACTGTCACGCCATTTTATGTGGTGAAAACAGTCCTATCCATATTATGGTACAACTCACTGTCACACCATTTCGCGATGAAAACAGTCCTGGTACATATTATGGCACAACTCACTGTCACACCATTTTATGTGGTGAAAACAGTCCTATCCATATTATGGTACAACTCACTGTCACACCATTTCGCGATGAAAACAGTCCTGATCCATATTATGGTACAACTCACTGTCACACCATTTCGCGATGAAAACAGTCCTGGTCCATATTATGGCACAACTCACTGTCACACCATTTCGCGATGAAAAGTCCTAGTCCATTTGTATGGCACAACTCACTGTCACAACAGACTGCGAAAACAACAGTCCTGTTCCATACAGCACTGTATGTGCGTGCAGCTCACTGTCACACCAGATCAACGTGACAACAGCCCTGTTCCATACAGCACTGTATGTGCGTGCAGCTCACTGTCACACCAGATCAACGTGACAACAGCCCTGTTCCATACAGCACTGTATGTGCGTGCAGCTCACTGTCACACCAGATCAACGTGACAACAGCCTTGTTCCATACAGCACTGTATGTGCGTGCAGCTCACTGTCACACCAGATCAACGTGACAACAGCCTTGTTCCATACAGCACTGTATGTGCGTGCAGCTCACTGTCACACCAGATCAACGTGACAACAGCCTGTTCCATACAGCACTGTATGTGCGTGCAGCTCGCTGTCACACCAGATCAACGTGACAACAGCCCTGTTCCATACAGCACTGTATGTGCGTGCAGCTCACTGTCACACCAGATCAACGTGACAACAGCCCTGTTCCATACAGCACTGTATGTGCGTGCAGCTCACTGTCACACCAGATCAACGTGACAACAGTCCTGTTCCATACAGCACTGTATGTGCGTGCAGCTCACTGTCACACCAGATCAACGTGACAACAGTCCTGTTCCATACAGCACTGTATGTGCGTGCAGCTCACTGTCACACCAGATCAACGTGACAACAGCCCTGTTCCATACAGCACTGTGTATACAACACGTCTCACTATCACACCAGGTCAAGTTCATACTTGTCATTATCTCCCATCCAGTACCAGTCTGTATGTCCAGTGTCCCACCGAACATCCACTTTACCGTGTGGGACTGCCCCCTCTTCTGCCCTGATCCTCGAGGGAATGGCTATGACGGTGCCTGGTCCTCCCTGGTCCTGCACACAGTCACCATTGTTCACTGTTCATCTGCCACTGTCACTACTGTTCACTGTTCATCTGCCACTGACAGCACTGTTCATTGTTCATCTGCCATTGTCACATCTGTCACTGTCACCACTGTTCACTGTTCATCTACCACTGTCACCAACGTTCACTGTTCGCCCAACACTATCACCACTGTCCACTGTTCGTATGTTATTGTCACCACTGTTCACTGTTCACTGCCACTGTCACCACTGTTCATTGTTCATCTGCCAAGGCCCACTGTTCATCTGCCAAGGCCCACTGTTCATCTGCCACTGTCACCACTGTTCACTGTTCATTTGTCACTGTCACCACTGTTCACTGTTCATCTGCCACTGTCACCACTGTTCATCTGTCACTGTCACCACTGTTCACTGTTCATCTGACATCACTGTTCAGCTATCACACTGTTCATTGTTGATCTGCCACCGCTCACTGTTCATCTGCCACTGTTCACTTTCCATATGTCAGTGTCAACAATTTCGCCCTTTATCTGCCACTGCCATAACTATTCATCTGTCATTGTCATCATTGTTCATCTGTCATTGTCATCGAAGTTCTTTGTTAATCTGCCCCGTCAACCGTTGTTCACTGTTTATCTTTAACGTTTATCACTGTTCACTTTCTGTCACTATCACCAATTCTCACTGATCGTCTGTCGCTGTGGACACTGTTGATCTGAATACTCTTCATCTATCACTGTGTCATTGCTCAGCGTTGTTCCGTAATAATAATAATCATAATAATAATAATAATAACAAGAATAAATAAACAAATAAATAAATAAAATTTCTTATAAAGCGCTGTTCTCTAACCAGAGTTAAAAATTCACTGCGCTGTACAAACGTCTTATGACAAAAAGCACATTAACATACATTTCGAACCAACAGAATCGTAAATATTGTAGTCTACCATTATCGCCTATCAAACAATAACCATGTTACGCACACACGCACGCACGCACGCACGCACGCACGCACGCACGCACGCACGCACGCACGCACACACACACACACACACACACACACACACACACACACACACACATACACACACACATGCGCACACCAATCTGCGCTCGTCCACTCAGATACAAAAAAAAAAATCAGTACTCTTTCGTAGACTTCTCATGCTCTCTCGCCCCCCCCCCCCCCCCCTTCCCCCTGATCCGCCATTGTCAACAATGCTGACTGCAGTTATGCCAATGTCTACTGCTATTCTGTCACTGCTAACACTGTTCGTTACTGATCCGCCATTGTCAACAATGCTGACTGCAGTTATGCCAATGTCTACTGCTATTCTGTCACTGTTAACACTGTTCGTTACTGATCCGCCATTGTCAACAATGCTGACTGCAGTTATGCCAATGTCTACTGCTATTCTGTCACTGTTAACACTGTTCGTTACTGATCCGCCATTGTCAACAATGCTGACTGCAGTTATGCCAATGTCTACTGTTATTCTGTCACTGTCAGCACTGTTTAATGCAGACCTGTCACACTGCCCTGCGCTGCAGCAAGGTACCGAGAACGCAGAAATTAAGTTCCCTTCTTATTCAGAAGCCAGAACACTGTCAAAGAGGAGGCACACTTACCAGATTTTTGTTCAGACGATCCCAGTCCCGACCCCTTCTGACCCTGTCCCCAACCTTAAGAACCCTGGCCAGAGCAGCCCCTCTGGGTTTGTCTGTGGTCGCTGGTGGTCTTGACAATAACTTGCCTGCGGTCAGTGTGGGTGTGGAGGCACTAGATTTAGTGTAGCTTATCATTCCTGCCCACAGAAACGAATCAGCGAGTTCAAAAGCCTTCAGTGCACTGATAAAATAATTGCTTTGCATTTAAAGAAGCTGTCATCGCCTCGCCCTCGGCCTTCGATCGCATTTTGCATTGACCCGGATCTTAACTTATGTCAATGTTCAGTTCAGCCGGATCTTAACTTGTGTCAGTGTTCAAATCAGCCGGATCTTAACTTATGTCTCTCTGTTCAGTTTAGCCGGATCTTAACTTTTATCAATGTTTAATAAAGCAGCCGGATCTTAACTTATGTCAATGTTCAATAAGTCCGGATCCTAACTTTTATCAATGTTCAATAAAGCAGCCGGATATTAACTAACGTCAATGTTCATCAAAGCCGGATCTTATATAACCAGTGTTGGTGTTAAAAGGCCGAATCCTAGCTACAGGCATGCGCCCATTAAAGTACACACGGTGCCGGAAAAAGGGTTCGTTATCATGATTTACATCATGATGCATATAGGCATACATCTAGGGGCCAAGAAACGGTGTCAGGTAAGGAACATGCCCTGTCTCAGCAAGTATCAACGACTGCAAAACGCTTAAGCCCGTTCTTAATTGGGCGAATGTTTGTTCGCGAACCTAGTTGGAAGTATTCGGCGAACCTAGATGGTTCTTAATTGGGCGAACTTTTCTTTGCGAACCTAGTTGGAAGTATTCGTCGAAGCTATATTCGGGTCCAAAAAGCTTGCTCAACAACGTGTCTGGAGAACATGCCCCTATTCGAACGATCATTGCCTCTGATTGGCTGAGAGCAGAGTTCCTGTGGATGAAGATTCGGCGAAAAAAATAAAAATAAAAATGGATGACGGTGTCGCTAGGTTCTTCACTCGCTTCGGAGGGAATTTGTTTATTTGTTGACTTGTGGGAGGCGCAGCCTTGTCTCGGAGACCCAGAATGAGATAGTAGTTAGTTGAAATACCCTGTGAGGGATGATGAAAGTATATTGACTTGACTTGACTTGACTTTAGCCTACATTTTCGATCATGCTGTCTGCTGCGCGTCTGCCGCAAGTTCGGGCCGAAGCTTGCATCTCATTACAAGCCAGTTGAGAACGAAGTAAAGTTTGGACTGTCCGAACCATATTCGGCGAACTAAAAGTTCAATTAAGAAACGAATCATAGTTCGTCGAACTGTCCGAAGTATGTTCGGCGAACAAACGTTGGCCCAGTTAAGAACGGGCTTAGGATACGTTTCAGTACGTGTCTCGGTGGAGCAAAAGGCCTGTATATTTGGCTTGGCGGTCCGTTCAAAGCAATGCTGACAACCAATCACCACCTTACCGAAAGAGGACAGACCCGACATCAGGCAAGCCAGTATCAGGTCGTCAAAAGACAAGTCGCCGACAGCCTTGACCTTGTCTGTCGGTCCGCTCTGTGACTCCAGGTTGTTCAAGCGTGACGTCAGCTGCTTCAGCATTAGCAGAAGGCCGTCGTCGGGTGATGACGTTATTATTGTGATCTATGGTGCCTGCGTGTGACGTCATCGATGTTCGCGTTTTTTCCAGTTCAGTAAGTGACGTCATTGCCGTGTCTTCTTCCGCCCGAATGAGGTCGTTGACCTGATGACGTCGCTCCTCCACGCTCTGCTGAAGGTGGTCAAAGACGACCTTCACCGTCCTGCGCATAGCCTTGAACTTGTCCTTGCATTCGTTGATCTGAAGCAGAGACGATGCTGTGTATCAGTGTTTAGGGAAAGGCAGAGATGCCCGCAAGAACTACAAAACTACAAACACTATAAGCACAATCAAATACTATACTAGACAACGAGTTGTGTGTGTGGTTATGATTACGGATAGGGCGACACGGTAAAATGTACTGTCAGACACCGACCTGGCAAAGGCACAGTTTGGAGTCTGATGCGAGAAAGGTGACCGTGACTATATGATGTGCCTGATACATTCTAGAGCACCTAACCTTCCAGTAATGTCCTATGCGAGTACATAATGATGACAAGCAATCCTACGGAGTAATCACAAACCAAAACACTGCATAGCAACAAGCCAGTACTTTCACCAATAACAAACTTATAAAACACACACACACACACACACACACACACACACACACACACACACACACACACACACACAAACATACAGCAACACACACACACAACACACACACACACACACACACACACACACACACACACAAACACACACACACACCACACACACACATCACAACATCACAAACACACAGGCGACGCACACACACACACACACACACACACACAACACATACACACACACACCCCCACACAACACACAACACACACCACACACACACACACACACACACACAACCACACACACACACACACACACACACACACACACACACACACACACACACACACACACACACCACACACACACACACACAACGCAGGCACGCACGCACACACACACACACACACACACAACACACACACACAACACACACACACACACACCACACAAACGCAGGCACACACACCACACACACACACCACACACACACACACACACACACACACACACACACACACACACACACACACCTGTTCAGCCAGTGCTGTCGCTTTCTGCCTCAGTCTCTGTGCCTGCTGTTTCAGTTCTGTCCTCTTCTCTTTCGCCGCGTCTGTGATGACCTTCACCTCTGGACAGCTGCGGTGACTGGTCGCAGCACACAGCATGCAAAGCAGGTCTTGGTGGGAGGAGCAATAGAGTTCGCTTGGCCTATCAGTGTGGCTGTTACACGTTGATCGACGATTGGTTGCCAGTTTGAGAGCAGTTAGCTTGCTCAGATCTTGAAGGGCGTGATCTTTTGATGCAGGAAGTTTCTGATGATAACTGGTACAAGTTGGGCAGAGTTTGATGTCACACTGGAGGCAGTATGACCTGGCAGTGACGCTGGTTTGACACATGGTGCAGACATGGGGACCAGTAAGGATTTTGTGGCTCTCCACGAGAGCCACTGTGGCCAGGTCGGTGGGCAGGGCGTCCACCAGGGTGGCGAGGTCACCTTGACCTGGGCGGGTGGGGGGCTGGATGGGGGCATCGACACAGCGGACACCCGGCCTGACCCCCTCCCTTTCCCAGCCAGGAGATGACGCATTGGCGACAGGCCAGATGTGCACAGGGCAGTATCTTGGGCTCTGTGTAGTCCTCGTGACACACCGGACATTCGTACTCGCTGGTCATTGGTACACCTGCCATGATAGCTGTACACACACACACACCACACACACACACACACACACACACACACACACACACACACACACACACACACACACACACACACACACACACACATTCATTTATTCATTCATTCATTCTTGTTAAGTGTGTTTATCAAAATTGCATCCATCGATGAACTGAAACAGATGAGGTAGTGGTTTGAAGACCCGTATATCATTCATTCGTTCATCAAATTATCTATTATTATTCTTTTCGTTGAATGGCTGGCTCATTGATAAACGGATACCATTATTCGCCATTTTATCTGATTACTTACCGACAAATGTATCTATTCATTTATATCTTGATGGCAGGAATTTGTGTGTGAAGATGGCACGCACTGGGATCGGAACTTCCGTGACAGCTCCCACGTCCAGCTGTGGACAAGAGAAGGCCTAATGCTGATGACGATGGTGTGTAGGTATGCACACAAATGCCGCACAAAATAGCATGTTCTCTGTGATGACCACAGCTGTGGACAAGAGAAGGCCTAATGCTGATGACGATGGTGTGTAGGTATGCACACAAATGCCGCATAAAATAGCATGTTCTCTGTGATGACCACAGCTGTGGACAAGAGGAGGCCTAATAATGTTGACGGTGGTATGTAGGTATGCACACAAATACCGCGTAAAGTAACATGTTCTCTGTGATGACCACAGCTGTGGACAAGAGAAGGTCTAATAATGTTGACGGTGGTGTGTAGGTATGCACACCAATACCGCATAAAATAGCATGTTCTCTGTGATGAAGACCTCATGATGACGGTGCCGATGCGATTGTGTGTGATGTGCGCTCGCGCTGGAGAGAGAGTGTGTGTGTGTGTGTGCGTGTTGTGTGTGTGTGTGTGTGTGCTGTACATTTCCATAAATACTGATTATTTTTTCAACTCTGTATATATTTTTACATCTACTCTGTATAGCTGTACTTTTATGTGTGAGTTGGTGGGTTGATGACTACTTTATTGGTATGAATGTCTTTGGTAGTTTTAACTTGTGGGGGCCTACATGTATGTGCTTATTGGTATGAATGTCTTTGGTGGTTTTAGCTTGTGGGGGCCTACATGTATGTGCTGTGTTACATCTGGCGCTGTGAATACGCATGTTTTTGTGTGGAAGTGTTTATGCGCCACATATAAATTTTCATTCATTCATAATGACCGGTGGTATGCACGCATACCTAATGCCGCATAAAGTAGCGTCACGTTCACTGCGATGACCACAGCTGTGGATAAGAGAAGGCCTAATGACTGGTGGTGTGCATGCATACCAATATCGCATAATGTAACGTCATGTCAGTTCACGTGATAACCACAGCTGTGGACAAGAGGGAAAACTGGCGAAAATATTCAGCGTCTTTTAAAGAAAAGCAACAGCCCATTGTTCTCCCTTTCCGTTGTTGGAATATTACATGCCTGTGATTTACATCATGCCGACTGATATGTCACCAAAGAACAAACATTTCCAGCATATTTAACTGTGTAGATATAGCACGACCTTTCCACGAAACAGCGGATTAGTGACGGGCACAAGATAATAAAACCCCGTCGAAGATTATTTTTATTTTTATTTTTTCATTGCCGCTATTACTCATATTAGCGGTAGCATTTCATGATATATAATAAAAACCCGTCGAAGATTTTTTTTCTTTTTTTTTCTTTTCTTCTTTTTTTCTTTTTTTTTCTTTTCTTCTTTTTTTCATTTTTTTTTTCATTGCCGTTATTACTCATATTAGTGGTAGCATTTCATGATATGCTACTTTATATCATACATGTAGGCCTGCCTGCGCGGAAAATCGTACTTGGATCCCCCTCCCAACCCACTCTCCCCTCCCCTCCCAACCCCCCTGTTGTGATTGCGATAGTGCTGCGGTTTCTTCGTCGCTGGTGTGTTCCATTCAAAGGAGACAGTTGGTCTCTCCGTCACGAACGTGTGGCACACCATGCTACATGACATCTGTTGACAACATGAAACGTCATTTTATAGTCCTGTGACTGACCGTGCTCGAAAAGCGATCACGGCGTTTAGTGAGTGTCACCCATGCTACAGAAAGGCTGTGTCAGTGTGACTGTATGAACTACATGCGCCTCGCTGTACCGTTTCCACATTCCATACCTGATCCCTGTCAGTGAAGCTAAACACCGAATGTAGTAGGTCGATCAGCTGTTCGTGCGTCTCTTCGGTTGTGTGTGTGTGTGTGTGTGTGTGTGTGTGTGTGTGTGTGTGTGTGTGTGTGTGCGTCTCTCTCTCCTCTCTCTCTCTCTCTCTCTCTCTCTCTCTCTCTCTCTCTCTCTCTCTCTCTCTCTCTCTCTCTCTCTCTCTCTCTCTCTCTTTGTGTGTGTGTGTGTGTTCTCTTCCCCTCCTCTCTCTCTCTCTCTCTCTCTCTCTCTCTCTCTCTCTCTCTCTCTCTCTCTCTCTCTCTCTCTCTCTCTCTCTCTCTCTCAGTGAGGCTCCAGGGTACATATCTAACCTGTACACACACACTCCCTCACGCTATTCCAACTCTAGGAACTATCACCTTAGTTTGCCTAGGCCAAGGATATTCAAAACAAGTATATCCTTCTCTGGTGTTTATCTATCTGACAGTCAGATCTTGTCAGTCACTCAGCTCTTTCAAGCGTAAACTTCGTGCACACCTTGAAGTAGTTACATAGGATGGACTGTGACATAATACTCCGCCCAATCCTTCCGACTGCTTGTGATAGTGCCCCCCCCCCCGCCCCACCCCCCACCCCTTACTGTTCTTTATAAGATAGCATTCACTGTTTGTTTTTTTCTGTTTGTTTTTTCTCTCCAATACCGGTGTTGAATTGATCAGATATGTTCTGCTGCCTTATTTACAGGTTGTATGCTCATAATGTATAACTGAGTGATGTATGCATGTGTACATCTGGTGCTGTGAGGACTGACATACTTTTATAACGGATGGTAGACAACAGAGGACTAACATACCTTTATAACGGATGGTAGACAACAGAGGACTGGCATACCTTTAAAACGGATGGTAGACAACAGAGGACTGACATAACTTTATAACTGACTGATGGTAGACAACAGAGGACTAGCATACCTTTATAACGGATGGTAGATAACAGAGGACTGACAGAGCTAATAGAAGGCTACAGAGGACTGAGAGTTCCAAGGCCTACCTGTGTCAGCTAGTACAAGTCCAGTTATTCAGGGGAATTCGTCCTTAGGTGATCCCATGTGCTTGACAGGACATTAAAATACAAGAACTAACTAAATTAAGGGAAGAACACACACCATTTGAATTATTGCTTTGACTGTTATTATTATTATTCGCAGACCTACGGAAATTGATCGACTTTCGGACTCACAGAAGGGTATAAGCTTACTTTTAAAAAAAAAATTGAAACAAGAAGGAATCTTAGAAGTAAGTATATCAGCCACACCTTTATGACTGTTACCGGTATGCACCACTTACCTGTCAGTGGTTGTACAACCCCCTTCTCCTGATGTCTGAATCGTTGGCTGTCGGCCTGGCTGTCTTGTCACAGTGTACACCGCACAGTCGGTGCGTGCAGGCGGAACGAGTGAAGCACTGTGTCGGCCTGGCTGTCTTGTCACAGTGTACACCGCACAGTCGGTGAGTGCAGGCGGAACGAGTGAAGCACTGTGTCGGCCTGGCTGTCTTGTCACAGTGTACACCGCACAGTCGGTGAGTGCAGGCGGAACGAGTGAAGCACTGTGTCGGCCTGGCTGTCTTGTCACAGTGTACACCGCACAGTCGGTGAGTGCAGGCGGAACGAGTGAAGCACTGTGTCGGCCTGGCTGTCTTGTCACAGTGTACACCGCACAGTCGGTGAGTGCAGGCGGAACGAGTGAAGCACTGTGTCGGCCTGGCTGTCTTGTCACAGTGTACACCGCACAGTCGGTGAGTGCAGGCGGAACGAGTGAAGCACTCTGTCGTTCTGAGTACCCGGCCGTGTGTCAGTCCATGTATGGAGAGTCGGCAGGGACCCAGTCAACTTTCGGTTTCGGTACAGGCCATTGCAAAACGCATTTCAACCCGCCACTGATACTGATAATCCCGGCTTTAAAAGTGTCAGGCAGGTTCCCGCACGGGTCGAGTTACGTGATGCTTTGTGTGCGTGTGTGTGTGTGTGTGTGTGTGTGTGTGTGTGTGTGTGTGTGTGTGTGTGTGTGTGTGTGTGTGTGTGTGTGTGTGTGCGCGCTGCGCTCTGACTGTGTGCGTGCCAGTGTGTATGTGTGCGTGTGCGTGCGTGCGCGTGCGTGCGTGCGTGCGTGTGCGTGCGTGCGTGTGTGTATGTGTGTGTGTGTCGTGCCCGTGTGTGTGTGTGGGTTGTGTGTGTGTGTGTGTGTGTTGTGTGTGTGTGTGTGTGTGTGTGTGTGTGTGTGTGTGTGTGTGTGTGTGTGTGTGTGCCTCTGTGTGTGTGTGTGTGTGTGTGTGCTGTGTGGTGTGTGTGTGTGTGTGTGTGTGTGTGTGTGTGTGTGTGTGTGTGTGTGTGTGTGATTATTCAATGTTTAGACTCAACAAACAGAAGAGTTAATTAGCGCTCGAAAGACACCACCCACTGACACTGGTTCCCTGATTTGGGAGTTTGGCAGTCAGCTATAGAACTGTGCTTACCGTTCTGCTTGCCTGCCATGCCGCAGTGCAGGCAGAACGAGTGAAACACTCTGTCGATCTGAGTATCCTGCCGTGTGTCAGTCCATGTACGGAGAGTCGGCTGGGACCCAGTCAACTTTCGGTTTAGGTACAGGCCATTGCAAAAAGCATTTCAACCAACCACTGATACTGATAATCCCGGCTTTAAAAGTGTCAGGCCGAATCGATTCACGGGGAAGTTTTCAGTTCGCGTAGTGCTCATTTGTATGCCCACCTCTCATCTCATGTTACACTGGTGTTGAACATCTGGTAACATATTCTCTCTCTCTCTCTCTCTCTCTCTCTCTCTCTCTCTCTCTCTCTCTCTCTCTCTCTCTCTCTCTCTCTCTCTCTCTCTCTCTCTCTCTCTCTCTCTCTCTCTCTCTCTCTCTCTCTCTCTCTCTCTCTCTCTCTCTCTCTCTCTCTCTCTCTCTCTCTCTCTCTCTTCTATCCCGTGTAGTAATAGTTGTCATTATCGATGCAAAACTGAAACCTTTTTTTTAATTTTTTTTTGGCTTTGTATCAAACTGTATGTGCACCCCTTCATGAAGGGCCATGGCCTTTATATGAATAAAACATCAATCTTCTCTCTCTCTCTCTCTCTCTCTCTCTCTCTCTCTCTCTCTCTCTCTCTCTCTCTCTCTCTCTCTCTCTCTCTCTCTCTCGATTTATTCAAGTTCAGCCTGGTTTATTCTGGTCCTGTTCTCTGGAACTCATTGCCCAGCAAATTGAGGATTCCAGTCAGTCCTTCAGTGTTTAAAAAGCATCTTACGCTTCATATGTTATCTCTGTTAGGTGTTACGTGAAACCATGATCATAGATATCTCTATCTCTGTCCATGTGCTGCTCCAACCCGTGTTGTGCTGCTTCAGGCAGCCCATACATTCTGTGTGTCTGTGCTCTATGTGCATGTAGTTTTCGATGACAAACATGTTCTTAATCTTATGTGCGCGCGCGCGTGTGTATATGTTTACCCCAGATCAAGCTAATTTTTATATGTAGATATATATATATTTTTGTTTTTTAATGCTCATTATCTACTTGTTTCTCGGTCTACTGGTGTCCATTTTAACATGAATTGTATGAATGTACACGTACTTAACATACTGTAGCTCACTGTATCCTTAGTTAATAGTAGTTTCCCTCATGGGCGAGGGCTGGATGTAAAAGACCTCGAGTCTTCTCCACTACCCTCGTAAAATAAAGTTTATTCATTCATTCATTCATTCATTCATTCTTCTCATTCTCTCTCTCTCTCTCTCTCTCTCTCTCTCTCTCTCTCTCTCTCTCTCTCTCTCTCTCTCTCTCTCTCTCTCTCTCTCTCTCTCTCTCTCTCTCTGTAGAAAGAGAGAGATACAAAGGTACATCGGTGTGTGTGTGTGTGTGGGGGATCTTTAACGTGCGTAAGCTCATGCCAGTGATTTACAGAGTTGTTAAGTTTGTTTGCCGTTCTCTTTCTTTGTCAGTCGAGGCTGTTTCCGTTGCTGTGGGATCTTTAGCGTGCGCAAGCTCATAGTACACGGGACTTCAGTTTATTTTCTCGGCAGAGGGACAAGACCTGGAATCCCGGTGCAGTCAAATGTCTGAGCTACTCGGCTACACCGTTATCTCTGACTCAGGTGGGAAGACGAGCGTGACAGTGAGTCTGCGCGTCTCGCTGCTCTGTGAGCGAAGCGAAAGCAACTGTCCTGAAAAACAAACAAAAAACAAACAATCAAAAACCAACAGAGACGGCGAGTGGTTACCCGGGGCGACGTCACGTGATCCGATCACTTCCGTGTTGACGGTGTTTCCTTTGCAGTGTGAAGCAAAGCAGTGGCTGTGTGCAAATCTCACAGGTGGGTCTTTTGACCGTCAGTCTTCTATTGTTTAACATCAGCTGTGTCAGTCATCTGTAGTCTACCATCAGTTATGTCAGTCGTCTGTAGTCTACCATCAGTTATATCAGTCCTCTGTAGTCTACCATCAGTTATGTTAGTCCTCTGTTGTCTATCATCAGTTATATCAGTCCGCTGTAGTCTACCATCAGTTATGTCAGTCCTCTGTTGTCTGCTATCAATTATGTCAGCCGTCTGCAGTCTGCTATCAGTTATGTCAGTCCTCTGTTGTCTACTATCAGTTATGTCAGTCCTCTGTTTCTACCATCAGTTATGTCATTCTTCTGTAATCAAGTATCAGTTCTGTCTGTGTTCTGCTATCACTTCTATCAGCTCTACTATTCATCTGGAGTCGATAATTGTACGATCTTAATGAAATATTAAAATGGCTCCCATCGCTGCCCATCTTAATACAGGAGTCATTCTGGTGGTGACAGTGTAGCGATAGGTATATACTCTCTCTCTTCCCCACCTCCATACCCCCCCTTCTCCCCGTCCCTAATAAGCCTTATGGTTTCTGTGGAAGTTAAGCACCATGTTTACTTTAGGCTAAACTTCTCGTGTGCTTGGAGCAGGTTAAACGACCATGATCCGCATTAAAAATTTGTGACTGAACGTGCCGCTGATTTAATATCGAGTTTATAACGTGACTTTCTCCCATCTTCTTTCACGCGCTGATTCCGCGTTGCGCGCTCTTTTCCCGCGCGGTATTTTGACGTCACCAAAGTGTCTTTGGCGTCACGGAGAGAACACCAGAAGCTCTCAGTTTTGTGCATACGTCACGGAAGAGATGCTTTTGCAATCAATTTTGTTACCGATTGCTGTGGAGTGAATGTTTGATGACGTGTTGCACCGTTCTAGAAAAGAAAAGAAAGGATGTCCATGAGAAAAGCTGTGGTCTGTTGGGTTTTACCCCAATCTATTTTTAACTCATAATGACAGGTAACGTTTGGATAAAATTAGCCGGCAGATGGAGAAAAAAAAAGATGCAACAAACAAACCTTGATTTTATTTTTTTAAATACAAAATCAATACTTTCCCCCATAACCGAAAGCTAGTTCCTTTAATAAACATAACAAACGTGTGTGTGTGTGTGTGTGTGTGTGTGTGTGTACAGCTATCATGGCAGGTGTACCAATGACCAGCGAGTACGAATGTCCGGTGTGTCGCGAGGACTACACAGAGCCCAAGATACTGCCCTGTGCACATCTGGCCTGTCGCCAATGCGTCATCTCCTGGCTGGGAAAGGGAGGGGGTCAGGCCGGGTGTCCGCTGTGTCGTGCCCCCATCCAGCCCCCCACCCGCCCAGGTCAAGGTGACCTCGCCACCCTGGTGGACGCCCTGCCCACCGACCTGGCCACAGTGGCTCTCGTGGAGAGCCACAAAATCCTTACTGGTCCCCATGTCTGCACCATGTGTCAAACCAGCGTCACTGCCAGGTCATACTGCCCCCAGTGTGACATCAAACTCTGCCCAACTTGTACCAGTTATCATCAGAAACTTCCTGCATCAAAAGATCACGCCCTTCAAGATCTGAGCAAGCTAACTGCTCTCAAACTGGCAACCAATCGTCGATCAACGTGTAACAGCCACACTGATAGGCCAAGCGAACTCTATTGCTCCTCCCACCAAGACCTGCTTTGCATGCTGTGTGCTGCGACCAGTCACCGCAGCTGTCCAGAGGTGAAGGTCATCACAGACGCGGCGAAAGAGAAGAGGACAGAACTGAAACAGCAGGCACAGAGACTGAGGCAGAAAGCGACAGCGCTGGCTGAACAGGTGTGTGTGGGGTGTGTGTGTGTGTGTGTGTGTGTGTGTGTGTGTGTGTGTGTGTGTGTGTGTGTGTGTGTGTGTGTTTAGCTCTGCGTTTTGTTGAATACATACTTAATTGTCTCTGCCTCAGATCAACGAATGCAAGGACAAGTTCAAGGCGATGCGCGGGAAGGTGAAGGTCGTCTTTGACCACCTTCAGCAGAGTGTGGAGGAGCGACGTCATCAGGTCAACGACCTCATTCGGGCGGAAGAAGACACGGCAATGACGTCACTTACTGAGCTGGAGAATGTACGAGCATCGACGATGTCACACGCAGGGGCCATAGATCACATGGTGACGTCATCGCCTGACGACGGCCTTCTGCTAATGGTGAAGCAGCTGACGTCACGCATGAACGACCTGGAGTCACAGAGCGTAACCACAGATAAGGTCAAGGCTGTCGATGACATCTCTTTTGACGACCAGATACTGACTCGCTTAAAGTCGGATCTGTCCACATTCGGTAAAAGTCGTTTGCTTTCTCTGTTGCTTTTACTGGTAGACTGAACAAAAAGTAGGCCTTTTCCAGTTTCCGAGCTGAAACACCTGAACTCTTTCTTTTACACGGGGTGGATGCTTCTCATGTTTACGTGGGTGCTTTGGCGCTAGGTTGCTTCTACAGTCATATTAGTACCAGAACCGTTTGGAGGGCGCTGACCGCGTCGCTGGACAGCTGCGCGGAGATAAAGAGTACCCCTTCAATGGCAGAGTTTGGAGGAAGGTGCCGGAAAGCGGTGCTCGGAGTGTGGGTACTAATATGACCGTAGAAGCAACCTAGCGCCCAAGCACCCTCGTAAACATGAGACGCATCCACCCCGGGTGAAAGAAAGAGTTCCGTCTCGATTCAAACGATTTGGGTTTTATTTGTGCTGGTGTAAACTTTGTTGGTGGCTATAAATGACATGCCTTGTTTTATTTGAGTTGTTTGTAACAAACTTAGTACTGTCTGAGCACCAACAAAAAACTGCTCGTTAGCTGACAGTTTTCTGGACCCTATGGCGTAACTAAATACGGCAGTGGTTGAAGGAAGGATGTCGTAAACCAGTGCTTGGAGTTTGCAGAGGATGTGGTGTTTACGTTTGAATGTGTAACGTCTTTCGGGCGCTAATCAACTCCCTTGTTTCTCGATTCTGCGTAGGCATTGTGGGCCTCTTTTTGTTTCAGACTGAGACAAACTGCTGAAGAGACTGAACAGCGACTGTTGTCTTTATGGCAATGATTTGTTTCTGTTTGCAGGAAAGGTACGCCTTCCCACATATGCACTGACCCCATCACAACACACTGCTTGGCGAATACACAGGCTACGTCGCACAGCACAGCGAGACCCAGAGTTGATTCAGTCCTAGTTTTACGTGGGGGAGTAAAAACTAATTTGCTTATTTATTACAGAAATCTTTCCATATTGCATGTGTTTTAGTATTGACAGATTCTGAAAGTAAAATTACAGTATTTGTGTTCATAGCATGTATTGTTGCTATGGAAATGGTAGTAAACAGCGGCCATATTGAATTCTTTAGGAACGTTTTTTCACCTTTCATTCTGGCATCTCCCATTCCATTTTTTTGCACACAAGTACATATAACTGTTCTTTACAGACCGGGCCTCTTCTGACCATGTGCCCCACCTTAAGAACCCTGGCCAGAGCCGCCCGGCCTCTGGCTGTGAGACGGTTTGGCCTAGCGGTAAGGCGTTAAGCCCGTTCTTAACTGGGCGAATGTTTGGTCGCGAACCTAGTTGGAAGTATTCGGCGAACCTAGTTGGTTCTTAATTGGGTGAACTTTTCTTCGCGAACCTAGTTGGAAGTATTCGTCGAAGCTATATTCGGGGTCCAAAAAGCTTCGCTCAACGTGTTCTGGGAACATTCGCCCTATTCGACGATTATTGCCTCTGATTGGCTGAGAGCAGAGCTCTCCTGTGGATGAAGAAGAAACGAAAATAAAAATGGATGACGGTTCGCTAGGTTCTCCACTCGCTTCGGAGGGAATTTGTTTATTTGTTGACTTGTGGGAGGCGCAGCCTTGTCTCGGGACCCAGAATGAGATAGTAGTTAGTTGAATTACCCTGTGAGGGATGATTAAAGTATCTTGACTTGACTTGACTTTAGCCTACATTTTCGATCATGCTGTCTGCTGTCTGCATCTCATTACAAGCCAGTTGAGAACGAAGTAAAGTTCGTCGAACTGTCCGAACCATGTTCGGTGAACTAAAACTTCAATTAAGAAACGAATCATAATTCGGCGAACAAACATTCGCCCAGTTAAGAACGGGCTTAACGCCTTACCCGCTAGGCCAAACCGGCTCACAGCCGGAGGCCGGGCGGCTCTGGCCAGGGTTCTTAAGGTGGGGCACATGGTCAGAAGGGGCTCGGACTGGGATCCTTACGATGGTCGGGTAAGTCTTGTTCTTTTTCTTTCGTGGTGCTTTGTTTACAGTGACGGTGAACAGTGGTGACAGTGACAGAAGGTCAGTGAACACTGTTTACAGTGACGTGTAAACAATGCTGACAGTAACAGGTGAATAATGAACGGTTCTGACAGCGACACATGAATAGTAAACAGTGCCAGATGAGAAGTGCTGACAGATGAACAGTGATGACAGTGCCAGATGATCAGCGGTTACATATGAACAGTGAACAGTGCCGACAGACGAACAGTGAACAGTGCCGACAGATGAACCGTGATGTCAGTGTCAGACGATCAGTGTTTACAGATGAACTGTGAACAGTGCTGACAGATGAACTGTGAACAGTGCTGACAGATGGACAGTGAACAGTGCCGACAGACGAACAGTGAACAGTGCTGACAGATGAACCGTGATGACAGTGTCAGACGATCAGTGGTTACAGATTAACAGTAAACAGTGCCAACAGATGAACTGTGAACAGTGCTGACAGATGAACAGTGAACAGTGCTGACAGATGAACAGAGCTGATAGTGACAGACAAATAGTGAACAGCGTTGACATTGAACAGTGTTGACAGTGACAGATGAACAGTGAACCGTACTGACACTGACATATCACCAGTGAACAGCTGTGATAGATGAACAGTGGTGACAGATATGAACAATGAACATTGGGACAGTGACAGATGAACAATGAAGACGGTGACAGATGAACAGCGGCGTCAGTGACAGTTGAAAGATGAACAACAGTGAGAGTGACAGATGAGCTGTAAACAGCAGTGGCAGCGAGAGATGAACCGTGAACAGCAGTGACAGTGACAGATGAACAGAGAGTAGCAGTGACAGACGAACAGTGAACAGCAGTGACAACGAGAGATGAGCAATGAATGGCAGTGACAGCGAGAGATGAACAGTGAACAGTGGTGTCTGTGTGCAGGTTTGGGGTGGACCAGGCACCGTCATAGCCATTCCATCACGAATGCCGTCAACATGGGGAGATGACCCGTACGGATAGGTGGATGTCCGCTGGGATACTGGACATGATGGCTATTACTGTGTGGGATCTTCTGACCAGTATGAACTTGACCTGGTGTGACAGTCATTTAATTGTGCAGTGCTGGTATAAATAATGAATGGACTTTCAGTTCAGTTCAGTTCAAGATGGTATCTATGCGCTCGGAAAAGCCCATATACGCTCCACCCCGTCTCTCAGATGTTTCCCCAACGTCGCCTTTGAAAAGGTTCCAATGTTTGTCTGATTGACGATGGCCCTCTCTCGTCCTTTCAAGGAAGATCGTCCAGCGCTTCCTCTTTCCACGCCTCTCTCCTCCAGGTGATCGATGGTGTGATGTCCTTGGCTTTGTGCCCGCAGGTAATGTCTCAAGCCCCTCAGCAATTCAGATCTACCGAGAACCAAGCCACTTGTCAGGGTTGCTTTGTCCGCCAGTCTGTCTGCTCGGTCGTTTCCCTTCACTCCGGCATGTCCAGGGCAGTACATCCACAGGACTTTTCGAAGGTGGATGTCGACTATTTACACATTCCAGTCTGGGCTTCCCATTCCACCTTTCACTGAATGAACTTTCTGCATGCTGGATTCAAGCTGTATTGGCATCTCTGGGACTAGCCACTTTTACTGCGTTGAACGGTTATTGTTTTATTTTCTTGTCTGGCATATCCCCTAAGGTTGACACTGAACATGATCCGCAGAAATGGGTTTGTGACTGAACGTGCCGTTGATTTAACGTCGATTTTATCACGGTGACGTTTCTGGACACATTAACAAACTCTTACTTCACGAGCTGATTACCGCGTTGTGCGCTCAGCTTTGCCCGCGCTTCATGTTGACGTCATCAAGTGTCTTTGGCGTAGCAAGAGTACCAGACGCTCTCAGTTTTGCGTACAGGTCCGGAAGAAATGGATTGGGTAAGTGTGTGTGTGTGTGTGTGTGTGTGTGTGTGGAGAGAGAGAAGAGAGAGAGAGAGAGAGAGAGAGAGAGAGAGAGAGAGAGAGAGAGAGAGAGAGAGGCAATATTGCGAGGAATACAATACTGTGATTACATATGATTTTTAAGGTTTTATGTATACATCAGTTTTTGTTGATCCTGTAAAGTGCGGTGTGCTCACGCTTGTCGGTGAGATACGGCGCTATAGAAATGACCGATATTATTGTTATTATTAATATTATTATTATCAGACTTTGGCAAGTCTCATGTCTTGCCAGGAGGCTCAGATGACTGTGTTTGTGTACCATATACACGTGATCAGTTCAGTACACTTAGCTAACGTATATTATGTTGCTTATGTATATTTAAGGGCTGTAATCGAGATTAGCTGTGGTTGTTTGACATGTCCAGATGGGGTTGTCATAGTGTTTAACTTTTAGTTTTAGTACGGTTGATCTGTAACCGATGTACCACTTAGGTGAGCAGACGGTCAGTGTCATATGACATTGCATGCTCCCGGGATTTTCCAGAGTCTGGGGAAAGTATAGAGCGACGACTATAGACTGGCAAGAAGAAAGGATGCATATGTCTATTATTTGCGCTGCTGAGACTTTGTTGCAGACATGTACTCCTATATTTAGAACCGCTGTAGTAACTCTTTGCTTAGTTTACTTCCGCAACTATACGTAACTATAACCGTAACTGTAACTATAATTATGCTAGAAGTTGTTTATGTCACACTTGTATTCCATGTGACGAGAGTATTTGTTGTTGCTTTTTGAAGTATTGTTAGCAACGTTGTCAGCTTGAAAATTGCTGTAACATTTTAAAATCATCTTCATTCAGAAAACCTGTTGAACTTTCATGGTGGTATTCCCGCTCGGCGAGTACTGTTTGTTGACCAACGAGCGTGTATGTGTAACTGAGTTCACTATGACTAAGACAGCGCTGCTACCGACGCTCAGTCGTCTTGCTCCTTTTTTGACGCGCACCCTTCGAACAACTGTCGTAATGTGATCTATCGCTACATTGGTGTGAAGTCTCTAGATTTTCCATTCATATTTCTCATTGATAAATTTAGTCTGGTCGAGGTCACGAACTACATGAACGCTGTCGTTATATAAGCAAGGAGCTGCTATTTACTATTATAATCATTTCCCCAATTTATGTTTACTGACCTTTCGTGATACTTAAATTTCGGAGGAGGGTTCGGTTAGACACATCCTTTGTTTGGCGGAGATTGTAGCCGTGAAGAATAAGTCATTATATTGTTTGGCTGGGAGAAAAATTCCCCCTTTTTTTTTTTTTTTTT
>JABMCL010002677.1:0-2500 GCA_018857735.1 Alviniconcha marisindica
TTCAGCCTTGGTGCAGTGCACTCTGCAAAAGGCATTGAAACACGAAGGGTGCATTACATTGTTAATGTGACCTCCTCAGCCATAAACCAGGCTGAATCATCCATATAACCTAGTCTGCATTGGGAAAATCCTACTTCTCCTTCTCCTCACGAGGTTTGGGATGGAGTAGCCGGCAGCTCAGGTTCCTATTTTTATTTTCATTTTAACCAAGCTTGACCGTGAGTAGTGTTGGTACGCACTTGAACATCACCTTGTCTGTAACTTCATAGCTATGTCATCAATCCCTATCTATGTCACGTTGTCTATTTTCTTGACCTTGTTCTATATCAGTGGTCTACTACATAACTTCATACTCATGTCATGTTGTCCATTCTTGCCGTTTACCAAGCTCAACCTTGAGTAGTATCGGTGCTTACTCGAACAACACCTTCTGGTTTATAACTTCGTAGCTTTGTCATAAGTCCATAGCTAGGTCACGTTGGCTATTTTCTTAACTTCGTTCTGTATCTGTGGGCTACTAGTAACTTCATACTCATGTCATGTTGTCCGTTCTTGGCGTTTACAGCCCCAAAATGAAAGGTGCCAACTGATTAAAGAGCATATGTCACCAGGGGAGATCACTGAACATTTTCAGTCTCTGCAGATTTGTGACCGAACGTGCCGTTGATTTTATAACGATTTTAGAAGAGGACTTTCCCAGACAGTGTTACTGACACTGTTTTCACGAGCTCTTTTCCGTGTTTTAGTATGACATGGACAGTGTGTGTGAAATAATTTAATTTTCCTAACCTTTTTGTGGGGAACAGCACAAAAAACACGGAAATAAATTGATATTGTTTGAAGTTGCCAAGACGAGCAATGAAATGATGTCCTTATCAATCGCGTTTTTCGAACATTTTATGTGTTTGGATCAATACAATGATGGGGAAATCATTTTGACGTCATTGCAATATTAATAATTTGACGTCAAGAGTATAGAAAGGAGAAGGAAGAGTCGAAGGAAACAATGGCTCTAAGCTAGAAGTAGTTACTGATGGGAACAATGACAAAACTGAAAAGAATGACTAGGAATATGTACACAACAAGAACACACGGGACGGAACAGTTGTGTGCCGCCTTCGGTTGTATTAACAGATAATAAATGCATTCTTTCATGTGCTATTATATGGAGCAAATAGCCCACCGAGCGAAAGCAACGAAGAACTGAGAATGAAACAGTGGTGTTTGTATCTTCATAGTTTTTTTCATTTTTTTCAAGATTATGCAATCAAATTAGAGACAATTGGGAGTTACTACCATAAAATTTATCTTCGGAGGACCAAAATATATATAAAAAACAAAGCAACGTTCAGCTCGATTAGCAACAGACCGACGATGCAGATACAGGTTGCGGCTGGTAAACCTGGGTAAGGGTGACCAGGTGGAGAGGTGGAGAGAGCTGTGCCCAAGGTTAGATGTCTGCGGTAGGAAACTGGCAAAGCTGTTACTGGACAAGTGAAAGAAAAGGTTCCTGAAACTTCTTTCTGATTGATATGAGTAGCCTACCGGAACCATACGTTTAAATATTCTACTACTACCAGTTTGTGTAGCGTATGTTTGGCGTGCCACTGGCCGGTATGTTTTTTCTTCTTCTTTTTCTTCGAAAATGGTGTCTGAAATATTTCCTGTAGTAGCATCGGATCAATACGCTGAGAAAATTTCGTCACCCAATACCTTGCACCTCAATCCATCGCCGAGCATTATTAGTCTATTGGTCTCATCCACTAGAGTGAGGTACACATTGCACGGTCAGGAGATTTATTCAAAGAAAGATATCTGCACATCATATTTCATTATTTGTGTTATTGCACTCTGTACGTCGCTCTTCCAGTGTTCTTTCGAGCGTGGACGTCATTCAGTCTTTTACGTATGTTTTACGTGTTGTTATTTTCTAAGACATGGTGTGAAAGCGCGAGAGAAAGCGAGATGTAATACCAACAACCTCTCGCAAATACCATCCAAAAATAAATAAATAAAAAAAAAATAAAGAAGAAGAAAAAAAGGAATATCTGGCTGTGGCTCGTTTGTTGTTGCCTACTTCCAGCCTGCTACTTCTATTGACAGTTTACAAATATTATTCCATGTCTGTTGGTCTAGCACGATCACTGTGTCATCTCCATGCATACATATCCCTCTTGTCCGCCCCGATACTGGCTTACTGCGACATAACCTCTCCAAATCTTGTGCTTCATGGACAGTCTAGCAGATTTTCTTCTGGAGGGTGTGTGTGTGTGTGTGTGTGTGGTGTGTGTGTGTGTGTGTGTGTGTGTGTGTGTGTGTGTGTGTGCATCTCTGACATAGTGTTTAAAAACCCTTGTCGATATCTTCTTCTTTTGTCTTCTTTTTTGATAAGATTTTCCATCTCGATGTGTGTATGCTTGTTCAGCGCTTTGAGCCGCAGGGTAGGCGCTTTACAAATGTCCATTATTATTGTTATTATTATTATTATCATCATTATAGA
>JABMCL010002677.1:7500-15000 GCA_018857735.1 Alviniconcha marisindica
TGACGTAGTCTAGGACGACGTCGTCGAGGAAGCAAGAGGAGTGGTTGGCCACGTCATCGGGAAAGGTGTAGCTGTGGACCTGCTCCTTCTTCTCTATGTCGTAGATCACCTGACTTGGCAGACAACATGCGTGCCATATGTGACTAGGGCACCTTACTAGGACGGCAACACAGTATAGGCAGGCAACAACAGACAACGTGACTAGGTAGATAGCGGACACGTAAGCAACTGGATCAACCGATTTGGTAGACAGCAGGCACGTAAGTAACTGGATCACCTGACTTGGTACACAACTGACACGTAAGTAACTGGATCACCTGAATTAGTACACAACTGACACGTGAGTAACTGGATCACCTGAATTAGTACACAACTGACACGTGAGTAACTGGATCACCTGAATTAGTACACAACTGATACGTGAGTAACGGGATCACCTGAATTAGTACACAACAGACACGTGAGTAACTGGATCACCTGAATTAGTACACAACTGACACGTGAGTAACTGCATCACCTGAATTGGTAGACAACAGACACATGACAGGTATTAAATCACTGACTTGGCACACAGTTAACAGACTCTCCATCCGTACTGACTTGGCTGGCACAAACACATGAAAACTAGGTCACCTGGTCAGGCAGACAACAAGCACATTGTAGGTAACTACATCACCTAGCCAGGCAGACAACAGGCACATGACATGTAACTGCACCCCCTAACTAGGCAGACAACAGACACATTCATTGTTACTACACCACCTAACTAGGCAGACAACAGGCACATGACACGTAACTGCATCATCGAACTAGGCAGGCTACAGGCACATTATATGTAACTACACCACCTAAATAAGCAGACAGCAGGCACATTATATGTAACTACATCATCTAACTAGGCACACAACAGGCACTTGACATGTAACTACACCACATAAATATAGGAAGACAACAAGCACATGACAAGTAACTGCACCACCTAACTAGGCAGACTACAGGCACATGACATGTAACTACACCACCTAAATAGGCAGACCAAAGGCACATGACATGTAACTGCACCACCTAACTATGCAAACAGCCACTTTATATGTAACTGCACTTCCTAACTAGGCAGACAACAGGTACATGACATGTAACTGCATCACCTCACTAGGCAGACAACAGGCACATGACATGTAACTGCACCACCTAAATAAGCAGACAACAGGCACATGGCATATAACTACACCACCTAAATAGGCAGACAACAGGCACTTTAATTGTAACTACATCACCTAACTAGGTAGACAACAGGCACATGGCAAGTAACTACATCACCTAACTAGGCAGACAACACACACATTATAGACACATTATAGACAACAGACACAGACACATTATATGTAAATGCATCACCTAACTAGGCAGGCAACAGGCACATTATATGTAACTACACCACCTAACTAAGCAGACAACAAGCACATTAATTGTAACTACACCACCTAACTAGGCAGACAACAGGCACATTAAGTGTAACTACACCACCTAACTATGAACAGGCAACAGGCACATGACAAGTAACTACACCACCTAACTATGGACAGGCAACAGGCACATATGTTACACCATCTAACTATAGGCAGATAACAGGCACATGACATGTAACTGCATCACCTAACTATAGGCGGACAACAGGCACATGACATTTAACTACATCACCTAACTATGGACAGACTACAGGCACATCATCTGTTACACGACCTAACTATAATTATAGGCAGACAACAGGCACATGACACGTAACTACACCACCTAACTATAGGCAGACAACAGGCACATCACCTGCAAGTACGCCACCTAACTATAGGCAGACAACAAGCACATGATATGTAACTACACCACCTAACTATAGGCAGACAACAGACACATGGCATGTAACTACACCACCTAACTATAGGCAGACAACAGGCGCATGACATGTAACTGCATCACCTAACTAGGGAGACAACAGGCACATGACCTGTAACTGGCCCACCTAACTATGCAAACAACAGGCACATTATATGTAACTGCACCACCTAACTAGGCAGACAACAGGCACATGAAATTGCTCGAGTGTTTTTTGTTTGTTTTTCTAGAGAGGGGTGTTTTTATGCATGCAGAAATGACTCGACTGGCGGTTTGTTGCTGTTGTTGTTTTGTCCCTTCAGACATCAGACATGCGAAAACACTAGACTCATTCAAATCCAAACTTAAATCTTATCTTTTTATCTTTATATTAACAATCCTAACCATTTTCTGAGAATGTTCTTCCTTTGTGTGTGTGTGTGTGTGTGTGTGTGTGTGTGTGTGTGTGCGTGCGTGCGTGCGTGCGTGCGTGCGTGCGTGCGTGCGTGCGTGTGTGTGTGTGTGTGTGTGTGGTACGTGCGGTGTTTGTTTTGTACTAGTATTGTTTAAAAAAAAATATGATGTATAATTGTACATTATTTTAAGGGCATGTATGAGTGTGTTTATGCGTTTTTTATATGTTTTTATATCGCATTATTATTATTATAGCACAGTACTGCATTATGTGAGGCGCTTAGAACGTATATGGATTTGCTCCATGCAAATACCATTTTGATTGATTGATTGATTGTTTCGGTTGTTTTTCCCCATAATGCAAAAACCGCTCATGGGTGGTTTCCAAGCTGTAATCACCTACCAGTTTGGGAGGACAGAGGTTCCTGGCAGGTGTGGTGTCCAGAAACTCCACTCGACCAGTGTCCAGAATCCACATGCGTCCCGTGTTGGGGTCTATCTCCATGCTCTGCACGTACTGCAAGGCGCTGCAGTCCCCTACAGTCTGGTACGACCACGATGGGTAGGGTTGCAGCAGTGGACGACCATCCTGTCACAAACACGACTGAATGAATAAGACGCTTATTAAGGAACTCTCCTTCGGAGGCTAAACTTCTCGTGTGCTTGGTGGAGGTTATATGAATTTGATCCGCGTTAAACGTTTTGTGATTGAACGTGCCGTTGATTTTATAACGATTTTAGACGAGGACTTTCCCAGGCACTGTTACTAACACTGTTTTCACGAGCTCTTTCTCGCGTTTTAGTAAGACACCACTGATAGGATACCGGAAGTGTTCATTTGTGTGTACTCATCACGTATACAATGTTTTTTTTCAATGTTTAATTCTTAAATCCGGACAGCGTGATTCGAAACATTTCATATTTCTAATCTTTTCACACAGAACAGAATAAAATGCATGGAAACAAACTGATATTGTTTGAAATTGCTTTAAAGGTTGGGCTCCACTTGGCAAGACAGGAAGGTTACTCATCGCTGGGTTTTGGCCATCCACGCAGTGACCTCAGTGTTCAAAGTTAAGCTAGCCTAAAGTCTGAAACAAGAATGACTGCTAGCGTTCTAAAACAAGATCCAAACACGTAAAAGGTTAAAAAAACAAAAACAAAACCCGCTATTTATTAGGACAATTATGAACACAACGTGCAAAATGCAACATGCAAAACTCATAGCATGCTGTGTTTTGTCCTGATAAATGGCGTTCTTTTGAAACTTTTATGTGCTTGGATCTTAAGCTAATAATAATAATGATTAAGCTACTATACTATACAGGCTGGTAACGACCAGATTTAAAGTCTTTTAGCCTGAGTCAGTCTGGTTACTATAGCATATCGTATCATTACCTGCATAGCCTAGCTGGCAGCTAGATCAAAACACAGCGGGATCATCCGACAGCTACATTAAATACCAGATCGGGTTGGAAAATCACACTACTACACGTACTAGACAGGGCTGAAACACTGGCCTACTAAACATACCAGACTACTGTCCGAAACTCCTACATACACTAGATAGGGTTAGAACACCACAGTACTGTCCCAAACTACTACATACACTAGATAGTGTTAGAACACCAGACTATTGTCCCAAATTACAACATACACTAGATAGTGTTAGAACACCAGACTACTGTCCGAAACTGCTACATACACCAGATAGGGTTAGAACACCAGACTGCTGTCCGAAACTACTATACATACACCAGACGGGGTTGGAAGACCAGACTACGACATATATACAAGATAGTGTTGGGACACAAGACTTCTATGTATACGAGATAGAGTTGGAACACCACACTACTACATATATAGAGAAAGAGAATACCAAATAATTCCATAAATAATCTATTATTCTTATCATATGAAAGTAGTTCTTCCATTGCACCTTCGATCGCAAACATGCTCATAAACACTTCTGCTGCTTTGCCGGGCCCGACCGATCCGACAGACAAAGCGAGGTGTACCTCACAAAGTGTTTGGTAATTTTCAAGCACAATGCAGTCACCACATCAGTTTAATAATCGGTCATGTTGCTGGAAGGCAAAACGAAGGCTGTGACGGTGCGAGCAGTGCTCTCTGTACCTTCATGACGACACGGTTGAGCGTAGATGGAATACCTCGACGCCATCGGGGAACCGTGAGGTACACCTCGTTTTTATACACCTGAAAACGAGAATAAAGGTCAACAGTAAAAATGAACCTTTATATATATATATAAGGTTGCTAATGCTGCTGGTTATAATGATGATGATGGTATTATATAATGATGCTGATCAGCATTATCATCATATGAGCCTATCTCCGATGATTATGACTGTATGTATGGATAATGGTTATAAGCATGTCAAAAGTTATACGATAGGTGGTACTGTTTGTTATTCCAGGTGATAATGAAACAGAGAGATAGAGAGAGAGGCAGAGACAGACAGACAGAAAGAGCGACAGAGAGACAGAGACACAGAGAGAGAGAGAAACTCAAGAGAGAGAGAGAGAGAGAGAGACACACACACACACACACACACACACACACACACACACACACACACACACACAACACACACACACACACACACACTAACACACACACACACACACACACACACACACACACACACATAAGCACGCACACACACACACACACACACACACACACACACACACACACACACACACACACACACACACACACACACACAAACACACGCACGCACGCATACGCAACCCCCACCCCGATCCATCCCACTCGCAGATGCAATGGCCGTCACTCACTTTAATTCCCGCAATGATGTTGTTTTCCACGATGTGTCTGTTGGATTTCTGGTAGTCCCTCTTCATGGTGGCGTTCGGCCAGTCGTAATCCACCGTCACCCACGTGTACACCAGTGTTTCATTGTAGCTCGCACGTGCGCACGCGATCAACAGCAACGACAGAAATATGATGACTTGCATCACTGATGTCTTGTACTTGGCGCTACGGTTCCAGCTGTAAAATGAACGGGGGGAAGACAAATATATTATATACAACAAGTACCACCAAGACTGATAAGTGTGGGGTAGGTGCTCTCTCTCTCTCTCTCTCTCTCTCTCTCTCTCTCTCCTCTCTTCTCTCTCTCTCTCTCTCTCTCTCTCTCTCTCTCCCCACACTCTTCTCTCTCTCCTCCTCGATGATCAGTCACTACATGGTAATATTACACAGGATGTTCGTGTCGGAAATGTGCAAAGAATTATCAAGTTAACAGATTAAACTTCTGAGGGATGATTAGAAGAATTTAAGAAGAAAACAAACTTTAAGAATGCAATTAGAAAACAGGGCAAAGCAAGGAAAAGACACTCATGTAAAAGTCTGGTAGAACCAGCCCTGTAAAAGTAACACACCCTTGGCGCATCGGTATGACATATTACAACAGGTCCGTGTTGCAGTGTAGGTTGGTGGTTGGACTGGCAAAACAGGAGGGCACAGGGAGAGGGCACTCGGGAAAAGGGAACGAAAGAGAGACTACCTTTCCTCTCTATGTGGGACTGAGTCTTCACGCCACTGATTGAGAGAGAGAAGTAACTGTATGCCAACTTCTGCAAATCAACTTCAGTCTACGAAGCAAGAAAGTTGATGTTTGGCCTCAGATCTCTGAAATTCATCCCAACAACCCGGCATGCGTTGCTCCAGCACACAAAGCGAGCATTGCCCATCGCAGCTTTCATCTGGATAACAGTCTCTGTCCAAAGCATCCAGCATTCCAAACCCAAGTGAATGGGATTGGAAATGGAATGACAGAACCAAGGCATGGGGACCACAGTGGACAATCTTGGCACTTCTTGGAGTTATTTCCCTTGCTCGCCCCAGAGGCTGAGTTTTTGGCAATGTCCACTTTTAGCCCCGTCGGTTTGCGGTCCTCAAATGGTATGAGAATGCGTGTGTCACAGTGTGTGTGTGTGTGTGTGTGTGTGTGGATGGATGGAATGAACTTAACACTACGCTGGCGTATCCACGTATCAGTTCATTCCGTGCTATACACAACACACACACACACACACACACACACACACACGCGCGCGCGCATCCTCAAACCATTTGAGGACAGCGAACCGACGGGGCTTCGCTTCACAAACTTTGTGCCGTTTGTGATGGTTATGCTGCGAGCTGGTGTGTAATTGTATACCTACGTGTGCGTCATGAATGGGACTTTTGGACTACCTTTTGTGCCTTGCTGCCGCTTGAAATGAAGGTTGTGTGGATGTTGTTTCTGTCAGGGCTGGTTAGTTTTCTTGTTTCTCAACACCGGCCATTCTACCCGTGTCTCGCGATGCACGTGCCGTCCGTACAGCAACGCTGTTTACAACAACTAGCTACGCCGCTTGAGTACATATATACCCACAGTGTACCCACCACGCACCGATCTGGTCACATTCTTGACTGGGTCATCCACCTGAAGGACGATGACACCCTCCTGTCTGCCACCACCGGTCCTACTCTCCAGTCTGATCACCACTCTGTCCTGACTCAGCTCAACATCTTCAAGCCTCCACCCCATGCAGTGTATATCGAGGCCAGGAACGTCGCTGGCATCGACCTCAGCTCCTTCCGATCCGATCTTCAGGCCGGACTGGACTCCTGCACCACATTTTCTGCTGAGCAGCTGCATCGCCTGCTGCAGAGCCTCCTGGATCAGCACGCCCCTGCCACTCAGCGCAAGGTTTCCAGCCGCCCCCCTTGCCCTGGTTCTGTGTCGTCGGCCCTCAGCTTCTCGAGGCCAAGCGCGAGAGGAGGCGAGCGGAGAGACAGTGGTTAAAGTCCCGTCTGGAGGTGCACAGGCAGATTTTCCGTTCCGCTTGCAAACTCGTCAGCAAGATCGTGCAACAAGCAAAATCGGCATTTTTCAACACCAAGATCCTTGCATGCACTTCATCCAAGCAGTTGTTCAGCATCACAAACACACTCCTAGGCAAGTCACAGACCTCATCTCTACCGTCTTCTATTCCATCCGTACTTCTTCCGCAGAGGTTCTCTGACTTCTTTGTGAACAAAATCTCTACCATCCGTGACAGTCTCAATTCCCAGACCCTGCCTCTACCTCCCGTCACTCACACGGTTTTTGATGGATCCCCACTGACTGCCTTCCGCCCTGTGTCAGAATCGATAGTATGCAAAGTGTTGAACAAGACCGC
>JABMCL010002677.1:20000-102500 GCA_018857735.1 Alviniconcha marisindica
ACTGAAAACAGCAATGGTTTCAGTTGTAACCGACTGAGACATAAACCCAGCAAGCTTCTCATTTTCCTCCATCCTGACCTCAGCGGACCAGAGAAGCACAAAGAATGCACCAGGAAGAGAATCCTTTCTCAATTTCAACGTACACCGGAGTATGCACGACAAACTGCAGCCAGGGTCGTAATTCTCGCCTTTCAGTGTCACTGCCAAGATCACCAGTGTAGTTTTAACGTAGCTGCCCGGCTTATTCATTGTTTTAGTAACGTCCAGGGCACTGACCGTGACCACCTTTTAAATACACATCACTGCTGGACTTGCAACGCTCTGACAGAGCCCAGTCCCTGACAGGAAGAAGCGATCACTTCGATTCAAATTTATATATTCCATGTCTGTGGTCCAGTTGCACAGGCAAACGGACACCCTTCTGTCTAGAGTTGTTTCCCTTGTATTATTAGCAGACGGAAGTCAAGTCATCGAAAGAAAAAAAAAATGGCCGTTCGTGGGTGTTTATCAGAGAAAAATCGTTATGCAGTTGTTTTTATTGAGTGAAATGCGTCTCCCAGAGTTGCATTCATAATTTGTGAAGGCATACCGTTTTCTTTTTGTTTTTGTTTTGGAAGAGCAGACGCTACAGCAGCTGACAGGCGAAGAAATCTTCATGGAGGACAAAAAACTGCCAAGCCTGGCAGATCTTGCTTAACCATAACACTTTACAGTTGGATGGAAAACATCACCACACATTACAACTGCAGCCATGTATAAGATCCAGGAAGTTGTGCACAAGTAAGTGTTTGCCTTATTTTGCGTTCAAGGAGTACAGTATGTTACTTGCATATGTTGCAGATCTCACCCGAAATGCAACCAAGTGCAGACACCAATGACCAAGCTTCAGAAAATTTGGGTTGCAGATTTACATTGTCTCGTAGCGTTATCCACTCAGTTTGTCCAGAAAACTAACAAAAACTGAAAAACAAAATAAAAACACAGAAAATCAAACAAACGAGAGCTCAGCACAACATTTTAAGCGCGGTATAATGATGGAATAGTTCTACCATAGAACCAACAACCGAAGTGTAATGACACTTGATAGTTTTACTGTAACTGTTAGTGTTAATAATTAGTGGCCAGTACATCATTATTTATTTGTTTGTGACTTTATTCAAATTATTGCTGTCCAATGATCCATACATATAATATATAAATAACAATATATACATGCATTGAGCAGTACTGTAAGTGTAAAACAGACGTAACACTGTGACTAACAACAGCTGGGTCTGTTCTGTGTTAGTGTTACAGCTTTGGACTGTTAGTGTTAGAGTGTTATCACTGAAGATGGGAAGTGAGTTTTTGTACACTAGTGCAGCAGTACTAGCTGCAGTAGATAACATTTGTGCTACATAGCTTTCATGGTGAATGGGTCAGATAACAATATTTTGCTGGGTCAGTTGGTGTCAGTGCTATTCTCACAGTCTACAGAATGACAGTGTGTGTCAAAGATGTTGCCCATTTATAACAGTTCCAAGCTGTTTAGTGTCAGTGCAGCCTGCAGGGCTTGAAATTCACATTGGACCATGACCACTAAAACTCCTGGTGGACCAGTAGAAATCTCCCTACCACTTCTAAAAAAAATGTAAATTGTATCTGATAGTGATAATGTGATACTGTGATAAAGTACTCTAGAGCAGTAGAGACTAGAGAGGCAACATTAGCACAGTTATCTTGTCCCATAAACTATGCAGTAAAGCGTGTATGCTGAGGATGTATTTCAATACTTTCACATAAAATTCAAATTACCCTCCACCCTCAAAAAAAGAAAAAGAAAAAAAAGTGGAAACTTAGAGTTAGACCACCCGCATTATTACAATATTAGGCCTAGGTAATGTTGACTGTACCAGTTGGTACTAGAATTTTCTTTTATTGCCGGTACCATATAACGATAGTCTGAACAGTCTAGCGGAGGCTCTGCTCAAAGGGGACAGACTGATTAGCCTGATATTGTGATAATGACAGTTGTACATGTGTCACTTATCTTGTCATGATGGTATTTGTACATCTGTCAATTCTCATGCTTCCATTTTCTCAGATGTAAAAACATAAGTGGATCTAGTTATATTAATTACTATCACCATGACAAAATCAGACTCATCTGTTGATTAAAAAATATACAGAAACTGAGAAAGTGGATAATCAGCACAAGTATGAAGTAAATTTATGCAAATTATAGATGATTGAACCGCGTACTTTGGTCTAAAGTGATGAAATTAAAAGTTCATACTCACGGTAACATTGTTATGTAATATAATAATGTTAATCATTTTCTAATCCTTGCATTAAATTTTAAAACACAAACAAATCTTTGTCTGATTGAGCCCCTTAACTGGGGCCAGAAGCCTCCTCAGGACTTGCTTTGATTGAATGGCTGTGGCATCTGGCACCTGGCACCTGACTCACAGTCTGTCATCAGGTCAACTGATCGCAGGTCAACTGATGAAATCTGTCATCATGCATGGCACCTGGTGGCAGGTCAACTGACAGTGTTATCACTATATCTGGCATGGCACTTGGTGACAGGTTAACTCACAGTCTGTCATGATATTAATAACTCCTGTATTATAATTTATATAAATAAAAATATAAAGCGTTATGCCCTGTAAACATTTACGAGCTCATGGCGCTTACGATATCAACATCAACATGACATTGACAGTCAAAAAAAGAAGGGGGGGGGGGGGCACAAATCTGCGTCCCTTATGCACTACTTATGCAGTACTGTAATTAGTATAAATGCATAATGAAAGCAGATCATAAACACAGGGCTCCCATTAATGCACAAATCTGCGTCCCTTTTGCACTACTTATGCAGTACTGTAATTAGTATAAATGCATACATCACCTCTCAAGCATTTCACACCCAACCACTCACACTGTGTCACAGTATGATTACACACAGACACCTACAGACTATGACTGTCACTGTCAGTAGCGTCATGACTGACCACACCAATACACATGCTCTCTCTCTCTCTCTCTCCTCTCTCTCTCTCTCTCTTCTCTCTCTCTCTCTCTCTCTCTCTCTCTCTCTCTCACTCACACACACACACACACACACACACCACACTTGGCCATCAGGCAAAGCTTGATGGTTAAGTTAAAATTGTGATCTTTGATCGTGAGTGATCCAGTAGTAATTCTTGGATCTGTTCCTGAGTGGGAAGGTGTGTACACGTAATGAAAGCAGGTCATAAACACAGGGCTCCCATTAATGCACAAATCTGCGTCCCTTATGCACTACAACTGAAAAGGACGCACTAAGTGTATGCCTAGAGGGTCCCACGGGACGCACCAAAAAAGTGCCAGGTTATTTTATTTTTGTTAATCTTATTTTTATAGTCCAGACCTCCTGTTCCCAACTGACTGAAATGGGTCATGTGAACTATTCGTACCACATCTTCTGTCTCAAAACCAACAGCTACCTTACAGTTACACTGTCTTTGTTACTGACAAGAACACAGTCATTCTCCCAAACTTCTCGTCGTACTGGTACATAGGACTGCACAGATTATTTCAACATCAGTGCTCAGACACAAATCAGCACAAACCTAACACCAAGATATCAAACAATGCATGTCAGTGCTTTATACGCAGGGGGGCGGGGATAGTTCAGTGGTTAGAGCGCCAGACTCGTGATTGAAAGGTTGTAGGTTAGAATCCCTGCAGGAACGGCGGGAGAATTTTCTTCTCCAGGGTCGACTTTCTGTGCTGACTCTTATTTCGGTATCCGTTCCACCCCCGTGTTACCGCAGTAGGACGTAAAAGATCCTGGTCATTCTGCCAAAAGTGCAGGTGGCAGGTTACAGCCAAACACGTGTGCGTATACACCTTACGTATGTGGCTTTGCATGAAGTGACATGGAGTATGGTTGTATGGTGTACACAGACCTTGCACCGAGACAGCAGCAGTTCCATGTGGCACCAGCTATGCCAGCGCTTAAGTACACCACTTCGGTGGATATTCAGAAAACGCGCTATAGATCATCAATGCCCTACATTGTGAGACATTTTGGTCTTATGCTTCTGAAAAGTTTGATATAAAACAGTCATGCAAAGAAACTGAGGATTAATTAGAGATCCATGTACATGATGTCAGTGTGAAGGCTTCCAGCATGACAATAATTTGTTGTGAATTTTCAGCTGTCAAAAAAAGATCAATGGAGTTTCTACAGTAAATTGTTCAAAGTGGCACCATAGTCATTAAGGGAGGCAACTCACACATTGGGTGATGTTAAGATAACACACAACATTAATTACAGAATCAGCCGTAGCTATTTGTAGTACCCTGTTCTCCATTTGCAGTTTGCAAAGATGCGAGCTTTCTCCCTTCCTTCTCTGTTTGCTTTTGATCTGTTTCACGGATTCAGAGCGTTACACCAATTTGTTTCACTTTCAAATATTTATAATGGTCTTGTGTTTGAAAATGCCACACATTTTGCTTTCTTGCCCTGCTACTTAAAAAATCATTTTCATACTGACCAATGGATGCTACTAAATTACATCTACAGAGTTGGCTGGGCTGCCAACCACCAGAGTACAACTGACATGGAGAACTATGAGAGTAGGTCTTTGAATAAACCTATTACTGCTATAATGAGCCAGCATACCTGAAAGTACACAACTAATAGTGACATTATCTGACAGAACTGAACCCATAACTGAGTTGTAGCAAGGACATAAGGCATCATATGCAAAGCAGAATACTTCTGCACAGCTGCCGTTTCATATTAGACTTGACCCTTTAAAACTGCCCAGGGACCCTCTAAAAATTGTAGCAGGGAGTCCCAGGGACCTCCTTAAAATACTCGCTAATGGGAGCCCTGTAAACATGATAAGAGGTGGAAGCTACAATAAATTTTGTAACTTGTAATAGTTGTACTTGTAGACATTGTAAACAGAGTGTTGACCACATGCGTGTAAATAATACTTTAAATTTGGACTGCAGTGTCATATTACATACTGTCAATGACTTGAAGCTGAATGTATTAATAAGTGGACTGTGAATAGTTATAGTAGTATGACTCTGTGAGGCTATTTTAACTGTATCAGTCACCTTGAAATGTGATGTCAGCAAGGCTTTGTCACTGTGTGGACCTTATAAATAAAATAAAAAGTTTGGTATTAACCAGTGACTGGAACTGGAAGTCTGGTGGAATGTGGTATAATAACAGTTAACACCAGGAGTGAGTAGCTCTGATGGTGGTCGTCAGATTACTCACAGTCATACTGTCAGTGTCATACTTATAGTACTGTAAAAAAAACTTGTAGTACTTAAAAAATAACTTACACTGTTTAAATCACTCTGACAGTTTGTGTTTAGTGCAGAATCTAGTGCATGGCCTTGGAAAATTGGCATCTTTTTGTCATTTTAATCACGGCAACAGTAATGTGTCCAGTTGAAGTTGGTGTGCCTGAATTGACATTTGTTTTAGAACTTTGTCCACATTGGGGAAACTTCTGAGGGACATGGTGGAGCACATGTATAATATATTACGGGCTTTTCTGAGTGGATAGATGCCATCTTGAACTGGACTGAAATGAACTGTAGTTGTCCTGGAATGAATAAATGAGACCATCAACATGAAACATTAAAAATTGCACATTTACAGTAATGTAGTAAATCATATCCATGGATAGACAACTTACCCCAAAATACATCATTATAAACTAAAGATGGAAAAGGTCATTTGTTGGCAATCAAGAGGCCAGAAATCCAGCACAGAGTTCTAAAGATTCCAGCATCCAAATTGGCAAATACCAGCAGGCAACTCTATAATGTAGTGTAAGGCAGGTGAAAAATGTCATTTGTTGACACGCAAGAGGCCAGAAATCCGGTAGACAGAGTTCTAAAGATTCCACTTCCAGCATCTAACTACCAGCAGGCAACTCTATAACCCCACTCTCCCCCCCCCCCCCCCCCCCAAAAGGATGCCCCCACCACCACCCATGAAGGGAGAGTAGCGAAGCACTCAAATGTTTTTCTAAGACTGTAAGTTATCTAGAGTAACCTACCTTTGTTCCTTGGGGGGATGGCTGATGATGTTAAGTAAGACCTTTTCTTTTGATAATTTCCTGTTTTGAAACTGCAACCTTTCAGAAGATCACATGTTTTCATGCAAATTTTCATTATAAATATAATTTTGTCCATGTGTATAGCACATCCATTATTAAATCATAAATGACTACGTCTTTACAACTGTTTAGGAAAGGGAAAGACTGGCAAATGTCTGTAAATGTTGTTTTTCAGTTTTATGATGGCTATGTGCAAGGCTTGGTGTACTGCTATAAATATCATTACTTAAAACAGAATGTCGGCAAACATTTTGTCTTACTACATTAATGAGCTAACTGAATCATCTGTTCAAGCTCTAGGTTTCAAATCTTCAAAGTGACAGTTTGTCGCACACATCATTTGGGCTGTTGAACTTTTTGGTCCCTGGTCCGTTGGTGTACCATTACAGAAGGAATATGTGACCTGTGCTCATGAAATGAGTCTTAACTTAAAATTCAGCAATTTGAGATATTTACATGTCTCAAATCTGCAAGTTCTGCTTGTTATTTTGATACTTAAATCACGTTTCTACTCAAAAATATGTGGATGTGATGTGTTTCTGAAGGTTGCGTGTGTGGCGGAGGCCATTTTGAGAAAATCAGCTTTAAAGTTTTCGCTGTACATTGAGTAGTTTTTCCTCTAATCCTCAGCAACAGGAGGTTTAAATGTATCAATCTTTACCAGTTTTGGCACAGGAACATGTCAAACATTGGGGCACCTGAAGAGACTTGAAATTTCAACATTAGTTAACTTTTAATGTATTTTGTTAATGTTTTTAATCCCATGTTTTCAGTTTAAAATGAGCAAAATTGATGCTGCGTAGGGTGAATAAAATGTGTTTTAAACATATTTATTTACTTTTCAGAGCATATCAGTGCAAACACACCAACGTGTAAAATCTGAAAACACCCAGATAGACCCCCACTGACTGCTTTTACCTGTAGCACAGTAAGCCGGCTGTTAAGACTCGTTTGGTGAGAACGGGTCACATATGTTATATAAAGAGGTGAGCCGGTTTGGCCTAGTGGTAAGGCATGTGGCTGGTAAGCAGAGGAACCTGTTCGAATCCGCTTCAGCTGTCCTTTCTCTTCAAAATTTGTGGTCTGTGGACATTGTCTTGTGACTTTGCCCTTCACAATTAATGAAACATTAAAATGGCTCTCATCACTACCCATCTTAATGCAGGAGTCATTCAGTGTAGTGATAGGTATATATCTCCCCGGCCGTTTCCCCCCCCCCCCCCCCCCCTACTCTCCTCCCCCCTCTTCCCATCCCTAATAAACCCTATGGTTTCTGTGGATGTTAACCACAATGTTTACTTGCTTACTACTTTATATAAAGAGTCTTGGCTGCTGTCACCAAGGTCAAAGTCAGGATTAAATTCTCAAAAGGATGATTGTCCAACATTTGCTGAATTATTACTGAAAATGACTAACCCAAACACAGATACACACATACACACACACACTCACATGCATGCACACACCTAGGCATGCACACCCTTGTGCACATGCACACATGCATGCATGTGTGTGCACAGAGAGAGAGAGAGAAAGGACAGTGTTGCTTAATTGAAAACTGTTGTAGCACATTGTCACATGGTAGGGATTGTGACCTTGACCTTGTTGGGGGCAAGCCAGGACACTAACTAGTACTAGAAGTTAGTAAGTCTAATGTCAGGTGAGGGATAGCCATATATCTTGCCACACACCGTGGCAACTCTTTCATTGTCTCGCATCTCCCTACTACCCCCCCCACCTTTTTTTTTCTTCTCTTTTTTTCTTTTCTTTTCTCACTTTGAAATTCATTGGGAGAAATCGGAATAATAATAATAACCGCAGTATTTATGGTGCACAAAATCTTGTCCCTCAGAACAATTCTAAGCACATACACACAACACCAGTACACAACTTGAAAACTTAGATTGTGAACAGCGGAAAAATTTGAACAGCCGTGTGAGAGGGGAAAACAAGGCTGTCTGTTGTTTTGGAAAAAGAAATGTTTTGAGGTTGGATTTGAAGGAGTGTAGAGAGGGTTTCTTCCTCTAGAGTGGGTTTCTTTTGGACAGTAAGGGAATATAAATATACTGTAAAGGTCACATGTTACTTCCAGGTACAAGCTAGCAACAGTTGGTAAAAAAAAAAAGCAAGAAAAAAGAGAGAAAAAAAGCACTCTTTCCCAAAGTGTTTCTTGAAGAACAGGTCATTCCAGGCTGAGTCCAAGTGCACTCTGGTGGATAGCCTGTACCCCGAAAGGGGCAGAATTTATAAATTTTATCACAGTTGTTTTTAGGTCATGACATTGATACATGTTCACCCTGACTACTCTTGGAGCACACCTCCAGCTCCACACCCCATGCCATAGTATAACACTCATGATTGACTGGGCTTTAGAAAGCAGTTTCCTTCTTTCCTTCCTTCCTTTCTTCCTTTCTGCCTGTCCAGCCGGAGGCTGTGCTCCGGATCACAGTACCCCCTGACATTGTGACCATGCGAAGGCCTGTTAATGCATTATCATGATTAGGGACTGGGCCCGGGCACCTGAACAGGGAGATGGTGTCACTGTCACTGTCAGGCCCCCTTATCCTGTGATTGAGTAAGTCTCCACAACATCCCTTGCTCCCTTTCACTGTAGGAATCGAATGGTAAACACTTGAACTTTGCTGATAGTCCCCGCCCTTGTTTACCAGACTTCATGTCCGTGCCTCAGCCACTGGTTGCTGGGGTGCTGACTTTGAGTGAACGGACAGCTGTCCTTTGCGCACGGACACTGAAAAATGTCCAAACTATCTTGAGGAGGGTTATGCAGTTGATTTTCTGTTTTTGCATAACCAGTACTTAGCTGAACGGGCTTCTGGTGTTAGCGGTAATCTCCGGTTATGAACATTGAAGATTTGGATTTAGCGATCACTCTTGTCAGGACTGATAGTCATGTGGTCTTTGTGGTGGACAACTTGCTGCCTCAACTGATTGGACTGATCTGCTCCCCTACCCCCACCCTGACCCCAGCTTGAAGCAGATTTCATTAGCCCCCCATCCTCCTGGTCCATTCTTTATCCAGAATGTTCTTGCTGGGGTTTGTTTGCTGGCAGCCTCAAGCTCAGTATAAATGTTCCCAGCTGGAAGCGTGGCATCATTTGACACCCAGGTTTTATCCTCTGGCTTGTTGGCTGACTTGGCAAAATCTAAACATTGGAGCTGATGCTGACAGAAGTAAAGTGTCAGGGTTGAATTAGATTGAGGTTGGCAGCATAGAGCAGAAATAGCAATCACCATGCCACCAGGGCCTGATTTGATGTTTGCGTTTTTGAGCTCTGAGTATGGGGACCAAATCATGAACAAGAGGCTCTTGCAGAGGGCACGTCACCATTCACCACTACAGTAAGATTTTAGGAAAAATTTAGTGTCTCTTTTTACCTGAAACTGTTAGTGTTACTGGTATAGTAATAGACTTGATTTATTTGCTGGCGATCTTGCCAGTCATGGGGGCATGTATATTTTGCTGGTGAACTTGCCAGTCAAGTTGGTGTGTTTGTTTTGTTGGTGAACTTGCCAGTCAAGTGGGTGTGTTTGTTTTGCTGGTGAACTTGCCAGTCAAGTTGGTGTGTTTGTTTTGCTCATGAACTTGCCAGCCAAGTGGGTGTGTGTGTTTTGCTGGTGAACTTGCCAGTCAAGTGGGTGTGTTTGTTTTGCTGATGAACTTGCCGAACAATTGGGTGTGTTTGTTTTGCTGGTGAACTTGCCAGCCAAGCGGGGGTGTTTATTTCTGGACAGTCAAAGCTTTTCTTCTTTAAAAATATTTCTGTTTTACTCTTTAAAAATGTTGTAATACGATAGTACTATGTTGACTTTTTTTATGTTAGGTTGCTGATCAGTTTGTAATGTGGCAACTGATGGATGAGGGTGTGTGTGTGTGTGTGTGTGTGTGTGTGTGTGTGTGTGTGTGTGTGCATGCATGCATGTATGCATCCATGCATGTGTATGTGCATGTGCGCGTGCATGCATTAGAACATGTATGCATACATTATTTGAATCAAAATTTACAATTTTATGTTGGTTTGTTTGCATGACGATGTCAGTTTGGCAAATAATTCATGACCCATCAAACTTGCACTCGTAAAGTTATGACTCATCAGTTGATGATGCTGTGAACCAACAGTTGCGACGGGCACAGCACAGATGCGTATTCCGTGCCTTTGATCTTAACTCATTGACATGCCAAGACCATTTCAAACTTCACTTGGGCAGAACGAATGTTCGATGTTCCGACAGGAGACGTGACTACCTCATGCGTATTTTTAACTGGAGGCCATGGGGTTGCTGAAGGAAGAGAGTGGTACTGGTAGCAAGGAAGAGGGGGTGGAGGGAGGGGGGTGGGGGAGGAGCAAGGGATTGATTTGATTTGATTGATGAGTGTTGGCACTGTACACACGGGGGGGGAGGCAGGTGTAGGTCCTGCTTCTCCATAAGGATGTTAACAGCAGCAGTTACTGGTCTGAGCTGGAGCCTAGGAGGACGCAGTGTGTTTGTGCGTAGTGCGTGCTTGTGGGGTTGCCTTCTTCATCACTCTTCACAACTAGGATGTGATGCGCTTTGTTCTTTAAGTGACTGTTTGCAAAAGTGTTTCAAGGTTGTGTGACTGTCGTACGCTTCTTTCCAGTCGGTGAATCTGTTGTGAATAGACTGTGACTGGAGAATTTGCGTCTGTGGTTAGGTTTTGAGGTGCTTGATGCTGTTTCAGTGAGGTTAAATTCTGTTGTCGTTTGCTTTAAGAGCAGACAGTAATGCCAGTTTGCCAGTTTGAATAAAGTGGATTCCACCCAATGTGGGGGGTTTCCAGTGGGAAAGTTGTTCATTTCCAAAATTGGTTTGACAGAGTGTTAAAGAAGTGTTTAATTCTGTGTGAAGTACTGTCTATTGAGTCTACCTAATATTTCTGTGGACATTCAGTCTATATTTGATTTCAGTTTTCGTTCATTTCCTTTTAGCTCTGTGGATATGGGATCATATGCAGCTTAATTAATGGTAGTGACATTCACAGCTGTAGATTTCAAGAATTGTAATGAAGGAGAGTAGCCATTGTTTATGCACCATAGTAATTACTAATGTGTTTGGCATAAAAAACAACAACAGAATGTTGAAAAAAATCTGTATTGTTTTTTTGTTTTTTCGTGTGTGGTGTACTTGCTACCACTCCTGCTTTTTCATTTTCCAGTGTACCTCATAATAAAGTTACACAGTGTCTGTGGAATCTTCAGATTTATAGATTACAGACTGTTAGTGCTTCTTACATAATTATAATATAAATTATCTAGAATTATCTTGTGTCACCATGAGTGGGCATTTTGTCTAGCTGTATTTATAATTATTCTCACTCTCTGTAAGGTTGTTGGAGATGATGACAGACTCCTAGTCCTACATTCAGTCGATCAGATCAGATCTTTTAGCTGTGCCTTAGGGTTCAGAATATCTTGGTTTTCTTTGGCTACATCTCTTTGTCTCACTCCAGTACAGAGAACTGATAAAGTTATGTTAACCATTTGCTTTGGAGTGTGCCTGTTTAAGAACTATTTTAACAGGACATTGAGAAATTCAGCTGTGTTTTGTCAGTGCCACATGGTGATCAAGAGATTTATTTGTTCTAGGTAACACAGTAAGGGGCCACTGTCACAGCTTGCACTGCATTTATTTTACTCTTCTTCTTCTTCTTCCTTTTTTTCTGTTTTTTTGGTGACTTAGAATTTAATCTGTTGTGTCTGAACTTTGGACTTTTGCTGAATGGATGGGGCCTTTGTTTTGGTCACTGAAATTGAAAGCATTTCTTAAAAGAAGATATTATTAGAAGACATTGTCATTGAAAGAGAATTAAAAAAATATAGAATATATATATATATATATTATATATATATATATATATATATATATATATATATATATATATAAGTATACTGCATGGAATTTGGAATTCCACACAGAGTTGCAGTGCAGTCTTCCACTGTTCCAGGCATAGGACTAGGGCTGTGAGAGCTTTACAATTTAATGTTGAGGGTGTTTTCCCCTTGTTTACATACATGTGTGTCTCTCAGGAATGTAGTAGAATTAAAATAGATACTGGTGGTGATACATTTCAGTTTTCAGTGCAAAATAGGAGGAGGGTTCTTTTTTTCCTGCTTTTCGTTATTTTGAGGTTTGTTGTCCATCAAAGGGAAATGTATAAATGGCATCTTCAGCAGTGTACCATGAAGTGCCTTGGTTAGCTGTGACCATTCTGGAGACCATACAAAGGATGAATACAAACTGCCTGATGTAATCCTACTGGAGACCATACAAAGGATGAATACAAACTGCCTGATGTAATCCTTCTGGAGACCATACAAAGGATGAATACAAACTGTCTGATGTAATCCTTCTGGAGACCATACAAAGGATTAAAACAAACTGCCCGATGTAATCCTTCTGGAGACCATACAAAGGATTAATACTGACTGACCAATGATTAGCACGGTGCTAGGAGATTCAGTTGCTATGGATGACCAGACTGAGGAGGGTGATGAGACAAGTGAGGTGCTGTTTAAATGTGCATGGCGTGGTAAACGTGGAAGCCTAAAGCGTCATCCCATGCACACGTATGATGTGATTGCCACTGATGCTGATCAAGTCTCACTTGTGGGGTGAGCTTTTGTTGGGGATTAAACTGTCCTTGTTAGCTGTCGGTGGCGCTTTTGCTTTTAAGAGCTTGTGTGTTTAGTAGAACGTGACGTCTGCCCAGCCTGAAAGACAATTGAGATTACTTTTTATGCACATGTTTCGTCTTCTTTTTCCTCAGCACAGATCCTTTTGAAACCCTGTTTCCATGGGACAGTTCAGTATTGGAAACTCTAGCTGGTACTGTGTGCTGTGTGACCATGATGGCATGAGATGTGACGTAATGCTGTGATTAAGTGATCATGTTTTTTTCCAGCTTCAGGCGTCTGTGCAAACTTCACAGCACTTGCCTCACTGAAGCAACTCCTCCCAGCTTTGGGGTCATAACTATGCATTCTTAGCACATGCACTGGATCACATGATTGATCTGAGATTTAAAGTTGATGTGTAGAACTTGTGAGCTAATAACTGACACACACATATCAATATGGTTTGAAATTGAAAGGCCATGATGATGATGTTAAACTACTGAAAGGCATAGGGAACTTAGTCAAAGTGTAACGTGTTCCGTGGAAGTAAATGCGTGTTACGTGGAAGTAAAAGCATGTTATGTGGAAGTAAATGTGTGTGTTGCAGATTCCGGTCAGGTGGTAATGACAAGAAGGATGGCAGCGGAGGGGGAGGGGGAGGAGGAGCCTCTCGAGTCTCTGTCTCCGTGCCACAGACAGCAGGAAACTTGTCCAGTGGTGCCATCCAGACCATCAGCACAGGGGCCATCCAAGGTTAGCCAGTGATTGACAGCCAGTGTTTGACTGGCAGTGTCTTGAGCCAGCATCCCCACTGGGACATGGCCCAAATGCCATGTTTGCTTGTTGCCATAGAAGTGATTTTTGCACAGGCTTGAACTTTTGGTAGAAAGGGTTTAAATGTTGTTCCAAAACTTCTGTTGTAAAAAAGAAATGTTTGCTTATTTAATGTAACCAACAAAAACAAAACTAAAAATCATATGACTCTATATTAATCCCTTGTGAATGTGAGATATTTGGGGTACTTTAACCCCTTCATTGCCCCAGCCTGTAAAATTTCCAGGTTGAAAGATATATGGACGCACCTGCTAACAGTATATTTTCAGTCCTGTAACACATCTACTTTCAATGCTCTGCATTTTGATGAACATTCTTTCACATGCCAGTGTGAAAGAGAAAACAAAAAGGCTTAAGGGTTTACATTTTTGCACTTTTAATGGTCACTTTCAAGTGATATCACGGCAGTGAAAGGGTTAATTACCTGTGTAAGGCTGAAGCAGCCACAAGAGAAGGGAACAACTTAAGTGGTATGTGTGCAGGTGCATTTATTGTAAGTAAGTTACATGATGTTTTATGCCCAGTCAACCAGGCATTTATTGCAAACATAACTATTATACATGTATACATTAGATAGTAAAAACTGCTATAAACACCCTCTCTCTTTTGGAAAGGAGCACCTGCTGTTTTACATTAGATTTAGAGGGTACTCCAGTTTTAGGTCACAACCTTACAGTATCATTACATCATTGTGATAAAATGTAGCATTGACTCAGTGTGAGCCAAACTTTATGCAGAATGTTAATAATGGAAAATAGTGAATAGCATTGTCCATGGCTAGAGAAACAACATTCATTAGTGCTGTTCTGTTTTTAGAGAAACAAAATTCATTAGTGCTGTTCTGTTGCTAGAAAAACAACATTTATTGGTGTTGTTCTGTTGCTAGAGAAACAACATTCATTAGCACTGTTCTGTCGCTAGAAGAAGAAAAAAACATCCCTTAGTGCTGTTCTGTCACTAGAGAAACAACATCCCTTAGTGCTGTTCTGTCACTAGAGAAACAACATTCACTAGTGTTGTTCTGTCACTAGAGAAACAACATTCACTAGTGTTGTTCTGTCACTAGAGAAACAACATTCACTAGTGCTGTTCTGTCACTAGAGAAACAACATCCCTTAGTGCTGTTCTGTCACTAGATAAACAACATTCACTAGTGTTGTTCTGTCACTAGAGAAACAACATCCACTAGTGTTGTTCTGTCACTAGAGAAACAACATTCACTAGTGTTGTTCTGTCACTAGAGAAACAACATTCACTCATGCTGTTCTGTTGTTAGAAAAACAACATTCCCTAGTGCGGTTCTTTTGCTAGAGAAACAACATTAGTCAGTGCTGTTCTGTCACTAGAGAAACAACATTCACAACTACACTGCTCACTAGTGCTGTTCTGTTGCTAGAGAAATAACATTCCTTAGTGCTGTTCTGTTGCTTGAGAAACAACATTCACTAGTGTTGTTCTGTCACTAGAGAAACAACATTCACTAGTGCTGTTCTGTCACTAGAGAAACAACATTCCTTAGTGCTGTTCTATTGCTAGAAAAACAACATTCACTAGTGTTGTTCTGTCACTAGAGAACAACATTCACTAGTGTTGTTCTGTCACTAGAGAAACAACATTCACTAGTGTTGTTCTGTCACTAGAGAAACAACATACACTCATGCTGTTCTGTTGCTAGAAAAACAACATTCCCTAGTGCTGTTCTTTTGCTAGAGAAACAACACTAGTCAGTGCTGTTCTGTCACTAGAGAAACAGCATTCACAACTACACTGCTCACTAGTGCTGTTCTGTTGCTAGAGAAACAACATTCCTTAGTGCTGTTCTGTTGCTAGAGAAACAACATTCCTTAGTGCTGTTCTGTTGCTTGAGAAACAACATTCACTAGTGTTGTTCTGTCACTAGAGAAACAACATTCACTAGTGCTGTTCTGTCACTAGAGAAACAACATTCCTTAGTGCTGTTCTATTGCTAGAAAAACAACATTCACTAGTGTTGTTCTGTCACTAGAGAACAACATTCACTAGTGTTGTTCTGTCACTAGAGAACAACATTCACTAGTGTTGTTCTGTCACTAGAGAAACTACATTCACTAGTGCTGTTCTGTTGCTAGAAAAACATCATTCCCTAGTGCTAGAAAAACAACACTAATCAGTGCTGTTCTGTCACTAGAGAAACAACATTCATTACTACACTACTCACTAGTGCCGTTCTGTTGCTGGAGAAACAACATTATCAGTGCTGTTCTGTTTCTAGAAAAGCAACATTATCAGTGCTGTTCTGTTTCTAGAAAAACAACATTATCAGTGCTGTTCTGTTTCCAGAAAAACAACATTGTCAGTGCTGTTCTGTCACTAGAGAAACACCATTCATTAGTGCTGTTCTGTTGCTAGAGAAACAACATTCACTAGTGCTGTTCTGTTGCTAGAGAAACAACATTCACTAGTACTGTTCTGTCACTAGAGAAACAGCATTCACTAGTACTGTTCTGTGCAGCTGGGGAGAGCCATGGGGAGAAGATGACCAAGTGGTACGTGGACCCGCCACAGCTGGTCAGCAGCGCACCGGCCCTAACAGAGAAGGCATCGCTGAGCTCACTTCCTGTCATCACCCCCACAGGTCTGCAGCAGACGATGCTGGCGGCACTGGGCCAGAGCGACCCCCTCATCTTCACTGCCTCAGGGGCTCTGGATGCCTCATCCCGACCCCCACCCACTTCTCCAGACAAGAAGCTGGCTAAGACACAGCCCAAGGGCACTATTGAGTACAAGGTATTGTTTTGAAAGGCAGTTTGGTGGTGTGGGGGAGGGGGGGGTGGGGGGGGGGGCTGATGCTTCATCAGGTATAGTGTTACTCAGGGTGGACGGTGTGCTTCCCCCCTCACCCTGCTTCCCCCCCACCCAATCATCCCCACCCCCCACCCCCTCAGTGCCCTTGTAATTGTATGGCTCATTTTTAAACTGGTCTTTCAGTGGAATGGCTTTGTTTTGACAATTTCAACTTATTTTGCCTTATGGTGTTGCTTTCTGGCACACTTGCATACTACGATTGCTGCATTAAAACCCTTTGGATATGACTTTTTTTCTACCCACTTTTGACTTGTTTTTGATTGACAGTGTGCTTGTTTTAACAGGTAGCTATTTGTAGCGTGTACTGTGCTCTGACAAAATGCATTTCAACCTCATGTCACTGTCATGGTTGACTGGACGTTGCAAATCATTGATCCATATCTGCCTGCCTAGCCCTCTTTCAAGACCACAGCAAAAAATGTGCTAAAGAATGTGGTCTTAAAAGCCATGGAGTCATTGGTGAGGAGCCCATTAACATGGACATTTGAAAGGGGAAGGTTTCACAAAGAGCGGACTTTTCACCAGGGTAGTCTGTCGTTAGGGGTTCCGCTGTACTGGGTTTATAGTATAGTGTCAGGTGGTTTCTTTGAAAAGTGCCAGGGGTATGTTTGGACATGAGTGAGCAATTGAAAACTGTACTGTTTCTGGGCACTAAAGTGGCACCCAGGACCCCAAGGTTGTGTGACGCACTAAATTTGCACCCAGGACCCCACGGTTGTGCGACATCCTTGATGACACTTTTTTGAAGTAGAACTTGTTACTTTGTTTCTTTACTTTGGATGATATCACTTTGTACTAAGATATTTTACAGTTTATATTTTTATACTAAGACTCAGGAGTTGTTTTTTTGCACAAAAGACTTCCTCACATCAGAATATATAACTGCACTTTCAAGTAAAATACAGCTGTGTGACTTCTGCCATGAAGCAGCGTGGCATCACAAGTTACATTACTAGTGTTTAACTGCTTTTTATCATTTCCAGAAGAATGAATCTACGTTGCTGAAAGTGAATAAAAACCAACATCAGTGCACCAGGCAGACATTCGTAGAGTACCTTGCCAGTTCTCTAGTCTCTTGCTTTCCATGCTGTGCAGGTGGAGAGAAATGACACACTGGAGAAAATTGCAGCACACTTTGATGTGACGCCATCAGAACTGAAGAAACTGAATCGCATGACTTCGCGTATGGTTTTTGAAAGCCAGGTGAAACCTTTGGCCCTTTGCTCCATCTTCTTATCTGTGTTTGTGTTTGTGTCGTTTTCTCTCTAAAATCTTCGGCTTGTTGAAATCGATTGGTCATCTTTTTGAAAAGGAAAAGTCTTTCAGTGTCAGTCTCATTGTTTGCTGGTGAGTGCAGTTTTGTGGTTTGACTTGAATACTTGTGATCTGTATTTGCATTGTGGTTTGTTGCTCAGGGACAGAAACAATTCAGTTCACATGCTACTGGTACAGGAAAGTGAAATATGGCAGGACAGGAAGAATGATCACCAGAGTATGAAACTTTGTAAACATAATATTAATGATAATAATAGCGGTCATTTTTATAGTGCAGTATCTCACAGAGAAGGGTGAGTTCACCTCGCTTTAGTTTACAAGATCAACAAAAATGTCTACATAAAACCTAAAAAACAATATATTGACATGACATTGTATTGTTTGCTTGCCTCACCTTCATGCACACACAGACATGCACGCACACACACACACACACACACACACAGAGAATGTAACAGGGAGTGAGGGAGAGGGATGGTGGTGAGGGGGGGGAGGTAAAGGGAAGAAGGCACAATTTGGAGTCACTTGTTCATTGGAGGATTGAATGTGACAGATCTCAGAAGGGATAAAACTCTGTTGCTTTGGAGCACAGTGCGACAGTAAGAGAAAGGGTGCTGGCCAGAGATTTTACTTTTAAAATGGGTGGGGGGGAGTATTTGCATGTCTGCAAAACAGTGAAATTGCCTGGAAGGGTTATACACAATGAGAAAGATGGTGAGAGAGACATGCAGAAGATGAGTCAGAGAAGAAGATGTGATGGATACGTGACAGTTTGCAGTGATGAGAGAAATGCAAGGGAGGGGGGCAGGGGACGGAGAGGAGGAAGAAGGGTGAAGAGGGAAGGAACAGGAATGAATGGAGGCTGAAACGGAATACGTGAGGAAGTAGGCGGCCAGTTGCACAGTTCTGTTTTCTGTCTTTTTGCTGTGTTTGCAGCCACGTGTACTGAGTGCTGCAAAGCGTTTGATTTCTGCCTGTGCTGTAGCACCCCACAAGCCTCCAGTTACTAGAGTTAGTTAAATAGGTGGGCAGAAAAGGCTGGCTAATGATGATGACAGTTAGTGACACAAGCTGATTCATCACGCTGCCATTGTTGTGCTTTTTTTGTGTGCAAAAGACCTGTATAGGTTGAGTTTTTCTGTTTGTTTAACGTGTGCTGCATTTGGGCTGCTTGACCTTTGATTGTCTTTGACTTTGCAGGTGCTGTACATCCCTGACCCTGACTATGTGCCCTCTGACCCCCCGACCCCAGAACATGTCAGCCCTCCCCAGAGTCCTGTTGACGTGAGACCGAAAATAGTGAGTTTCTTCATGTACAGTACATGTGCGGTGGTATGATACCGTGCTCCTGTGGTAATGCTGATGTACGACTGAATGGTCAGTTGAATGTGTTTGTGTGTAACTTTATGAGCGAATGGTGAGCGGGATGACTGTGGTTGTGCTGTGCAACATAGGCTGGAAAGCTGAGTTATTCGCGCAAGTGACCAGTTTATATACTACTGTAGGAGTGTGTGTGGGAGGTGGGGAGAGAGAGAGAGCACAAGGGTGAGAGAGCCAAAGTGTGGAAACAGGAATAAAGAGCTATATGATTCACTAATGCGAAGACTGCTTTCGGTGTTGACTTGATTGGATGAGTAGAAAGCCACACCAACAACAACCAGCCACCAACACCACTGCAACCACCAACATTACATTAGATGTATAACTACACTCTTTAGTCTTACATGTATCCACACTAGAATACAGCGGTGGCATAGTAATATAGCTGTGATGTGTGTGTGTGCGTGCGTGTGCATAAAACATGCCTCACACATTGTTAGAAAGGTATGTGCATACATGGCAGTTATGCATTGTTACGTTACACATCTTCTCCAGCTGTTTTTCAGCTTTGTCTGCTCTGTGCTTAATACCTCTGTTTGATTCTTGAAGTGGACAACAGATCTCATTCGGAAGATGTTTGTTTGCTAACACGCAGTCCCATACTTAAATGTGCAGGACATTCCCATTGTCAAAATGGCTGACAAGCCGCCAGCCCGTGTTCCTGGTCACGCGATGAAGATTCCTTCCCCTCCCCCCTCAGCTCTGCCACAGTTTCAACCCAGAGCGCAGCTGCCTCATACCCTGAGTGAAGACGAGGCCAGGAAACTGGATGAGGAATGCTATGAGCGCTTCATCAAAGTGTGCGCCCAGTACATCTCTGAGGGATTCGTAAGTGTGGGGTTTCTACTTCCTCTTTTCTGGCTGTGTGGGTTTTTTACTTCTTTTTTTCTGGCTGGTCATGAGGTATCCATGCGGGCAGTTCAACACCATGCTGAGGAAGACAGACAGGGTACAGTGGTTTTAAAACTGTGTGAGGATTGCGCCAAAGCTGTGCCCAGCTGTTGTAAAAGTATGAAAGAAGTGCCAGATTTGTGTCAGCGCTTTGTCAAAGCCATATGAAATCTGTTAGAGCTGTTCCAAATCTGCTTCAAAGCTATGTCAGAGATGTTCCAAATCTACGTCAGAGATGTGCCAAATCTATGTCAGAGATGTGCCAAATCTACGTCAGAGATGTGCCAAATCTACGTCAGAGATGTGCCACAAGACCTTAGACACTGCTCAACCCTGTCATCTTTTAAAGCCAAACTGAAAACCTTCCTCTTCTCACAGTATTTCTGCCATCCCAACTAATATCAATACCCAGTTTCTGCTACAGTCAGTGTGTGTGTGTGTGTGTGTGTGTGTGTGAGTGTGTGTGTGTGTGTGTGTGTGTGAGTATGAGTGTGTGTGTGTGTGCATATAATTAATGCCTTATGTAAATTGTTTTGGCAGGACTGTCCTCTACATGTGTGCAGAATATTGTATTTAGGTTAATATATATGTGAGCGCTCAGGGCGTTGATGTGCACATGTATGATAAATGTACATTTTTATTATTAAAGCTGTGTCAGAGCTGTTCCAAGTCTATGTCAGAGCTGTTTTAAGTCTATGTCAGTCTATGTCAGAGCTGTTTTAAGTCTATGTCAGTCTATATCAGAGCTGTTCCAAGTCTATGTCAGTGCTGTTCCAAGTCTATGTCAGAGCTGTTTTAAGTCTATGTCAGTGCTGTTCCAAGTCTAGGTCAGAGCTGTTCCAAGTCTGTGTCAGAGCTGTTCCAAGTCTATGTCAGAGCTGTTTTAAGTCTGTCAGAGCTGTTCCAAGTCTATGTCAGAGCTGTTTTAAGTCTATGTCAGAGCTGTTCCAAGTGTATTTCAGAGCTGTTTTAAGTCTATGTCAGAGCTGTTCCAAGTCTATGTCAGAGCTGTTTTAAGTCTATGTCAGCGCTGTTCCAAGTCTATGTCAGAGCTGTTCCAAGTCTACGTCTGAGCTGTTCCAAGTCTATGTCAGAGATGTTCCAAATCTATGTCAGAGATGTTCCAAATCTATGTCAGAGATGTTCCAAATCTATGTCAGGAGCTTCTGTACGAGTTCTTCTGAGTAGCCTTGTCCAGAAAAGATCAGTAGTCATTTTGAGAACTGTTCTTCGCTTTCACGGATTGCCATGGGAGAACATTGTTTAGTATTCAGTACTTGGTGCTCAGTATTTGCACTGAAATCTGTGTTTTGGAACTGCTTACTGCTGGAGTTCAGTATTTTTTAGCTTTTGCGTTACTTTGTAATGCTAAAAACAAAACGAACAAAAAACAGCCTACTAAATCCTGTTCTTAATTGGGCGCATGTTTGTTCGCGAACCTAGTTGGGAGTATTCGGCGAACCTAGTTAGTTCTTAATAGGGCAAACTTTTGCTTCGCGAACCTAGTTGGGAGTATTTGTCGAACTGCGATGAAGCTATATTCAGGGTCCAAAAAGCTTTGTTCAACATGTTCTGGGAACATTCGCCCTATTCGAAAAACATCGCCTCTGATTGGCTGAGAGCAGAGCTCTCCTGTGGATGAGGAAGAAAAAATTTAAAAATGGATGATGGTGTTGCTGAGTTCTTCACTCACTTCGGAGGGATTTGTTTTATTTGTTGACTTGTAGGAGGTGCAGCCTTGTCTCGGGGACCCAAAATGAGATAGTAGTTAGTTGAATTACCCTGTGAGGGATGATTGAAGTATATTGACTTGACTTGACTTTAGCCTACGTTTTCTATCATGCTGTCTGCTGCGTGTCTGCCGCAGTTTTGGGTCGCAGCTTGCATCTCATTACAAGCCAGTTGAGAACGAAGTAAAGTTCATCAAACTGTCCGAACCATGTTCGGCGAACTAAAAGTTCAGTTAACAAAACGAATCGTAGTTCGTCGAACTGTCCGAAGTATGTTCGGTGAACAAACATTCGCCCTGTTAAGAACAGGCTTAACCTAGGCTTTAAAGAGACACCAACGGAAGACACAAGTTAGCTTGAAAAGCTGAAAATTGTGCAACTGTTTCCATTTGTGGCTTTGGTTGTTCTGTGAATTTTGCTGACATGCTTTCACGTTAACTCCTCAGGACACAGCCACAGTGGTTTTTTGTTTACCAGTGAGGAGGAGCAAAAGGTGGATCATGGCGTAATTGACACTTAAGCCACAATGCCCAGTTATCTTTTGCTTGTTTTGTGGGTCAGTTCTCCGTGTTTAGGCAAATAATAAGGGGTTTGGCACACCTAACCCGTACAGGCCCTACGTTCTTACAAAATCTTTTGAATATATATAAGATTATGACAACAAAGATTCAAAATGCACAATAAAGATTCAAAATGCGCATGTTTGTGCAGGCACGCAGGCCTCCATGCGTGCCTGCACACATGCATGCATGCACACATGCATGCACACACACATGCATACACACGCATGCACGCACACAAACACACACACACACGCACACACACACACACACACACACACACACACACACACAGAGCATCTATTTCAGGGCAGTGGGACTGAAGCAAAGGTTTTAGAAAAGAAGAAGGTTTTCAAGGAGTAAGTAAATAACTTGGTGTTTTACACCCAGTCAACTGTTATGGTTATATCAGGACGAATGGTTTTCATGGTAGGGCCCTGTCCCTAATAAGCCTTATGGTTTCTGTGGATGTTAAGCACCATGTCTACTTACTTACAAGGTAGGTTTGAAAGAACTGACAGAGGTAGCATGAGAGAAAGAAATGGGAAATTTGTTTCAGGTAGGTGGAGCTGGGTAAGAGTAGCAAATGGAAAAAAACATTTGCCAGTGCCTGTGCATGTACCTGTTGTTCATTTTCCATTCTTCATGTGCTCCACAGCAAAAGGTGTCGGGAACGCTGCTGGTGACCCCCAATGCCATCATGTTTGACCCTGACGTCCTGGACGAGAATGTCGTGCAGAAGGGGTCGGATAAATTTGGTGTGGTGGTCTACATGGATACAATCATGTCCGCTGCCCTCTACCATGACCTCTCCGCCATGAGATACCACACACGCAGCAAGTGAGAACATCATTTATCATTCTGTTGAGTTTAGTTGTCACTTTATTGCTCTGTTAGAAACAGAAGAAACTGGCTTGCTTCTCTGACATACATTTTTCCCCCTGTAAAACTACACGTCAGCTAATATTTAAAAAAACATCTTTTATGGGGGCACACATGCACAAGCATATAATTATGTCTACTAAATAAAATATTAAGAAAACTTAAGATCGATGACACAAGCTAATCTCCATTTCAGAAACTGTGGACTGCATTTTGTGAATTGCAGTGATGCACGCTTAATTTGCTTCAGTACTAATATGTGTCAGAATCACTACCATTATAAATAGGTTAATCAGTAAAAACTCACAACACAGCATTTATGATTTTGACGTACACATGATTTCTTATGCTTGCCTAGTTGCTGGGTTGCTTGCTAGTGCTGCTGGTCAATAGGGTGGTGGATTTGCACAGCTTAGTGGTCATCTTTTTGACTGGTTGTCTGTTACATGGGTTTGCCTTCTGATAGTGTCCTAACTCACTGATCATAAATTACTGTGAAACTTTTTAGGCAATGTCCAGTTTTAGCCCTGTCGGTTCTATGTCCTCAAATGGTATGTGTGTGTGGACAGAATGAACTTGAAGTATGCAGTTCCTTGGTATATCCACATATCAGTTCATTCCGTCCTATGCAAGTGCTATACACAAGCACACGCACACATGTATCCTCAAACCATTTGAGGACAGTGAACTGATGGGGCTAAAAGTGGATATTGTGACGTTTTATACATTTTTTAAATCTCTGCACATCCCAGTGATTGCCTTTGTTGGAATTGTCAACACAAAAAGAAGACAACAAAATGGCGTGAAACATTAGTCACAAAGCTAGGTGAAGCCTCAAAATTCCTTCAGTTGGATGTCACACCAAAGACCTAGCCCTGTGGCAGATAATTCTGTTAGACTGTTGATTGCCTTGTTGGAGTTGTCAACACAAAAAGAAGACAACAAAATGGAGTGAAACATTAGACACAAAGTTAGGTGAAGCCTCAAAATCCCTTCAGTTGGATGTCACAGCAAAGACCTAGTCCTGTGGCAGATAATTCTGTTGGACTGTTGTGAAATATATATATATTCATCACCTCATTTTTCTACAATCTAATTTCAGCTTCCTGAAAAATCTCTCAGAGACTTAAGGATAAAAAGATGACTCTTTCGTCCAAATGAATGTTCCACCCTTAGATAGTGAATCCCAATGGTTCTGCTGTACTGGAAGGTCCTGGCAGTTTGATTGGTGGGTTTTGGGGCTCATCGGTGATTTCTGTTGTTGTGTTGGCTGTCAAGCTGTGCTGTCAACACTTCTGCTGGTCAGAGATTGTGGGTCAGCCCAGGTGTCCCGCTGGCTTGTTGTTCTCTTCACAATCATGAAGCCTTGGCCCTATCACCCTCCTTCTCCCTTTGTCACACACACACACACACACACACACACACACACACAACACACACACCCCTCCACTCAGCCCCCTCAGCATCCACACCACAACCCAACGCACAAACACAAACATGCACGCGCGCACACACATGCACACACACACACATTTATGACCGCCCCTAATACACAGTGATACATCACCATCACTGCAACCTGACCCAACCCAACCTCTTACTCTTATACACACAAACACATGCACACACACTATCTTATCCCCACCCCCCTTCCACACACACACACACACACACAGACACACACACACACACACACACACTTGTTTGCACCCCTTCATATACAATAATGCACCATCATCACCACATCACCATCACCACAACATGACCCAACCCAACCTCTTACACACACACACACACACACACACACACACACACACACACACACACACACACACATGTCAACACACACACAGTGTCACACACACACACACACACACACACCACACACACACACACACACACACACACACACACACATGTCACACACACACACAGTGTCACACACACACACACACACACACACACACACACACACACACACACACACACACACACATACAATGTCACACACACACACACAGTGTCTCACACACACACACACACACACACACACACACACACACACACACACACACACACACTCACTCACACTATCTCTCTCTTTCACACACACACACACACACATCACAAGACAGTGACAGTATAACTGTAAACAGCTCAAGCATGTGATAAAATCAGGTCAGGTGATGTTGACCCATTCCTGTGTGTGTGGCAATTGTCCATGACTTATCACCCTACCAGTTTCCTTATCTCAGCAACCTAAAAATAGATCCACACCACAGTGGGACTGTAACAAAAGACAGCCTGCATAAGAGACCAGCTTTCTTATGAGATCATCTGGCTGAATGAATACTTTTCACATGTCCCACTCACCAAAGAACATTCTTCTTTTCATTGTTGTTTCAGGCATTATACTGATTTTGGGGATGTACTTATTTGCCGTCAGACTCCTCAGTTGTTGCAGAAGTTAGCAAAGCATCTTAATTAGGGGATTAATACCTAATCTTAATATCTTTGCAAATCCCCATTTATTATTCTTGCAGCAGACATCTGAAACAGTGAAATGCTTGCAAACAGTGCACTCCCTGGTGCAGTGAAAAGTGTAGAAAGTGTATTGCGAAAAACTCCTGTCACCATATGTTTGGAAAGGGTCACTGTTATGAAAGTCAAATCATATGGTTGAATGGATAAATTAGTGTGCAGTATAGCATTCCCATAGGAATTCCGACTGTGTACCTGTTTGAGCTTCTGGTCAATTGGTCACTGGTTCAGTGGCCCACTGTGAAAGAATGATCTGGCTCTGTTACTGTGACTTCAGGACAGACTTAAACATAAACTCATTTGGGCCTCCCCTCCCCCTCCCCCCACCTCCCCTCCCTCTCCCCCCACCTCCCCTCCCCCTCCCCTACCCCTGACACTGACAGGGAGAGAGTCTGTTTCTAATTGATGGACCGTGTTTGTTTGAATGCGCTCGATTCTGCCATTGTGTTGCGGCAGTGTCCTTGTGCGCATTGTGTGTATATATATATATGCATTGCTGTTGTTCTGCGTGCTGTTTTTCAGCAAACTATCGTGCAAAATATGTCATCAAAAGCAAGCGGAACAGAGACGAAAAGAGCAGTGGGTGACCATGCATCTGTTTTAGCGTGGTTGTGTCCAGGCAGGTTCCTTGGTAGATTGGTGTCTGAACTACTGCTAAAAGTCAAACTGACCAATGGTAGCACTGGTTGCTGAAAGCTGCTGTGGCATCACCGGGATGACTTACTAGTAACTGGCTGTGCACCCCACTCCTCTCTCTGAGTCTGAGAGAATTAAGGCTCACATTCTCAGGGCAGGATCTTGCTGCTGTTGGTGTGTGCATTAATGGTGACTGGTGGTGGGTGGTGCTTCTGTTGCTGACGGTGTTCTTGGAGTGTTAGAACCTTGTGAATTATTATTGTGACAAAGGTTGCCCTCAGAGTTATCTACTTTCAGCTGCAGCATTGAAACAGTGAAAATAACAGGTCTGCTGTCTTAGACAATGGTTAGGAACTTGGCTGTCTTCTTTCAACTGCAGCATTGAAACAGTGAAAATAACAGATCTGCTGTCTTAGACAGTGGCTAGGAACTCAGCCATCTACTTTCAACTGCAGCATTGAAACAGTGAAAATAACAGATCTGCGGTCTTAGACAATGGTTAGGAACTCGGCTGTCTCACTTTAATAGAAGAATGACTATGGCTGTTTTGACAAGCTGACAGTGAAAGTAACAGATCTGCGGTCTTAGACAATGGTTAGGAACTCAGCTGTCTCACTTTAATAATTAATAGAAGAATGACTGACTGTTTTGCTAAGCTGATGTTGACATACATGGCTTGGGAAGCTTTCACAACAGTATTGTAGACAAAACACAAAGAATGCTTTTTACTTAGAGAGGACAAAGTAGTAATATTTGGCACACCTCACCTGTTTCAAGCAACAAGTGGAAAGAGAGAGACTTATTTTACAATGTGTTAGATAAAACAACAGCAACAAAGAAACTTTTCCAGCTAATAGAAATAATTCCATTGCACTTTGTTTGCTTTTTCATATTAGATAGTCACTCCTGTCCAATAAAACCAACAAAAAAACATAAAGTGTGTGTGTGTGTGGTGGGGGGGGGGGGGGGGGGGTGCTAGTGGCAAAAAGGAAAGCAGATCAAAACTGTGTTCTTTCTGGCCACAAACATTGGACTTTGGCTGTATACTACATTCTTGTTTTATTTTGTGTGTCCATTTTGTTTGTGTTTTTCTGTCCATCTTTCTGTTGTTCTTCAAAATGAAGAAGAAAGAAACCTGAAAAGTATGAATATATATATGCATTCACACCCAGAGATACACATGCACACCACACACAGATATACGCATGCGTGACACGAACATACATACATGCACACACAGTCACACACACACATATGCACACACACACACACACACACACACTCACACACATGTACATGCACACACACAAGAATACTAGCATACACGACATACATGCACACACACAGTCACACACTCACATATGCACACACACACACACACACACACACCACACACAACACACACACACACACACACACACACAACACACACACACACACACACACACACACACACACACACACACACACACACACACCACACACACACACACACACACACGTACATGCACACACACACACACAACACACACACACACACACACACACACACACACACACACACACACACACACACTTTGCACACACACACACACACACACACACACACACACACACACACACACACACACACACTTTGCACACACATTCTCTACTTTCAGTTCCCTTCCATCTGGTGTAGAATTGATAACCTTCAGAAACACAGCATGTTCAGTGTGGGCAGGAAGAAATTAAAGAATAAACTGGCAGAGATCAGTGTGTATATATATATAGGATTATACTGACTGTGGTGTTATAAACTTAAATCTCTTTGTTAACTCTGTAAACTCTGTAACTTAAATCCCTTTGTTAACTCTGTAAACTCTATATTACCCAAATGACTGTGCATTTGGCAGTGTGTGTGTGTGTGTGTGTGTGTGTGTGTGTGTGTGTGTGTGTACATAATGTGTATGTGTGTACCGCTGTATGTGTAAATCAGTTTAAATTGGTTTAAATCATCTGTTTTGTTTTCATATTCATAACAGCAAAACTTCCCCGAAGCTAAGAGCTAATTTATGCTACCTCATTACTGTTATTATGTGCCTGTACCTTTTGTGATTAATACTAATGAGTTTCCTGTTGGATGACAAAGTGGGGATCTCTCTGGAACATCTGTTGTTTGTCATTTGGCTTACTCGCTGTTACTTCAGTGATAACGGAAATAACTAGAACTAGAACCTGGCGGTAGAGAAAAAGTACCATGGATTTTTTGCTGACATGTTTCAGTTCGGTGTGCTTTTTTATTAGAAGAAAATGGTGATTTAGACATTTTACTTCAGCCTTGTAAACGCACTTTCTTCCAAAACTTCTGAAGGTTAAAAGGGTATCCTTTTTTGTGTGTGGAGGACAAACTGCAGGGACAGAGAGAGAGAGAGAGAGAGAGAGAAAAAATCTGCAGTTTAGACAAGCATTGCAATTTAACCAAATTTATAAAAAATTGTCAGGGTTTTCCATTTTTGTGCGATTACTTTATCCATCAAATTTGGAAACTGGGAGATCATGCAGAGGTAAACACAAAGGCTGCTCCAAGGAGCAAGTAAAGCACTGTTACAGATTTATGAAACTTTCGTCAGATGGATTTCTGCATTATAAACTCAGCACTGCTTTGACTGTCCAGCATCCTAGTGGTCCGCTTTTTCAACGTTTTGTGGGCACTGAATGCTGAACGAAGGTTCACTGAACCCAGTACAAATTAGTTTTTGTACGCTTGATTGTTGGAGCATAGCTCCGGATCACTTCTGTGCAAACACAGCCCTTTGCTGTTTGGCTGTCCTTGAGTAGATTAGCCATGTCAAGTTCACTTAGCCGTGCATCACTGTGGACTATGAGTTTTATTTTCTGCTGTAGGCCTTCTGAATTTGGATTTGATGGTCAAGTCAATGTGGTCTTCAGGGTGGTTTTGTTTTCATTTTGGTGTACCAATTAGCCTTCATGCTATAAACACACACACAGTGTTTGCATTCACTTACAGCTTGTGCAGTTGGATAAAGCAAAAGGCAGCAACCAATGAGTGAGTTAGTTAGTAACTGGATTTTAACATCTTGTCAACCACGGAGGGTCTGAATAAAGTAAAAGGCAGCAGCCAGTGAGTTAGTTAGTAATTGGATTTTAACGACCTGTCAACCACACAGGGCCTGGATAAAGTGATAGGCTGAGCAGCCAATGAGTGAGTAATTGGATTTTAACACCCTGTCAACCACACAGGGCCTGGATAGAGTGATAGGTTGAGCAGCCAACGAGTGAGTGAGTTACAGGGTTTGCACGGTCTTTGAAGGTCTTTGAGAGTTTGGGAAAAATAGGATAGGAGAAAATTGAGTGGGGTCTGTGAAAGTTTGTGAATTTTGTGGTCTTCAGAGTGCTAGGGAAAAACGATCAGCTTATCAGTCAGAAACTGCATTTCCCAAGACCAAACAGTAGATTTAAAAAAAAAAAAAAAAATTGCTATGCAAAATCACAAAGAACACATTTCCTATCAGTTTTGACTGATAGAGTGCGTTGGCTACAGTAAGGGTTGCGCACCTTTACCTGATGTGCAGAATAGTTGCGTATAGATCTTCGTGTTGCTTTTCCGCACCATATTGCGGGCATCATGTCAGGTTTTGTGAAAAGTTTGTGAATTTTGAAAGGATTTTTCTGGATGAACCCTGTCGCTAGTAGTTGGATTTTAACATCCTGTCAACCACACAGGGCCTGGATAAAGTGAAAGGCTGAGCAGTCAGTGAGTGAGTGAGTTAGTAAATGTTTTTTTAACATCCTGTCAACCACACAGGGCCACCTCAGGATGAAGCAGCCAGTGAACATCGAGAAGACATTTTATTCATTGATTCATAACACATTTGACACTGCGTGTGACCTTGCTGTTTGTGTCACTACAGCTTTGAAAATATGTTGCATTGCTTACGTTGGGTTGTTTGTCTTGGAGAAAAATCAGTGGTTGTTATCACCTGCTTGAAAGATTTTTAAGGAGTATTTTCTCTCCTTAGTACAGGTTTAAAAGCATAAATGTTACAGTGAAAGTCTAAGGGGTGAATTTGAGGTCCTAAAACGTGCATACATGCAGATTGGGAATTTTCATGATCCTTGAGAAGTTTGCAAAATAAACACTTGCCTTCAGAACATGGAGCAGATTCATGAGGCATGACATACATACATATATATATATATATCAACCATGCTGAAACCCAAATTTCTGACCAGCTGAATGGGCTGCTCAAACGCACAAGCAAGTGTGCCTCACAAGGGTCTGGTTTGTATCTCTGCTGATTTGTGTACAAGCTTGTGGCAGGACTGATGCTGTCGGTGGAAATGAATCCAAAGACATTCCTCTGTCTTTTAGTTTTACCAAGCTTAATCATCAGCGTAAAACTGGAACGCTCTGTGGTTACGGTCACCAGTGCATGCAAAAATGAATGGAATATGGCACAGCTGAGGTCTTTGAACCCATGCAGAATGCCCATCTGAGTGGGCTCTATGTGGAGATGCCTTTCAGTTTCATGTGTGCATGGCCTCTGAGTCTGAATGCTTAATTCCTTTGTTCCAGTTCACAGAAGGAATCCTCCGAGAAACCACAGATATACCATGGGGACTCCAGGGTGCGCTCCGCTTCCACCTCAGATATTCTGACGACAAAGTCACTTGACGTCACAGCGGGGGATGTTGTGCAGCCATTTGCCACCAGCAAGAGTATGTCAGGGCTGTCCCCCTTCGAGGGGACAAGGGAGAACAACAAGGACAGCACGGACGGCAGCAGAGGTTGCTCTGGACTGTCTCCCTTCTTTGCAGAACCAGGGGAAAGCACAACAGGTGCAGAGACTTTAGGATTCGAGTCCCAGTCTGGAGACGGAGAGTCGAGCACAATCAAAGTTGTCGGCGATGCCTTGCAGCCGGACGATGGTAGAACAGTTGATGTTGGTGGCGAAACAGGGGAGACAAGCACTGATGATGCTGTTGCCTATCCCGCAGCGTTTGACTTTAATTCGCTCAACAACAGCCAAAGTGTGGATTTGTCAGAAGCAAGAGAGGGCATTTCTCAGGTAAAGGTGATTCCGGGTGAGCAGGATTCAGCTGACCTGTCACCACAGGTTGCAGACAGAAGTGCTGGAGACGCGGAAGTCCTACCTTCTCAGGCATCAGAGCTGACGGAATTTCCTGACATTGACAAGGTGGACATTAGTGCGCTTCTTGCAGGTGGACGGAGAGATTCTCTGAACATGTTTAGCGCTCATGGTGAAAGCCGGAGTCCTTTTTATCCTGTAGTGCCAGAAGCAGTGGAAACTGAATTTGTGGCGGTAAAGGAAGAGTCGGATGCACCTGCAGAGGAGGAGGGTCATGGTGGGCCGCAGATCTCAGAGGCGCTTATGCTGAAGTGCGCTGACAAGCTTGTGGCTGACATTCTGGAATCAGTTTCCTTGAGTGTGACGTCCAAGAGCCCTGACGACCTTCAGCCTGGTTCAGCCGTGCCACACACTTCCGATTCACCAGAGGGCATCAGCAGGGTACCGACAGAGAGAGGGGAGGGAAAAGACCATGGGGGAGGTGGAGAAGTGGCGAGGCAGGATGGAGGGACAGGCGGGGAGGAGCTGAGGATTGGCAACATCATCTACCTGCCGGTGGAGGAGAACACTGACGGTGAAATCACCGTGCGCAGCACCTCTGACATTTTTAACGCCAGCGATGGGGCTGACGACCCTGACCTGACCCGGCCCAGCTCTGGCACTAAGCCCAGACCAGCTCCACTGACAAACCTGGGAACTGACGAAACTGACGGCTCCTTACCCAGTGCGGGAGACGGCCCCAGAACTCACTCGGCTTCTGGGTCTTTCAGCCCGTTGAGATCGTCGGCCCAACACCTCTCCAACTTTGTCAACTACGCAACAGGCTTCTTCCGCAACTCTAACGAGGACCGCGCAAACGTCAAGGACATTCACGACAGTTCCACCAAAAGCACGGCAGTTGAAACGGAGAGCCCACGTAAGAAGCATAGGTCAACCTCATCTGAGAGAGGGAAGAGGTCGGGATCCCAGTCTGAATATCGAGTTAAAAATGCTGTCAAGGCTGAGGAAAGACCCGAGCTGTTCCGTCAAGTCAGCGGTAAGTGTTGCTTGTCCAGTAAGGTTTAAAAAAGAAAACAGAAAGAAAAAAAAGGGATGAAAAGAACCTTTGTTTCCATTTATGGTGTGCTGCTTTCCTTGGCGTTGGTGTTTTTTGTGGGGTTTTGTTTGTTTTTGTTTTGTTTAATGTTTTTGGTAGCACACTATCTGTTTTAAATTGTCAGTGTTTTATTATTTTGATTTATATCTACCTACTGCACAATTTGTGGGTTTGCAGTTCTTTTTACTTTGGACCTTCAACTTGCACGTAACAGTGTAGGCAAGGTTTGCAAGCAGCGAGTCAAAGTTGCCAACTTTCTGTTTAAAAGACTTGTTCTCATTATTGCAAAATTGTTTCATGGAGTGATGCACTGTTTGAAACTATAATTTCAGCATACTTGGTCAGTTGTTGTTTTTTGTGTTTTTTTACCAAGGGTAAGGCTTGGATTAGTAGATACGGTTCAGGTACCATATGGTGCCTGTATACTTTAGTTTATCATTTATGTGTAGCGTGTCTGTTTTCCAATAAAAAGATTACAGCATTTGGATCAGAGTAAAGCATGCATGCTTGCAAAGAAGCAGGTCTGTCTGTCTTCAGATTTCAGTGTCTGAAGTATGTAACTGGTCATCAGAAACACCTAACTGATTGTCTAAGTGTATTGTGTCTCTCTTCAGAATTTACATTCAATCTGTGCATTGCATGATGGTGTGTCTTCGTAGTTTAGGTTCAGAAGTATAATCATACTACAAGTGATGGTCTGCCAGTCAGTCTTGAGTTGGAGGCCAGATCCAAAACTGCCTTAAAGGGGAACCAAAATGGAGAGGTGCAGTGGGCCCTGTGGATACTATATATATATATATATATATATATATATATATATATGTATATATTGTGTATGCATATGTGCACAGCCACTTGTCATTTGATTTCTCACCCTGTTAGAAATTGATGTTTAAAAGTCACAAAAACGAGACCATGAGTGTGGTCATGTGTGCCCAGCAGTCTGCATCATACACATGGCTGGCATGTGTGGCAAATTAGTATCAGATAATTATGCTGTGGCCAAGGCTCTTTGTCTTTATGGCTGCACTCCAAGGAGCTCAAATTGAAAGTTAAATTTTAAATTTATACCACTTTCATAAATATTGATCTATAGAACAACCAAATGAAATATGCAGATGGAAATATTTGCACATTTTATATATTCCAGGCCCTCTTGCATCTTTAGTTTGGTTCTCCTTTAAACACTGTCCAATCACTGAGCACAGCTTTTTGGAATCTCTTGTTTTCATGCTGACTTGTGTTGAAATCTAACTCATTAATGTTTTTGTTTTTATTTTATTTTCTTTATTTTCTTTGTTGTGCAGATGGTGGTATGTACTGTATTATGTTCTGTAGTACATTTTTCTCTTTCTTTTGGATGCTGCTTGGGCATATTGCATGGACAGACTTACCCTGCATGGGTTAGAAGCTAGAAAGGATGAGACAGTGTCTATATATATATATATATATATATATATATATATATATAATTATATATATATGCAGCCCACTGTGTTCATGCTTTAGAAGTGTATTCTTTTTGTGAAGTGAACCTGTGTTGAGCTTTTCAGCATCAGAATGCTTTCTCAGTTTTGTTGTGTGCTTGGTTGCATGTGAGCACTAACCTTTTGTGTGCATTCCTTATTCTGATGTTAAGGTCAATACACATGGTTGTCAAAAAGGGGATGTAGGCTTCTTGTGTACTTAGGCTGCTATGCTGGTACTAGTTGTAGACAGCCCAGGGTGACAAGTTGCTATACAACTATAACCAGATGATATTACAAGTTGCTATGACTGTAACCAGATCATATTACAAGTTACTACAATTATAACCAGATCATATTATGTAGTGATATTAATTAATAATAGTAAGGAATGAGTTATAATTTGCTTGGCATATATATGAGATTGTTTTGTTATCATGCCGGGTGTTGGCCCCTTGCATGTCCCAGTCCCATCCTGTCGTGTGTCCCAGTCCCCTTGTAGCTCAGTCCCAGGCTTGGGTTTTAGGATTGGGTCTGCACATGGGACTGGTACATGATAATTAAGACTGCCAGGATACAATGGTACAGGTAGGGACATGGGTTGGCCATGTGTATCCCAGTCCCATTATGTGTCCCAGTCCCCTTGTAGCCCAGTCCCAGGCTTGGGTTTTAGGATTGGGTCTGCACAAGGGACTGGTACATGATGAGACTGCCGGGATACAATGGTATACATAGGAACATGGGTTGACCCTGTGTATCCCAGTCCCATCATGTAGCCCAGTCCCCTTGTAGCCCAGTCCCAGGGTTGGGGTTTAGGATTGGGTTTGCACATAATAAGACTGACAGGATTCAATGGGACTGGTAATGGTGCACATAGGAACATGGGCTGGCCCTGTGTAACCCAGTCCCATTGTGTGTCCCAGTCCCCTTGTAGCCCAGTCCCAGGGCTGGGGTTTAGGATTGGGTCTGCACATAACTGACAGGATACAATGGGATTGGTGATGGTACACATATTAACATTGGTTGGCCCAATGTATCCCAGTCCCATCGTGTGCCCCAGTCCGCTTGTAGCCCAGTCCCAAGATTCAAGATAACTTTATTATCTCATCAGAGAAGTTAAATAGGTCTGGGGTTTAGGATTGGATCTGCACATGATAAGACTGACAGGATACAATTGGACTGGTAATGGTACACATAGGAACGTGAGTTGACTCTCTATGTCCCTGTCCCATTGTATCCCTGTCCCATTGAGTACCACTACTAGTCCCTTTGTAACCCACTCCCAGGTACCTTTGTAACCCAGTCCCAGGTCCAGAGTTTAGGGCTTTCACATGGGTCTGGGATACTGTGGAATACACATGGGACTGTGGGTCAACCATCTGTGTGTCCCAGTCCTAGTGTGTTCCAGTCCCGTGATAATGGGGCACAGTGGGACTGGGACACATACGGACAGTGCACTGCTGCAGTGGCAGCAGTTAAGATTTAAAACTTAAGGTTTCTTTGAGCTCTTCTGCTGAGAACCTAGAGCTATCACTCAGGGGTTCCTGCTTTTAAGTGTTGGAGTAGGTCAGGACAGTAGCTTTGTGTACTTTGCCAGCTCACAGAATTCTGCTTTTAATGTTTCAACCAACTTCCTGGCTCATCTAGTTTTTAGGTGTTTTTGTTTCTTTTTTTTTGTTTTTCAGTCCTTTTCTAAAAAAAATGTATAAAAAAAAATCAATGCTGTGTATAGTTTATGCCTCAGTGAATGAATAACTAACTTTATGATTTGAAGATTTTGGGTTTGCCTCAGTATGGCTGCAGTTCCAGTTCATTGGGCATTGGATATTCAGGATTTTTTATGTCTGTCACCAGTGTCTATTAAAATAATGATAACTAGACTTGGACCCATGTGAGATGAGCAGCACAGGATATTTACTGTATTCTTCTTCTTCATTCTTCTCCAACATACATAATCAACAAACAAGGGAGTTAATTAGCCCTTGAAAGATGTCAAAGTCGAACACAACAGCAAAGACCTGAGTCACCTACAGTAACTCTCACCTGGCATGCGAATAAATACGACTTACAAGGTAGATAAACTCCACACGTCCTCAAAACTTATTCTCCAACATACCCCTTTAGACCATTAGGCCTTAGCTCTGGACATTCTTGTACAGACGCTGTAGAAATTTTATCAAAGACATGAACGTACCGTAACAAATACAAAATTGCTTTGGTTAGAGATCTTTCCCATTGTCTGGCTCAGCTTCCCTCCAATTCGAGATCTGTAGCAATCCCATTCCAACATATGTACACATGGTCTTTCCAAACAAAAAATGCCACGAAGGTGTGCCTTGTTTTTGAATGACCAGTCTGACTAGCTCCTTCTTTTCAGTTTTCACGTACTTTTTCTTTTCTCCATCCTCCCCTTGATCCTGTATGCATCTGCCTGCCTGCACCCCCCCCCCCTTCCGCACCCATTCCCCCTTTTAATTTTGGATACATATTTTACATCTGTCTACATTCTCTTGTGCTTATTTTTATTTTTATTTTTTTATTTCAGTCTACTCTTGCACTGTCTCCCTCTCCACCCTCTCCTTTCTTTGTGTGTCTGCTCAACCTTGTGCAAGATTGTGATGTGATTTTGTTTCATGTGTTCGTGTCTAAAGGAATCAATAGCAGAGACCAGAATCAGCAACAAACACTATCAGCTAGTCTGCAAGTGTTAAAAATACAATTGCAAAGTACATCAAAACTTTCAAATGCAAAAGAATGCTCCACACCCTCATAAAGCATGTTTTAGTGTGTGTGTTTTTAAAAGGTTTTATTTATAAGAAAAAGAATGTTGAATTGTCTGTATCAAGTGACTGTCATGTAGGAGGGTGTTTTTGTTGTTGTTTGGAGTTTGACCGTAGCTGCTAGAGCTGAGATTTGTTGCAATTTCAGTTTGTCAAACTGTACAAAATTCTTCTGCTCAGAGAGATGCCGCATATATATATATGTAAAATATACTTAGTGGCCGTTACATCACTTTGCACAGCGCCTTTAACCACCGTTGTAAACTTGGGGCTGACGCTGAAAGGGCCGCAAGGACCCTTGGCTGCACGCTGTAAAGGCGAACAGTGACAGTAGGAATTGCCCCTCCATCTTCTCCTTTTACTGTCAGGGCAGAATCCATAATGTCACGGTTCACTTGATGGCTGTGCACAGTCATCCCCTGTCATCTTGACTGCAAGCATAAGCCTCTGCCTCTGTCACCCAAGCGCCCCCTCCCCTTTAACCCAGCCCTTGGGGGAAAGGGGGGGGGGGGGTAGTGATGGGACCTGTCAGGAAGAATACCCCCACATTTATAGGTGGACAGCAGGCAGATGTGGTGGAAAGGTTGTGACAGGTTGCTAGTCCTCTGGACTTGTACAGTTATAATTACAACCCTGGGCAACTTTTCAAAGGGCCGGACAGGCAGGAAGTTGGCTGATGGTCAAGTTTTAAGGGCTCTTTTCCTCCTTTTGGTGACAGCCCGTTTTGTCACTTTTAGTTTGTAGCCTAAAGGGGATTGATACCTTAGCCCCTATGGTTCTGAACTTGTGCTGAGCTCAGTATCTCTTGCCTGTCCACTCCTATACTTTTATAGTTGGACCCAGGTTTGATAACCATAAGATGAGGGGAAAAAAGAGGGGGGGGGGGGGGGGTCCAGACTTTTGCCCCCACTGGGACAGGGAAGCAAAAAGGTAACTGTGTTGAAACATGGACAAATAAAAGCAATTGGCATAATAAATGGCATTTGTTCTGTGCTATAGGTCCCATTCTTATGCATGTCCCATTCTTACAAATTAATGCAATGGTATTAAAATTGCACAGTTTATATTACATATAATTGTTTGTCTGTGCTGAGGTACCATTCTTACAAATTAATACAACAGTATTATAACTGATCCTTAAAATGGTAAAAAGAAATTTGCTTGTCTGCCTTCTTGTCAGCACAGGCTTTCAGATAGCCCTTGAATCTGTGCAGCCCAACTCTAGTATAATGTGCTTACCCCCCCCCCCCCCCCCCCTCCCTCCCTTCCCCAGCACACACAGAGTTGTTCTTCAATCTATGCATAGACTGTAAATTGTGTAAAGAGAAGTGAGGCAAGGGAAGGGAAAAGCAGCAGTGAATAATGTTAATTTGTTTTTAAATATTTTCTTTAAAGGACCAAAACTTTTTTCTTTCCTTTTTTAATGGAAAAGCCTGCAGCTACAATATCAGTCTGGTTACCCCTATTGGCTTGGACATGAAGCTGGCAAGGGAAATGTGTTGCCTGATGGACTATCTCAACTAGGGATGGGGGGGGGGGGGGTTACTTCCGGTCCCTGTTTGTCCTGGGAAAGAATGCTGTTGTGTTAGGCACAGCCTTCTTTCTTCACATGGGTTACTGGAGTTGCCCATACCATTAGTATTGTTACAGAATGTATTTATGGCAATGGGAAGAAAGGGATCAGCCCCCCCAAATTAACTGAATGATTGAATGACAGCAGATATGACATGTTGACCTGCCTGTGAAAGTCAGTATGAAACAGTTTAAACTTTAATACTTCAAACCATACCCGTGAAATTGGAAGTCAGTGTGAAACACTTCAAACAGTGAGTGAGTGAGATTAGTTAGTTGTCTTGTGCTTTGAGCCCAGTCAACCATGTAGGGTTCTATCAGGGCTAGACAGAGTGAGGGAGAGGTTTGGCTGGCAGTGGCAGAGTACACAGATTCAAAAGAAACATGAGAAATGATCATTGGCATTGTGTGAGTTTCTTTCTTTTTGGCCTTGGTCATTGTAGTGGTTGCGGTTGGGTGCAGGTGGAGAGGAATGCTGTCATCCACTGTTCCCACATTGGGTCTGTTACTAAGGCACAGGCCATTGCCTGGCATAGGTGCAGCAGGACCTTGAAAAGTTGATGCTAGTTTCGTTTTTCTTGTGGGTGGGTGATACATTTCAGTCATTCGTTGGTGCAGATTTCGATTTATTTTTATATTTGTTGTTGTGATGTCTAAAGTTATTATTTGTAATTTCATATGCTGTAACACTAATAGAAAATTCAGAGATTCAGAGTCAACTGTTTGGAGTTAAGGATAATAGCAGTGAAGTTTTGCAGATGATGCGGTAGTTGCATCAGATCTGGTTGTAGAGAGATCAGCTTTAGTTGTGTGTGCGTATGTGTGGAGAAGGTACAGCATCACAGTTATAGTTGTATTTTTGGAGAACATTTTCCATATGACATCCTGATTGAAAATATTCAGGTTTAGCCCTCAGAGCTATAACGCCAGAGAGTGTGAAGCTTCAGAATCAACTTAACTGGAAGAGAACGGACATGACACTTGTAGAGAGGTGGAGCAGTTGTAGAGAAAACTTATATGACATAGCATCAGAACTGGATGTAGATAAAGGCCATTACCCACTTCAGAATCCGTTGCAGAGAAGGCAGAGCGTCCAAAGTAAGTTACAGTATTGCTTTAGTGCTGGTGATTACAAGATGGTATGGAACTGGATGTAGAGAAGGCAGAACATCCAAAGTAAGTTGTATCAGTGCTCATGATTATGAGAAGGTGCAGAATCAGACGTAGAGAAGGCAGAGCATCTGAAGTAAGTTGTATCAGTGCTAGTGATTACAGGAAGATACAGAATCAGATGTAGAGAATGCAGAGCATCTGAAGTAAGTTGCATCAGTGCTAGTGATTACAAGAGGGTGCAGAATCAGAAACCTGCAGAGAAGGCAGAGATGTGAATTAAGCCATATTAGTGCTAGTGATTACAAGAAGGTACAGAAGTACAGATGTAGACCAGTGACAATAAATTTACAGCTATAGTGCTGTGCAATCAGTGGGAGATTACTCCAATATTATTCAGTTTTAGCCAAGTCTACACTAGTTCACCCCTTTTCTGTTCTTTCCCCTTTCCCTCCATCTTTCAGTTTCTTCTATTATTATTAGATACCTTTACTTGTGTTAATATGTAGCTTCCTTTCTTTATCTGTCATAAAAAAAAATGTAAAAAAAAAGAAGAATGCTCACATGGTTTAAACAGTTAGAAAATTCAGTTGCTCTGTGTATTACTCTGGCTTTATAGGTAGATGATTGGTTTTTTTGGACACCAGGTCATACATGTATGACAATCATATTAGAGTGATTAGTTTTTAACACCCAATCATCCAGGACAATCGTATGAGGGTGAATGGCTTTTGGTGAGAATGAGGCATGAATTGTGTCAAATAGATTGTTATCGTTGTCATATACTACATAAAAAGGATAATATATGTCCATATTATATATATATATATATATATATATATATATATATATATATATATATATATATATATGTATGTATATATAAACATCAAATGTTGAAAAACTGTATTGTATAGACATTTTCTTTTTAACATTTCATAATGTATACTTTTTTTTCAGTAATTGCAGACAAATTTATGACTGTGATGTCAGTTCATAATCATATAAAATACATTTCTCTTTGATATTTTACTGTCATTTTGGCTGATTTATAGTGTTACGGTGTAATGGATGGATTTCACTTCAACTAGTTTAAGGAACAGAACTCATTAAATGGTAGTGTTCTAAATTATGTTTGACACTGTCACATGAGTATTATTGAATGATTCAGAGCATGACAGAACTGAAATGTGCATGCAGGTGTTTTACAGCTGAGCGCAAAGTCGGTATTGATCCCTGTTTGTTCAGGTTTTAATCAGCAGGAGTTGATAAAAGCAGAGTGTGATAGTGCACAAATGGTGAAATAGTTCCTTGCTGTTTTGTGTTATTCAGCGTTACCTATTGACTGTTCAGTGATGGTGCAGCAAACACACATGCAATGTTTTACACACACACACACACACACACACACACACACACACACACACACACACACACACACGGTCACTTTCTTTGGGATACACACACTGATTTTAATATGTTCATCAATTAAGGAACATTCCTAGAACAGATGCAATGTGACTGCAAGTACTCCCCCCCCCCCCCCACCCCCTCCCCCCACCCCCTCCCCCCACATACACACGCACACAGACACACACACCACACCACAATAAGTAAATAAATAAATAAATCCCACCAGGTAAATCTTTGCTTTAGGTCTGAGACTCAAAATGGAAAAAAATCAACACAAACAGGATTAATAATAATATTCACACCTTTCAGCATCACACTATGGTTGAACACTGACTGTCACTGAGCTCATTTTAATGAATTAGTCTACAGGGCCAGCTGCCTTCCCTGGGCAAGTTTTCCATGACCCCCTATTCAGCTCTTGAATAAGTAGTTGTGCCAAAGACGAGGTGCACCCTCTTACAGTACTAGGCCCTACTGCTACTAGTGGGGAATGGTAACAGTGAATTACAGGTGGAGTGTGTGCGCATGCGCCTGCGAGAGAGAGAAAGGGAGAGTATCAAGCACATGCAAGAGAGAGAGAGAGAGGGTGTAACAACAGTTCAAGCAATTTTCTGGTTTGAAAACTTTTACTCCAAATTTTCACCCATCATGGGGCTTTTTCAAGGCCTGCCCAGTCGGCTTGACTGATTCCTGTGTGGAAATACTTCCCCCCCCCCCCCCCCCCCCCTTATTTTTGCACCAAAATTGTCAGTTTTTATGGAGAATGTATTATGTATGGAAGTTTGGAAAAAGAAGTAATGTAAGTTGAAAAAAGCAGCAGTGCAGTGTACTGTGAAGCATTCTGTGTGCATTGGTTCACCGCACATTGTGGACGGAGTCCATGAGCATTAGTTATAACCTAGGTGGCAGAAGGTGTTGAATGAGGTCCTTCACACACAACTGCTTTGTCATCATCAGTGCTGTGGGGTGTCTAGCTCTGTGGTCCATGTTGCCGAATGACCCTGTGCACTATTAGACTGAAAATTACATTGAGGTCCATGACACTAGTAAAGTGCAGCCAGCTACAATCAGGTTTGTCATTTCATTGTCATTTGCCAGGCTAGGTCTCTGCCGGCAGTAGTAATGAGTGTGATGGCACAACAAGGTCAGACCCTGTAATTTAAGTGCTTAATCGATCTGGATCTGGATTTATACATTGCAGGGACCATTTTGGCCATTTTTGCAGTGGAGCTGGGAGAGCGCATTGCAAATAAAACTTGTACTTGAAAGGAAGGGTCTGTGCAGTTTGTCATTTTGCTCTATTTAAAAACTGGCTAAAACACATTTTTGTTCTGACTGCCTATGTGTGGGAGGCAGCCCCTTGTAGTACTCTGCCCACTGCAGCTGAGAATGCAGCGACAGTCTGCTGTGACCACCGTGTCTTCCAGCTTGTTCCTGTCAGCCACAGTTCTTATGAAGACTGAGTTCTTATACTGCTCAGTCTTGCTGTCTGGAATCTTGAAGCCACAGCAGATTGTTTTCCACAATGGCCTCAATGGCCACAATGGTCTCAGTCCTGACAATCCTGCTAGCCCACCAACAGTTAATATGTTGCTGAGATTTGACCGACGGGCCTATCTCTGCCATAAATGTGTGATCACGGACACTGCTCCGTCTTATCTCTGTGACTTACCTCAACTTTACACACCCTTCCATACTCTCCGCTCTGCTTCTGATACTCTCAGCCTCCAGATTCCTCACACCAGACTCTCCACTGTTGGTTCCTGCGCCTTTTCTGGTTTTGGACCATCTCCATGGAATGACCTTCCCCTTCCTCTCTGACAGAAACCCTCTCTGGACTCATTGAGGTGTAACCTAAAAACATTTATTTTTCCAAAACTAGAGACCTGCCATATTTTGCACTTTACAAATATTATTGATTTATTTAGCCTATCAGATGTGAGGACGAGAGACCCCACACCAGTTATGGATGTCTGACAGCTAGCTCAGAATCATTCCTGACAGTGAGCTCTTGCTGACTTAAGGGGCCAGACTGATTTTACATGAGTGAGAGAAGAAAACACTCTGTAAATCTTTTAAACGTCTGGCTGCCACCACTATTTTCATGTCTGAAGTCAGTCCATTTGTTGAAATATCAGCACCCATAAGTAATGGATTAATAATTAGTCTGTACGCTGTCAGCAGTTGGTTCATTGTTACAGCGAAATTAAAGAACGTGTTGTTCTGAAATGCTAAAGTTTATGTAATCGTGAAACAATGAAATTCAGTTCAACTTAATTGTGTGCAAATTTCACGACTACATCCCTATTAAATGCAATTGTTAGTGTTAGTCTAGTTAGTATTCACAATATAGTGGGGGGGGGGGGGGGGGGGTGTGTGTGCGCGTGAATGCATGTTTGCATTACAAATTTGACTTTGTTTACATGTCAACCACTGTATAAATTTATAATTATGTTACATGGGTGCCAGCCTATGAAGTTGACATTATGGGATGTGTATGTCTCAGCAAGCGTCGCTCCTTCGTGACTGACTCCTGTCATCTTACAGTGGATGGTTTGCTGATTGATGGTTATGTTTGATAGGCAGAAGTCAACAACTCTGTGTGCATGTGTTCAGCGGGTGTTGAGTTGAGAGGCTGGGTGTTCTGTAGTGCACACAGACATCTAGTCCCTGTCCACCAGGTGCAGCATAATGATTTTTTTGCTGGCTTGCTCAGTAGTTTGACAGCACAGGTTCTCTGCATGCCCTCCTTTGGCGTTTAGTTTACAAGTGTTCTCCTTCTGCTTTTGTCACTAATAGTGCGCTGTGTTTTTCTGTCTGCTTGTGTGTGTGTGGGCATGTGTCCTTGGTCTGGGATTTAAGTGCATACTATGTCCAAAATGTGGTAGTATGATTTGTACCATTTGATTGTTCTCCCCAGCAATGATGTTGGTGAGGCACACTTGTTTTTTTCACAGGATGTTGTGATTTGCATGCTTGACCAGGTCAGCTGTAGGGCTGATTAACGTTGATGCTTCATTATAAGATTCCGTGGCAAACTGCATGCTGAATTGTGCATGACATTTGCCACCCAAAACAACAACAAACAAAACTGACAATTTTTGTTTAGGGTATTGCTGAGGTGGTATTTTAAGGCGGAATTGATACCATGAGTAACGTGATATCATTATGATGAAAACCAGTTTAGCTTGTAGAAATTAATTTGTCACGCTCATCTGGGTAAGCAAACCAGTTTAGCTTTGTTAAATTTGTCACACTCATCTGGATACAAGTCCTACTCAGGATACTTAGATGACTTTTTTTGGTTGTTGTATATTTTATTTTTAATGTTCATGCTTTTCAGAAGATTTGTGGAGTCAAGGTAGATTTCAGTTCAAAACAATGCATTAAAAGACAGAATTGTAAATTAACAAGCAGAACGTACTGTTAAAAATGTAGGTCAGCAACCCTAACATTTAACAAACGAACAAACAACAGTAAAGTCACTTTTAGATTTTTGTTTAAAAAGAGACATTTAATTCCCATGTCTACATGATGAATGGATGGTAACTGATTATTCATTAATGAATACCGTTGCTTAAAAATGAATGCTTATCTATTTGTGTTTATATATTATATATATACTTTTCAAGATTGGTAGCACACAACGTCATAAGTGTCTGCTAGAGTTGTGTGACTTGTATTTTTTCTTTCTTTTTTTCTTTTCTTTTTTTCTTTCAAAGTTTCAGATATAAAGCATTAGTGTGTGTGTGTGTGTGTGTGTGTGTGTGTGTGTGTGTGTGTGTGTGTGTGTGTGTGTGTAGTGTGACCACAGTAGACCTTAAACAACAAAAACGGAGAACTCACAAATGTAGTTCAACTATATATATTATATAACACAGCTGTGAACACTAACTCACAGCACAGGTTTTTTTTTTAATTAAAAATTAAAAATGAGGAGTAAAAGGAAGAACTCACACTGTCAGGGATGTATTCAAACTATTAATAACACAGCTGTGAACACAAACTCACAGGTCATAAATGCAGCCAGTCACAAAACAGATACTGTCTAGCCAACAGCTGATCAGTTGCAGTTCAAGGACAAAGCTCAGTACTTGTTTCTAACTTCAAGCTATGGTCCCTACACATTACACACCAGGGAAGACTGTTGTGATGTATTAGAGTTCTGGATCTTCACTGCCATCATAAAATGGGATCTTGTCTAACGCTAAGTAAACTTGTTTTCTTCTGCTTCTTCTGGATTAATGCCAAGCTTAAACAGTTTTAAGGCTTTTAGTGTGTGCCGGGTTATTCTGGTAATTCTATAATCCACTGAACTCTTGACATGAACTTCAGGATCCTTAATGTGTGTATGTGTTCAGTTTGTATGTGAATGCACATGGGAGACTTCAGCATTTCATTATAGTTTCATTTGAAGTGGGGGGTTTTTCTTCTTTTTTTTTGGTACTGTCAGATTGTAGAGTCTGAACAGAATTTGGTTCTTGAGAAGTCTTGGGGTGGGCTTAAAGCCTAGCATGTAACAGTTACCCATCCATGTTGGGAACACAGTTGTTTTTGGTTGACTTGGCTTTCAAGAGTGAGTGCTCTCACACTGCCCCATTGACTCATTTTTCTATTGAAAATGTGTTTTCTAAGTTTCTTACTATTGTGAGTTATATATTATCACAACACACACACGCATGCACGCACGCACATACACACACTCACACACACACACACACACACACACACACACACACACACACACACACACACACACACAGAAGAAAAACGAAAACAATATGGCCAAAAGTGTAGAAGAACAGCCTCAGGTTAAATCTTTCAGAAAATGAAACAACAGCAACAAGAATAGAAATCCAAACCCCACTAACTACATGTTTCGTCAGAGTGCTGTCCTTGACTTCAGCTTAAATCTTTCACAAAAACAAAACCAGAAAAAAAAGGAACCCCAAACCCCACTAAGTAGATGTTTTATTCATGTGTTGTCCTCATCTCCTAAGACTTGCTTCTTTCTTTGCCAAAGCAGTGACTTCACTCTCGTCCAGTTCCAGTTCCAGTTCGAGCCACCCCTTACCATGCACTGCTGGCTGTTTCAGACCTGATCCCTCAGCAGGAGGACGTTCACAGCCAGCCTGCCATCTACCTTCACCTGCGGGTGGATGAGATCGAGTGTGACCGGCGCGTTACCACCTCCGCTCCCTGCGAGGCCTACCGCCACCAGACCACCAAGCCCCACTACTGGTTCTCCATCCCTCGCAACAAGTGAGTCACCAACAAGTGCAGGATGCCTGGGCTGTTCCCTTGCCCCATCTGGCCACCCCGCTAGCCCAGACAGGGTTGTGGGGGGAGGAGGGGAGGAAGGGGGGGGAGGGGGGGAGGGAGCCCTGTGGGTATCAGTTTGTGGAATTTTAATTTTTGTGCTCAGAGGACCTAATAGTTGTGGAATTTTAGTGTTTAGAGGGCCTAATAGTTGTGGAATTTTAGTGCTTAGAGGGCCTAATAGTTGTGGAATTTTAGTGTTCAGAGGGCCTAATAGTTATGCTGTAGTCGGATCACCCCAAAATGGATTTAGTCCAATGCAGTAGAAAAAAGGAGATCAAAATGGAATATTCCAGTTAAGGGGACCCAGAGCACCGAGCTAGAACGACCACAGACCCTATCTGTAGGAATAGAGTACTATACCAACAGACAAAACACTCACAGTTAAGTTGATTTATGAGCTAGTTTGTTTAAGATCAACGTTTCAAAGTCATGAAAATACAGTTGTAAGGGCTGCCATTTTGTGTCGGACAGTCTGTGTCTGCGATGTCATGAACAAGGCTTGCTTGTGTGGCACAAGTGTATTAGGTCATGAGCCAGCCTTTTTCTGCTCTTCATCGGTAAAGAGCTGACCAACATGGCTGTGCCCCGAGGAACTCAGTCTGGAGGCGGAAAAGTACTTGAGACTGCCGTGTAATAATAACAATGGCCATTTTTGTGGGGTGTTACCCCCAAGCCAAATCTGCAGCACAGTACTGCAGTGCATACATAGCGACAGAAGGACCGAATGAAGTCTGAGAATGGAAACATTTGCACATGTTCCGGCCAGCTTGCATCTTTGCTTCGTATCCCCTTTAAGGATTTCATTGTAAATTACCCCGCTGGGTTTCTGTTGATGCTGTAAGTCTGGTCCATAAATCATTTTGCTTGGAGCTGCCATAGCTCAGAGCTGGGGACAGAAGTATAGTATAAAGTTCTGCAAGTGTCACAGCTGGCCTGACATTTTAATGCCATCTTCGTCTTTTGGCATTGCCTGTGATGACCAGTGCCTGTGCAGCATGTGTTGCATCTGCTTGCTTCTCTGGTTCACTTAGTGCGTATAATATACTTTTCTGTTAGTGGATACTATGTAAAGCGTGTGAAAACAGTGAGAATACAGTTAAGCCGCCTCAGGACAAAGTGGCTAGAAATGGCTATGGCTAGAAACATCCATTTTCTAGGCCTGTTTTGGCCTGTTCGGGGCTGATGTCAGAAAACGGTGGCTTTATTAGGGCTTTACACTGTTCTGAAATCATTTAGTACATATAATTATGTGGTTAATTAGTAATGACTTAATGCAATAATATTTATATCTGTGCATCCGTATAATTTAAAATCACGGATGAAGATTGTGAGTATATTGAAACTATTGAATGTGGCTTTTGTGTTGTGTTTGGTGTGGATTTTTTTATCCTTTAAAAAAATTAAAAGGTTTTCCTTTACTGGTACCTACCTGTTATAGTTTCTGTTAAGAAGCAAGCATAATTTTGCTGCTTCTAGCTTGTAGTTTCTCTTAGGGGGCTTCTTTGTAGTTTTGTTATGATATATGCTTCTGTATGTCTCCCGTCTCCGATCAGGTAACTGCGTGGTGCATATTTTAACAGTTAAAGAAAAAGCAGCTGGTACTGTTTCATTCTTTTGTTTTAACATACGTTTGTCTTAGGGAGGAAAAGCTCCGAAGAATAGTATGATGACTTTGTCTTGAATAGAAATTTGTCTTTAAGGGGGTGTGGTGTAGTAAGAAGGTTCCATTGTAAGCCTCTTTTCATTTTATCATTTTGCCTTGAGTTGAACTTTATCTTAAGAGGGTTCCTCTGAGTGTGTGTGTGGGTGTGTGGGTGTGTGTATGTGTGTGTGTAAAGTTTAAAAAAACTTGACATACTTTTTTTTTTGTAAGAGTGCAAATTCTCCATTCCATCATAGGTTTCTTTCTCCACCCATGTTTATGTAGGTCTGTAGTTACTATGTATACATACACCTCCAGCTTGGGTTTTCAGGGGAATTGCCTGTGGGCTTTTTGATTTGTTTGTTTGGTAGTTTTTGTTTTGTTTTGTTTAGTAAAATTGTCATTTTAGCTGATGTGAGAGCAGTTGTGTTCACCGGGCACTCAATGAACATGCATATTTGTGTGAAAGTTTTTATGCACTACATAAATGTCCATCCATTCATTCATGGCAAGTGCCTTTTCAATTCATTACTTTGACACTTTGCAAAACTTTATTTTTAGGGTAATATGGCTTAAGAGGGTAAGTTCCAGTGCCAGAGACAGATTCTTTGCTATGATTTCATCATTTGTCTCAAGTAGAACTTCATGGCGAAGGGAATTTTAAGAAAATTGTCTCTGGATGGAAAATCAACACACAAAGGAGTTAATTAGTGCTTGAAATGCATAACACAAGTACAACAACAGAGACCTGAGTCAGCTATGGTAACTCACCTGGCATGTGTGTAAATACAAGGTACATAAACTCCACCAGAGGTACATCCTCAATGTACCTCTAGAGGATGTACAAACCTCGAGGATGTAATCTGGTGGCGTTTATGTACCGTGTATTTACATGCATGCCAGGTGAGAGTTACCGTAGGCGACTCAGGTCTTTGTTGTTGTATTTGTTACATATTTCAATCTCTAATTAACTCCCTTGTGTGTTGATTCTGCACCAGCGCTGTGGGCCGCATTCTGTTTCAGATCTTTGTCTGTGGATGGTTCTGTTGAGGCCTTTTTGTGTTTGTTTGTTTCAGGGCGGACCATCTGTATGCATTCTTTGTTCAGTGGCGACCAGACATTTACGGTGATGACGACATCTATGCGGAGGACCGAGGCTTTGTGGTTGTTGAAAATGTCAACCTAGAGGATCAGGCGGGGTCCCTCCCCATTGTGGATGACTACTTTGGCCAGTTCGGAGCCGACTTCAGAAAAGACTGGGAAGTAAGGGCTTGCTTTGAATTGATGTCACAACTGGTTGATTGTTTCAGTCCATCATTCATTCACTGGTTTGGTTTATTTGGTTGATTAATTCAGACCGTCATTCATTCTGTGGTTTAGTTTATTTGGTTGATTAATTCAGTCCGTCATTCATTCACTGGTTTAGTTTATTTGTTCATTCATCATCAGTATTTTGTGATATATATATTTAGTTCTTGTGTTTTTGTGTGTGCTTTTTTGCATAGTAGGAGGAATGAACGCTGATAAGCAGCATGTGTCATTAGGCAAGATCTGTTTGGACCGTACCAACTCTGTGAGTTGTTGGTTTCTTTGCTGTCCTGCTACAAAGCACCTAAGTTGTAGAAGCCTGCCGACAGAATTGTCAAAGATGAGGATGGAGTGATAGATTTATATGACTGGGGATGAGGTTGAGGAATTCAATGAGGGGGGTGAGATAAAAGATGAGATGGCCCCCCGGGGTGGGTTTGGGAGGGGGTGGAGGGGGGGGGGGAGGGGATCAATTACCAAACATGTATAATAAAGTTCAGTGATTATAGCATTCAGTAGTGTTTGGGCAAGAGGCTGGTTGGGAGGGTGCTGTCAGTGTCATTAAAGTCTGCTTCAACTCCTAAAACAGATAATCAGCCGAGAGGAGGCGCGACGTCGCGGGTCTTTGGCCGTGGATCCTGATCAGAGCATTATGCCGGAGCTGTCCCAGGATTCCTCCATCTTGACAGACCAGCATATCATGATGGTAATAGGGACAGTGCTGGTCTTTGTCCTTCCAGTGTTCTTTGGCCATTGTTGCCAGGGGGGGGAATGACAAACCCACACACACAGGCAGGCACACATATGTATGCATGCATGCATGTATGCACAAGTGTGCACATCTGAGGCAAACACTTAAATGCTCAAGCATTTCACTGACTTGCTCATGTAATGTGTATGCCATCTGTAGGGTAACATGGCTCACACAAATGTTTTTGTTTTTGTTTTTTACTACTGCGCAACCCCTATCAGTGACATAATCTTTAATATGATGAAGGAGGTCACTCTCAGGGAGAAGAAGAAGTGTTTATAGGTAGCTGGTGGTCTGAAAAGACGGCAGCAAAATTTAGCAAGATCAAGGAAACCAGTCAAGGTTTGCTGTGATCATTATGGATATGTTTTCTGTCTAATAATAAGAATGGGACACTTTCACAGTGCTGTTTCTGTCTATTGACAATAATGGAACACTTTCACAGTGCCTACCTTGTGGCCCAAGGCATTTTACAATGATAAAGAACACCCACATGGGCTACGTTCTGTGGCATCCATTGGTCAAGAGTGTATATTTATATGTCATTCAGAATAGACACACATATGCACACAAGCACGCACACACACACCCATGCACACATGCACACACACACAAACACTCACACACACTCACGCACGCACTCACACTCACACACACGCACGCACGCACGCACGCACGCACGCACACACACACACACACACACACCATACACTCTCTGTCTGACTTCACAGAAGTGTGTTTGTGTTGGCAGCTGTCGGAGAGCCTGCCTCCTCGCACAATTGGCTACAAGTGGTCGCTGGTCTACAGCACCAGCCTGCACGGCTTCTCCCTTAAGCGACTGTACCGCGAGGTGGGGCACATCGACTCACCCATCCTGCTTGTTCTGCGGGACACTGAGGACACCGTGAGTGTGTGTGTGTGTGTGCGTGCAACGTGTGCATGCGTGTGTGTGCGTGCGACGTGTGTGTACATGTGCATGTGTGTGTGTGTGTGTGTGCATGCATGTGTGTGTGTGTGTGTGTGCATGGATGCATGTATGCTTGCATGTGTATGTGTGTGCGTGCATGTGTGCGCGTGTGTGTGTGCATGTGCGTGTGTGTGTGCATGCATGCATGCATATGTGTGTGTGTCTGAGTATGCACGCACGTGCATACATGCATGCATGCATGTGTATGTGCACGTGCATGTTTGTGTGTCGGAGGGGGGTGAGGGTACTGCATGTGGAGTTAACTGACAGTCAGAATCAGTATGCATACATGCATGTGTGCAGGCTTCTCATACATGCATTTGGGGTATGGATAGTGTGCATATATGTATGTATGTGTGTGTCACTGTGTAAAATAATGTACAAAAATGGAACCAGGCAAAAACAGACCGTTCCCACTAGAAGACAAGCGATCTGTCTGTGATATTTTAGCTGTCAGTGTCACTGACAGTGACAGGTACAAAGTGATGATGGGGTAGTAATAGGCTGTGTGTTGTGCAGGTGTTTGGGGCCTTCCTCAGTGACCCCCCGAAGCTCAGCGACCATTTCTTTGGCAATGGCTTGTGCCAGCTCTGGACCTTCAAGGATAAGTTCAGGGTCAGTAGTGTGTATGTGTGTGTGTGTGTGTTGTGATAAGTTGTGTGTGTGTGTGTGTGTGTGTGTTTGTGTGTGTGTGCTGTGATAGTGTGTGTGTGTGCTGAGATAGTGTGTGTGTGTGTGTTTGTGTGTGTGTGTGTGTGTGCTTTGATAATGTGTTTGTGTGTGTGTGTGTGTGCTGTGATAGTGTGTGTGTGTGTGTGTGCTGGGATAGTGTGTGTGTGTGTGTGTGTGTGTGTGTGTGTGTGTGTGTGTGTGTGTGTGTGTGTGAAAGAGAGGGAGGGCAGTCAGACTGTAAGTGTGTGGACAGGGATGTGGCCCCATCAACATGTACACAACTGTGTGGTGTGCTCTGCCAATTTCCGTTGACAGCATCTGCATCAGCTAACACAGGAGAGTCACCAAGCTTGCATGTGGTCCCAGTGAGGACTTGTATGGAAACAAACCTGTGATACTGTTCACAAAGCATGGCCCTTTTCAAGCAAATAGTTTCACACTACAAACCCAAGGGAACTGTGTGGGACTTGTTAGAAGCAGCAGCTTATGGCAGAGACATTCACTATTCCAGAAGAAAGATATAGGTGTTTTCGACGTTAACAAAATGATGCTTTTGTGTTTTGTTTTCAGTCGTTTAATTGGACTGGTGAGAATGCATTCTTCATCAAGGGAGATGAGATCAGTATGTCGGTCGGAGCCAGCCAGTAAGTTTTTTGTCTCTCTGTGAATGTTGTTTTTTGCCCTCCCTGCAACTTCCAGTGGCTTAAAAAAACAACATTAAATCGTGGTTGTTCCCCTTTCATGACCTTTTGACATCATACAACATCCTCCATAAAATACTTGCCATTGGCCAGAAGGACTGCACAGTAACATCCATGTAATTCTGTCTTTCTGCACATTCCTAGACAGCTCAAACGTCTCACAATGAATGTTTCTTGGTAGTTTGTGCTCAAAAGTCTCACAATGAATGTTTCTTGGTAGTTTGTGCTCAAAAGTCTCACAATGAATGTTTCTTGGTAGTTTGTGCTCAAAAGTCTCACAATGAATGTTTCTTGGTAGTTTGTGCTCAAAAGTCTCACAGTCATGTTTCTTGGTAGTTTGTGCTCAAAAGTCTCACAATGAATGTTTCTTGGTAGTTTGTACTCAAAAGTCTCACAGTCAATGTTTCTTGGTAGTTTGTGCTCAAAAGTCTCACAATGAATGTTTCTTGATAGTTTGTGCTCAAAAGTCTCACAGTGAATGTTTCTTGGTAGTTTGTACTCAAAAGTCTCACAATGAATGTTTCTTGGTAGTTTGTGCTCAAAAGTCTCACAATGAATGTTTCTTGGTAGTTTGTACTCAAAAGTCTCACAGTCAATGGTTCTTGGTAGTTTGTGCTCAAAGGTCTCACAATGAATGTTTCTTGATAGTTTGTGCTCAAAAGTCTCACAGTGAATGTTTCTTGGTAGTTTGTACTCAAAAGTCTCACAGTCAATGTTTCTTGGTAGTTTGTGCTCAAAAGTCTCACAATGAATGTTTCTTGGTAGTTTGTGCTCAAAAGTCTCACAATGAATGTTTCTTGGTAGTTTGTGCTCAAAAGTCTCACAGTGAATGTTTTTTGGTAGTTTGTGCTCAAAAGTCTCACAATGAATGTTTCTTGATAGTTTGTGCTCAAAAGTCTCACAATGAATGTTTCTTGGTAGTTTGTACTCAAAAGTCTCACAGTGAATGTTTCTTGGTAGTTTGTACTCAAAAGTCTCACAGTCAATTTTTCTTGGTAGTTTGTGCTCAAAAGTCTCACAATGAATGTTTCTTGATAGTTTGTGCTCAAAAGTCTCACAGTCAATGTTTCTTGGTAGTTTGTACTCAAAAGTCTCACAGTCAATGTTTCTTGGTAGTTTGTACTCAAAAGTCTCACAGTCAATTTTTCTTGATAGTTTGTGCTCAAAAGTCTCACAATGAATGTTTCTTGGTAGTTTGTGCTCAAAGGTCTCACAGTCAATGTTTCTTGGTAGTTTGTGCTCAACGGTCTCACAATGAATGTTTCTTGATAGTTTGTACTCAAAAGTCTCACAGTCAATGTTTCTTGGTAGTTTGTGCTCAAAAGTCTGACAGTCAATGTTTCTTGGTAGTTTGTGCTCAAAAGTCTCACAATGAATGTTTCTTGGTAGTTTGTGCTCAAAAGTCTCACAATGAATGTTTCTCGGTAGTTTGTGCTCAAAAGTCTCACAATGAATGTTTCTTGATAGTTTGTGCTCAAAAGTCTCACAATGAATGTTTCTTGATAGTTTGTGCTCAAAAGTCTCACAATGAATGTTTCTTGATAGCTTGCACTCTCTCTGAGACTAGTCTTGGAAAAGGTTCAGAAGCGGTAGAAATTGTTGTGAGGGACAGGGCAGATGGTGGTAAGTTCAGCAGAATCTGAATTGCCATTCATCAGTAGTGTGGGAAAAACAGAGACACAGGTTCTATCATTTTTATTTTATCGTTTTCATTGTTGTTGTTGGTAAGGAGGTGGGAATATTGTGTATATGATTTATACAACATACAAAAGTGGGTGGGATATATTGAGGGCATGTTGTGAATGTAGTGTAAGTTGAGGCGACTGGTTTAACTGGTTGCAGGTTCTGTTCCTGAGGAAAACTGTGACCATTAGTGTTATGAAGCAGTGAATGACGGACAGATGTGGGGTCATTATTCAGTTTGGTTAGGGATGGGCAGTGCAAAAAACTAGTTCTGTGTTTATTCAGTTCAGTGGAGCAGTGCAGCTACTCAGCTCTACAACCATGATGCATGTGAACTGTGGTGGTGGTTTTTGTGTGGTCTGTGGTTGGACGTTGACCTGTACCGTAGACTATGGTGGTGCTTTTTGTCCACAGGGGTGTGTATGGGCTGTGGTTGGATGGTGACCTGTACCACAGTCTATGGTGGTATTTTTTGTGTGGTCACTGGTTGGACTTTGACCTGTACCACAGTCTATCGTGATGTTTTTTTGTCCATAGGCATGTGTACAAGGTGTGGTTGGACGTTGACCTGTACCACAGACCATAATGTTTTTTGTTGTTGTGGTTGTTGTCCACATGGGTGTGTATGGGCTGTGGTTGGATGGTGACCTGTACCACAGACTATGGCAGTGTTTTTTTGTCCACATGGGTGTGTATGGGCTGTGGTTGGATGGTGCCCTGTACCACAGACTATGTTGGTGTTTTTGTCCACATGGGTGTATGGGCTGTGGTTGGATGGTGACCTGTACCACAGACTATGTTGGTGTTTTTGTCTACAGGGGTGTGTATGGGCTGTGGTTGGATGGTGACTTGTACCACGGACGCAGTCGGCAGTGTACTACTTTCAACAACATTGTGCTGAGCACCAAGGAAGACTTCTGCATCAGTGCGCTGGAAGCCTGGGCTTTCACCAGCGACTGATGGCACTGCAGTAAGTGGCCACGGCCCAGTGCCCAGAAACCGTCCTCTTCTTATCTGGGTTCTGGATGAACATTTCTAGCAAATCAAAAAGTATCGGTTGATGTATGAAGGTATTGGTAGATGTATGGATGTTTTTATATAAAACAAATTGAGTATTTGACCCACTTGGCCCCAGACCGCCCATCACCACCCGCTCTTTTGCCTTACCGCAAAACCCCAGACCGCCCGGTAGCGGCCGGCTAGCAGACGATCCATACTAGCATCTCGGCTTATGCAAATAGGAACTGGATTCTCGCGAGACTTGTAGTCTCATTTCCACTATTGTTTACTACTTCCGGAGATGTCCTTTATTCGAAGTTCAGCGAAGTTTGAGAGACACTGTGAATTTTCAAAGTTGCGAGGTGGACACGCGATAGATGCCCGAAAATAAACAAAAGCCCTGCTGTTAGCCCTGCTAAAAATCCTTTGAGATTTGAACTGCAAATTTGGCTGTCGCTTACCATGGGCACCCTAACAAACTCACGGAGCTTCATCTTTGGAGATTCAAACTGGAAATTTTGCAGTCAGTTACCCCGTAGGTCCCCCTAAACCTGACATTCAGATATGGTCATTTCTGACTTGGGATTTAAAAAAAATGATGCTTTTATTTTTTAGTGAAAAAAATTAAAACCTGTTGGAACACTGTATTGTTTGGTGTTTATTATTGATTTTTAAAGTTGTATACCAGGATCATTTGTTACAGTTACTTCCCTTCGCATGGGATTTCATAGCGGAAGGGCAGCGGCTGGTCTGTGGCCAAGTGGGTTAATCAACATCAGATAAAAATGTGTTTGTGCAAGGTTTTGTGAACATAATACATACATAATATTGTGGACGTGAATGATCTGTAGTGTTTATTGTGATGGGCTTTCAAAATCAGTAGTGGGGTACATGTTGCGTGTGATATGAGGGTGGAGTTTGGGTGGGGGGGGGGGGGGGGGGCAAAGCAAGCAAGATGTGCTTGCGTAACTTGCATGCATATGATTAACACACATGTTATACTGTGTTATGTATGTCTTTCTCTGTATTGCAGACCGAGCTGTGTGCTAGCGGACTTTAATCAGGCTTCTACTGCCCCTCACCACTCCTGTGGTGACCTTCACCCAATGCCGTTGACCCAGCGGCCCTGCTGCTGACCTTGCACCACTGCATACATTATGCAGACGAGATGCGGAGACTTGTTCACCATGACGCTAGACTAGCTTTCACCTTCTCACTGCAAGAGAATGGCAGAAGAGAAACGAGGCGATATGAGGAAGGATTTTACGCATAAGTGATCCCAGTCACACACAAAAAAGCAAAGAAAAAAACACATGAAGTGTTCATTTTTGTTGTCTGTGTACAAGACAGTTGACAGTCATTTTGATGGGAGACTTGAACGCCCTTTTATTCTGTGTCTGATTAAATAACCTAGCAACCATTGTTGTATTCTTTGGTTTGGCAAGGTTGGCTTGTGTACAGTCAGTGTTTTGTTTTCTCAGAAGCGGGGATTGATGATTCAGTTGCATGGGTGTTTCATTGATTATGTAGGTATAAAACTGCGAACTGCATTATTTACGCTTTGTACTACTTTGTGGAAGAATGTGTGTTTACTGGGCCAAACGTTGAGGCTTAAAGCAAAACTAGCAGTTGATCCAGTTGTTATTTTGACGGTACCAGGGCATGTTTGTTGTGTCAAATCATGTGTGTACATTGTCATATAAAAATTTTTAATGATGGTCACACAGTTAGAGCCCAGATGACAAACTGCGAGCATGGTGTGACATTGCTGAAACATTGAATCACTGGTTAAATATGTATTTCCTCACAGAACGTAACAAAGGGGGCAGATGATGTGCAAGAGTGGAGGAAGGGAGAGACAGCGGGGAGCTGGGATAGCTCAGTGGTTAGAGCGCCAGACTTGTGATCAAAAGGTCACCAGTTAAAATCCCCACAGGAGCAGTGGGATAAAAAAATTCTCCTGGGTCAACTTTGTGCTGACTTGTTTTGGTATCCATTCCACCCCTGTGTTACCGCAGTAGCACGTAAAAGATCCTGGTCAGTCTGCCAAAAGTTGAGATGGCCAGTTACAGCTTAACACATAGTCATCCTAAATATGTGGCTTCCAAGCAATGAAGTGACACTGTAAACTGAGGTACGGTAGTACAGTGTACACAGAACGTGTACTGAGACAGCAGCAGTTTCACACGGCCCCAGCCAGGTAACAGCTCTGTCAGTACACCACTTTGATGGATATTAATTAAAACAGCATGCTATGAAGGGATACAGTCACTCATTCACAACTGCATGCAGCATAAGCACAGTGAGCCTGCATGAGAGCAGAGAATAGCGCTATATGAAAGCTATCAATAATACCATTTGTGCTCCACCCCCACCCCCACCCCCACTCCCTCCTCCACACATTGGTGTACATTGTTTGTTACATCATTCTGAAGTGCTTCATTCCAGCTGTGTTTGTTCTGCTAGCATGTGTTCAAGGGCTCTTGTGTTTCCACTTTGTTCAGGTGGAGACTGATTTTGTCTCACCATTTTGCATCTCTGCTACCCCGTTGAGTAAAATGCAACACCAGCCAATGGCATTATTGTTAGTGGGACTTGGCCTAGTGTGTCTGTTGTTGGTGGAGCTTGGCCTAGTGTGTCTGTTGTTGGTGGGTCTTGGCCTAGTGTGTCTGTTGTTGGTGAGATTTGGCCTAGTGTGTCTGTGGTTGGTGGAACTTTGCCTAGTGTGTCTGTTGTTGGTAGGACTTGGTGGAACTTGGCCTAGTGTGTCTGTTGTTGGTGGGACTTGGCCTAGTGTGTCTGTTGTTGGTGGAACTTGGCCTAGTGTGTCTGTTGTTGGTGGGACTTGGCCTAGTGTGAGTTGTTGGTGGGATTTGACCTAGTGTGTCTGTTGTTGGTGGGACTTGGCCTAGTGTGTCTGTTGTTGGTGGGACTTGGCCTAGTGTGTCTGTTGTTAGTGGGACTTGGCCTAGTCTGTCTGTTTGTTGGTGGGACTTGACCTAGTGTGTCTGTTGTTAGTGGGACTTGGCCTAGTGTGTCTGTTGTTGGTGGGACTTGGCCTAGTGTGTCTGTTTGTTGGTGGGACTTGGCCTAGTCTGTCTGTTGTTGGTGGGACTTGGCCTAGTCTGTCTGTTGTTGGTGGAACTTGGCCTAGTGTGTCTGTTTGTTGGTGGGACTTGGCCTAGTGTGTGTTGTTGGTGGGATTTGGCCTAGTGTGTCTATGCTTAATGCACTTGCTCTGGCAAAAACGAAATGCAACATCAGCAGATGGCATGATTGTTAATGGGGCTTGCTCTTAGCAAGTCAAGTAAAACGCAACAATGGCAGATGATGTGATTGTATTTGGGACTTGCTCTTGAGTCCTCCGCTACCCAGTCGAGTAAAACGCAACAAGATGATTGACATGATTGTTAGTGGAACCTGCTCTTGGGTCTGTACTATGGAGTCAAAGGGAACAGCGGCAGGTGACATGACTGTTAACTGGGGTGTCATGTGATGTCAGCAGTTGCTGCCATTCCTTTGCCCCGCTTGTCCACAGAGGTGTACGTACAGACGTAACAGCTCTTTTATTGTTACAGCGAGCTGTTTAAGAACAGTTTTGCTGCATTTAGGGAAACGGGGGTGGGGGTGGATGTTTTATATATACTGTATGTAGAGCATACAGAATGTTAATACGCACACTCTTAGTGGTGGCTGGCTGTTTAAGAACAGTTTTGCCGCACTCAGGGGTAAGGGGGTAAGGGGTAAGATTTTGTTTTTATGCTGTGTGTAGAGCATACAGAGCGTTCATTTATTTGCACACTCTAAGTGGTAAGCGTTTTCCACATGTCTATTTGCATGCTGGCTCAGTGGGTATGAATATATATTCATATGCTGGCTCAGTGGGTATGAATATATATTCATATGCTGGCTCAGTGGGTGTAAACTAATGTAAATGATCAGCCTCAGGTGACAGCGGCTTTAACCCCCACAGTTTTGTTTTTGTTTTTTAATATATTTTTTTACAGCGGTCAAGGCTGAGCTGAGAGTCACAGTGAGTGCTGTGTTTTCAGGTCACTACTTAGTCTTGGGAGACGCGTTCTCCCATCGGCAGTATTCTAGTCAAGATGCCATTGAAACTCTTGTCTGGTAGAGTCACATCTGCCCCAATTTTCGTTGAACAGTCACAGCACTGCGTCTTATTGCAGTATTGTTTTAGCGCCAGTCGAATGGTCACAAGATTATCGACTCGTATTTGTTGATTCTTTGCACAGCTCCCGGGCTGGATGTTCCTCTTTGTATAATGACACTGGACAGTTCATGGCAAGTGTTTGAGTGTTTGTAAGGATGGGGGGGGGGGGGGGGGGTAGTTGTTGTTAAGGCAACAAGGGGGAAATATGCAAATTGACTGGCACTGTGTTGGTTTACCTTTGCACAGGTCACAAGAGAGCCTTCAGCTGGCCTCTGACCCTTGTTTTCTTTTGTCAAAACAAAAGCCCTTTGCAAGGACCTGAGAGTCGTTGCTAATGATTGACAGTGAGAGGACTCCGTGATCAGAGGGAGGGTAGTTCTTCCATATTTCATAGCTTTTGAGAGATATTGGCATGTATCCATGCATTCTCATTCTCAGGAAGGCCCTAACCTTGGGCTTAGCTTGGATTTGGACAGCCTTGTGAGTCGGTTGTGCATGTACTGGGATGCTTTTGAAAATGAAGATGGCGATGGGATGTACACTGACTTGGACTGCAGGTGTTGCTTGAAGATGGGCTGTAGCAGATAAACAAGTGTCCTCCCATGTTGCACATTTCTCTCTGAACGGTATGTGGAACAGAGCAGATCTTGCAGTAAGACAGTAAGACCTTGCAGAAATGTTTTTTGGGGGGTGGGGTGGGGTGGGGGGGGGTGGGAAGGCACTGGACCAAGTTTCCTGGCATTGCCACAGCAATTTCCAAGAACTGACCCTGCAGCTGGTTTGGAAGCATGGGAGGCTTGTTTGACGTTGAATTTAGTCCGCCCTTGTGCAGCATGGATAAACTTCTGCCATCTCTGCAAGGCTGACTGTTGATGTTAATATTGGTCAAACAGGAAATGCTGTGGTTTTTGACAGGCGATGCGTTCCAGCTGATGACATCCTTTCCTTAAAATGGCATCACTTTGGGGCATTTTTTTCTTTTTGTTTTATCGGGTTGAGCATCATAGGTTTGAAAATGGACTGTTTGTTCCCCTGTGTCTGGACCCTGATGTCATGTAGTTTGTCTTGTGCACCTACGCCTCCAGCAATTGTTTGTTGATCTGCATCTTGTTCTGACTGCGGAGTCTGCTATGTCCATTCCACCCGCCACCCGCCCCACCCCCACCCTGCCCAGTTGTACCCAGTGTTGCTTGTTGTTTGTGGATCATTTGGAGTCAGCTGTAAGCAGGTGTAAATGGTTAACAACTTTGAACTATGAGGTGGGTGTTTGCAATGGCATATATGCAGATGTTCTGACTGTACATAGTTACTAGTCTTTCACTGAAGTGTGCTGTACAAAGAATAAAATAAAAATAAAAAAAGTGTGTGCATAGTTAGCTGTGATGTCCTTATCTGAAGTGAACACGAATATATGCATGTATGTTTTGCTGTATCCTTCAAAACTGCACAGCAGTAATTCCATTAGGAACATTAAGCCAAAACTTGTAGCGTCTTTGCAATTGTTTTACATGCACCATGCACACTTCATCCTTCAACCCCCCCCCCCCCCCTTCATTCCAGTGACAACTTGTGTTTCTTCTTGCTGTAAGTAATGGTGTGAATGCTTGAAGGTACAGCCTTCCAATATTTTGCAGGCTGTTTCCTAAGTTTTGTTTACTCTTAGTTGCTTTTGGTGCGAATTTACTACATAATTGGTGGTGCATTTTGCTTGTGGTGCATTTTGTTGTGCAAAATTCGCTTCAAGAGCCTGATGCTTATGAAATTCCAGCTACAGTTTATGATTTTGTTGCAAGTTTGTGTTTGCACAGTTTGTGTTTGTGCAGTTTATGTTTGCAGTTTATGTTTATGTTTGCACAGTTTGTGTTTGCCTATTGCTGCCATCTGCTTGGCCTGTTCATATGAAATGTCATCTGGAATCAGACTTTCTCTTTTTCTAAAAGCCGCACTTGGCAGAGGACCATTTTGCGAAGGACCACTTAGCAAAGATGTCTTCGATCATTTCAGTTCTTAGTAAGACAGCTTCTATCTGTGCTTGAATCTTTGTCCATTTGTAACAGAAGCACACTCCATCTTTTGTTACTGTTCTTGCAGCTGTGATCAGATGGGTCCCACAGCATGAGCTGATGCTGGAACTGGGTGATAGTAACTTCTTTTATCCTTGGTGGTGACATTGTCCGCAGCTGCAGGTCAGGACACCAGGCTGTAAGCAATGGCCAATGACCTGGGCATGTCTGATAAACTGACCAGCCAATCAGCAGGGCATGTCTGATAAACTGACCAGCCAATCAGCAGGGCATGTCTGATAAACTGACCAGCCAATCAGCAGGCATGTCTGATAAACTGACCAGCCAGTCAGCAGGGCTTGTCTGATAAATTGACCAGCCCATCAGCAGGGCATGTCTAATAAACTGACTGGCCCATCAGTAGGCATGTCTGATAAACTGACCGGCCAATCAGCAGGGCATGTCTGATAAACTGACCGGCCAATCAGCAGTCAGCATCAGGCACATTGCCATGACTTCACACAACCTGACTTGCGATTTAACTTGGACAAAGAAAAGCCTTGACGATGCCTTGGCAAAGTGGGCGAAGCTTCTAGTTCCTCTGCCAAGCCAAGCAACTTCACGCAGTTGTTGTTGAACCTGCTGTGAGCAGTCTTGTGTCTGACCCTGTGCCATTCAGTGGCTGATGCAACCATTTCAGGAGCCGCTTCACAAAGCTTTGTGTTTGAATCTCCAGTGTTTTGATGGTAAATCTCTTCTCTTTTTTTCTTTATTTTCTTCTTCTTCTTCTTCTTCTTCTTCTAACATTCCCTTACCTTGACTGTGAAGATTGATGGATTGAATCAGAATGGGGGGTTTGTGTGTGCAATCATTTTTCCTGCAGTAAGACATTTTGTGTGTGACTGTTTCACAGCAGTATGACATGAGGCGTGCAATAAAAAAAATAACCGTGGTATCACATTGCAGTAAAGTAAACGCACACCCAAACATCACCCCATTTTGCTTGATTTTCTCCTCTGAGACTGCACAATGTCTCCTGCCATGCAGACAGCTGCATTCTGTCTTCAAAGGTGATGATTTAGTAGGCTTAGTAACAGTTATTTGCTTCCTCATAGGCGCAGCTCACAGTGGGTGAAAAAGTGTTTCTGAGCTTTTCTGCTGTGTCTGCATGTGTGCATGTGTGTGAAAGGTTGAGTTCAAAATTGAGTCTGCTGATCAGTGGTGTGATTTGGCATCCACCGTACTTAAACAGTGAGCAGAAATATGTTAAGAAAAGAAAAGAAAAAAATGTGTGCAATTGTATTTTTAAATTAAATCTAACGCAAGTTAGATGTTTGAATGAGAATGCTGCAGTACTTGATAAATGGGGAAAGTGTTGGGATTTTTGTTTTGTTTGCTTGCTTTTTTGGCATGTGAATATGCTTTTTTTGGTGCCCTCATCTTAATTAGGTTAGTGTTATTGTTTGTCTTCCTGTTTTCTTTTCTTTTGGTGTGTGTGTTGTTGTTGCTACTGGTTTTCAGAGGACAGAAGAATTGTTACTATTACAGATATGTTAATGACTGTCTTAGGAACTGAGTTTTCTGAGTTCAGTTGTGTAATTCATTCCAGTAATTCTTGTTTGATAGAATGAAAAAGTGGAGGGGGGGGGGATAAAAACAAATCCAGCAGATCACAGGACAGTTTTATAATTTAAATTGTTTAGGGGCTTTCATGTTATAAGAGAAAATCATTTTGCTGGTCCATGGAGGTTTGGGTTATGGGCAGAGCCTTTTCAGTGTGAGTGCTGGTTTGCAGCAGTTTGAGTCGTGGGCAAAGCCTTTTTAATGTGATTCTTTGCTCACATCAGTTTGGGTCATGCTGGAGCCTTTTCAGTGTGGGTCAAGGGCAAAGCCATTTTAGTGCGATGTTTTGCTCACAATGGTTTGAGCCATGCTAGAACCTTTTCAGTGTGATTGCTGGTCCACAGCAGTTTGGGTCATGGGCAAAGCCTTTTCAGTGTGATTGCTGGTTGGCAGAGGTTTGGGTTGCGGGCAGAGCCTTTTCAGTGTGTACAGAGGTTTGGGTCACGTGCAGAGCTTTGCCAGTGTTATTGCTGGTTCTGTGGTTTGAGTGGTTAGATATCAGTAGATGGTTTTTTATTTCCATACTGTTACTTGTAACTCAAGATGTAAAGGTTTTGAATAAACATTTGTCAATGTGTTTTTCAATTGACTGAGTGTAGTTTTGCATAGGTTATGTGCAATAAACTTGTGCTGCTATTTGAAGTGGGGACGTCATACTATGGCTTAAAAGAGTCAGTTACACAGATGATATTTAGGGAAGAAGAGGCGAGTTGAGCTGATGCTTGTGTGTGTGTGGTGTGTGTGTGTGTGTGCGTGTGTGTGTGTGCTTGTTGTCGTTTTCTGTGTATGTCTTTCTGATCATAAATTTGTAATCTGGTACAAAAGGCCTTATAATTTTCATTTCCTTATTTTATATGTGTGCATCACTTGCACATTCTTCTGTCACATTCTGTTGTATTTGAGTGAGTGGTGTACAAGCTATGTTGAGTTTGTATGAGTTGTGACTAACACTAAAGGATCCTATTTCTATGGTTCCATGCATTTTTCATTGTGAGTGCTCATACTTTTATGGAACTAAAAAGTCCTGTCTTTGATGCCTCAGGTTTTTTTTAGTCAGGTTTACTTTCAGTCTCCATGGCGCTGTTTCATACCAACTGCTTTAGATGGTGATAATTAACACTGCTTAATTCTCACCGTAATTCTCACTGTCTCACTGTAGCATTGCTAACACGCTAACACCATAGTGTTGCTAACATTATCATGCCTTTCAAGCAGTGCAGAAATTGTGAGATGAAATAATGATGGTGTTTGTTATTGGAACGTGAACACTAATAATGACAACAGTAGTGAAATGTCGATTGATGAGACGGATTGTATGTTGTAGACAAACTGCACCAGATGCCAGATATCACGTTATTGGCAATATTTGGGGTTTTGATAACTCGGTAACAAAAGAAATGTCAGCCTCAGGAGCATGTAAAAGAGAAGTGCATGGAACCAAAGAAACAAGATCTTTTCACTTTTAAAGGAACTAGCCTTTTCAAAGCAGGTTCATCCATCTAACTGGCAGAAGTGATCAAAATAAAAACCTTTGATAAAGGATTCTGGGAGAATAATTCTGCTTCAATTTTTATTTTTTTAACCAAGTTTCATTAGTGACAAATACAGGGTCACTGGCATCTCATGACAGTGACAGATGTGCCATCCTTGATGTCAGGCATGGAAGTACATGCTCACTTACCAGAAAAAAACCCAGCTGTGACACCTGCCAGTTTTTGTTTTTTTACAGTACACTACAACAGGCTGTCCCTAGCTGTTGGCCAGCTGTGACTCCTGCCAGTTTTTCTTTTTAAACAGTACACTACAACAGGCTGTTTGCTAGCTGTTGGCCAGTTGTGACACCTGCCAGTGTTTTTTTGTTTTTGTTTTTTTGTTTTTTTAACTGCACACTTCAACAGGCTGTTGCTAGATGTTGGCCAGCTGTGACACCTGCCTTTTTTTAATTTTTAACAGTACACTAAAACAGGCTGTTGCTAGCTGTTGGTCAGTTGTGACACCTGTCAGTGTTTTTTGTTTGTTTGTTTTTTAACATTACAACAGGCTGTTACTAGCTGTTCAGCCAGCTGTGACACCTGCCCTTTTTTTTTTTTTTTTTAACAACAGGCTGTGGCTAGCTGTTCAGCGAGCTGTGACACCTGCCTGTATTTTGTTTGTTTGTTGTTGTTTTTATAGTGGAGTCCTGCTAGCCATCACTGATAAAAGCTGGACTGGAAAATGAGTGGGGCATTTAAAAGCCAAATCCTCATCAGTACCACACAGGTGGAACTGGCAAAAGCCAGAGATAGCAAAAGAAAATCTGCTATTGTGATGTTTCACTTTGATCTCCTCTGCCTACTGGAGAGCGGCTAACCTTGGACAATTAAGCCAATTTTTGAGGAGACCATTTCCTTCAAGTAACTCTGTAAATACTTGGCTTACTAAGCGATGAAGAAGTTGTACTGATGTGTTATATAATCAAGTGCTGTCTCTGCTGAAGTCTAAATGATGATCACGCGGTGATAGCTCATTGCATGCTACCCTACTGTGTCCGTGTTATTATTTTGCATGAAATTTGATTGATGTCCATTCACAGCCAGCCAATCAGTGTAGTGAAGGTGGAGGGGGAGATGTCAGAAGTGCAGCTGGCGTTGGTCCCTTCATAACCCCATGGTAATTCTGATGTAAAGGAGGGTTATGTGGGGGTGGGGGGTTGTTGAGCTTTTTCTTTTCTTTTTATATACTGTTCAGAGAAAGAAAGGAATATTTTTTCCAATGTTTCCAAAATTGCCAGTCGCACAGTGTATACAGTTTGCGGCTGAACAGGGGCCCGGTGTCCCAGTTTCCAGTTTTCAAATGGCTAGCAGAGAATTCTGTGGTGCATGGAATATCCAGAGCTGTGGAAGAAGTGCAGAGAGCAATTCCAGCTGTATAACGGTGTGGCACCTTGTCAGCTCTGTGCCAAGACTGTCAGGTGATCTTCGATTCCAGATGGGCGCACACTTGCCAGTGGCTTTGATGATTCAAAAGAACCTGAACTTTAACAATTGGTGAATGAAACATTCATAGATATTTCACCAGACCTTTCACTAAAGCAGTTGGTGAATTGTGTGGGAAATCATTCTCATTTTAGCCCCCACCCCCACCCCACCCTCTTTTTTTTCAATTAGATATTTGCTAGACAGTCTCGGTTGTCCATATGTTCATTTCTTCTTTTGAACAGTGTATATAATGATGTTGCCATATTCTAACCAAAAATACATTCAATTTTGAACTTGTAACTTCATTGCTGCAAAAGATTGATGCTGAAATAGTACTTCCTCTTTTTCTGTTTTGTCCCCTCTGGCATCATACTCAGATGTGCGTGTGCAAATGTACCGATGACAGTTTGGTCTGAAGAGAGCTGCTCTTGATCAGCCAAAAATTCCAGGTTTTCAGGCATTGCTGATCCCTAATTTAGGCATGGGAATTGTTCACTAATTAGCAGAATTCAGCTATGAAGGTGCCTGTATTTTGCTATTTAAAACAAAAAACAAACAAACAAAAACAAAAAACAACAACAAATGCTTCCACTAAAATGAAAATTAGCATTGCGATGAGAAGCATCGCCATACATGTGCACAATTTATTGAAACTACGACAGCCAGCTAAGTGTGTTGAAACCATACTCTCATGATAGGATAACCTTTTGTAATGTAAAGGTCAATTTCTACCTTCCCCCCCCCCCCCCCCCCCCCCTCTCCCCACACCCCCCCCCCCCCCCCCCCCACCACACACATTGCCCTTCCCCCTTTCTTTTCAGGTTTTTCAGATGATTTTTTGTTCCCCCATGAGACAGCTGCCATGCTGATATCTCTGTCAGGAACTCTAGACACCACTGGCCTTAAAGTACCTGTAGTAGCTAGCTGTGTTCTGTAACTGTGTAGTGCACACAGTGCTGCATGTTTGTGGGTGTGTGGAACAGCGTATGATACGGTATGTGTTGGTGACAGACGTAGCCATGCTTTCTGTGTTTGTGATAGAGTGCTACCTTTTGCCTGCTGCTGCTGCTCAGCTCTTGGCCCTCTTAGAAGGAGCACTTTGACTCTGAACCCCAGCACTGTATTGATATTCGTAACTCCGCCTTCACAGCCCAGTTCAGCCCAGTTTAGTTGACAGTGCAAAAACAAAACAAAAATTGGGGGGGGGGGGGGGGGGGGTGGAGGAAGGACATGTCAAACTTAAGAACAGTCTGCTGAAAAATACTGCAGGAATTAGTTCTTTCGTCTCAAGTGTTTGAGAGGCTAGCACTTGCACATGGACACACACACACATTATCTAATATCACCTCGATTTGAACAGACATAAAATAAAATATTGATCAATTGATTCACACACACACACACACACATGCTTGCGAGTGAATGAATTAAATGGACACTTTAGGGTTTGTTATATTTGATTATTGAGGAACGGCAGTATTTTGGGAAAGTTTTGTCCTTCAGTATTCATATTTTTGCCTTCTCTTTGTCTTTGTTGTTGTTGTTTCAGGCACAGTTTCAAGAAGTTTGGACATTACATATATATACGACAAAAAGTTCTTGTGATGTATTAAATAGCACAATGCATTAAAGGAACACCAGTGTCTAAACTTTGAGACTGTAAGCACAAATTACATGCAACGATCAAATTAAACAAAACACCATTAAGTTTTCCATTTCTGAGGGTGTTGCATGGAATGGACATCCAGTTGAGACTGAGAAAATTGACAGAAAATGTTGGGAAGTGTCTGTCACCACAACAGACGGGAATCTGTATATATATATATATATATATATATATATATATATATATATATATATATATATATATTGTAAAAAATTGTAAAAAAAGAAAGAAGAAGAAAAAAAGAGTAAGACTGAGAAAGCAAAGACCTGGGCAGTTGGCCATTATCCGTTGCTGCCTGTCAGCATGGTACCACCTGATTAATAGGATCAGTGTTTGATTTGAATGTTTAATTCTTGTGATTTATTGGGAAACTAAATCATGTTTTACTGGGCAAACAAATTATGTTGTTGGGTTGTTGTTGTTTTTTCTCTAGGAACAGTGACAGGTATAGAGTTTAGATAATAAGTATGTTTCTTAAAATTTCACAAATTTATGTTTCAATCTTCCTGTCATATCGGCTGAAAGATGTATTTGAAATAGATTGGGGGGGCATCTTCTGCAGCTTGCAATAAAAAATGAAATATAAAAAATGAAAAAACATTCCTCAGTGACTAATACTGTAAATAGAACAACAACAGCTACCAACAAGGAGAAAGACAGAAAAGAAAAAAAGAAATAACAGGAGAATTTAAAGTCTGGCTGATTTTGCAGGTCATGAGGTAGCCATTTTGCACTGTGATTTTGTGTCCTATTTTGGTTCTGTGCTTTCATTGTAGAAAATGTATTGTTTCACTGTGATTTGTCAGAGCATTGAGAGGGTTTTGTTCCTAATGTATCTGTGTACATACAAATAAAGATGTTAGCTTTTATGAGTGTCAGCCTTGTGTATACCTGTATAAGCTTGTGTGTGTGTGTGTGTGCGTGCATGTGTGTTGAAAGTGATAAGATGTTGAATGAGGTATGTGTTTATATCATCAGGTATCATTGTTCTCTTAATTCTGTAACTTATGTTGACCCTATTGTTTTGTATTGTGTGCTTCGGGCTCATGTCAAGTGTCAGCACATTGTAACTTTGCTTTTACAAAAATTACACAGAGTAAAGCCAGATCAGATATACCATTCTGCCACACATGTTTCACTGTGGACATTGAAAGTTTGCCATTTTTGAGGCCTTTAAAGTCTGAAAAGAATGAACAAACATTGAAAGTTTGTGAATTTCAATTTGTAAAAAAACAGCTCTGGTCAAACTGACAAAGCCAGTGCTGACTGACTTTTAGAATAACTAGTTAACTTCACACTTTAGTTGTTTATTATTATACAATAGATAATAATAATAATAATAAATAATTCGTATAAAGCACTATTCTTTAACCAGAGTTAAACTCACTGCGCTGTACAAACATCTTATCAAAAAACTACATTAGCATACATTTCAGCAAACAGAACCTTAATTATTGTAGATTAAATTACCATTATCACCTGTCGAACATAAGACACGCACACACACATAGTGACATGCGCACACCAGTCTCCGCTTGTCCACTCGTATAGCAATTAACAAAATATTAACTTAATGATCTCAAACAACAACACCAATTTGAATCTGCATTATCAGCTGATAAGATTACTGCACAAGGAACGTGTCACAGTGTTAAGCCTGTTCACTTGCGCATTTACATCAAGCATTAAATTAAAGAAGAACACTAGGGCAAAAAGTCATACATAAAAGATATTCTTCCATGGAGTAGCCACATGCAGGTACAATGCTAAAATCAGCACAAGCACGTCAGGTTGTGATGGTAAAATTTGATAGCTGTGCCTTCGTAATTGCCTCTGTGTGTGTGTGTGTGTGTGTGTGTGTGTGTGTGTGTGTGTGTGTGTGTGTGTGTGCACGCGCGCGCGTGTTTCGTTGTTGTGTGTATGTGTGTGTGAGAGAGAAAGAGAGAGAGCTACGGTCCAGGCACAGGTTGTTGTTTTTCCTGATCTTTTAGGAGCACTGTGGGACATACGGGGTAATAACTGTTTCGTATAAAAATCAAGAAAATATCCTTATGGTTTCTGTGGACGTTAAGCACCATGCCGACTTACTTATGCGATTTTTTGCGTTTTCGATCCGCAATATTTACTGTGGTTATTCTGAATTTGTGTAAAAAGATGAGATTAATGTCCCTTTCCCGGAAAGACATGTTTGCGCATGTGCGTTTCACCTACTTCCTTTTTCCACCACTACAGAAACAAGATGGGTGAGTGCATGTGTGCAGCTGCAGAAAAATCTAGATTTGTAACACAAACATGTGAACATCTTTCAAGTTTGTGTAATTGATTGACATGAACATACATTTATTCGTGCTCAAGTACGATTATGTCGACTATTAGGCGTCATGTTACGATGTTTGATTTCTTTAAAAAGTAGCAGTTCGTGACAAGAATAGGTAATTGCTTTCCTGCACATAGAGATAATCCACATGTGCGGTTGCTGTTGAGTTAAACTCATGTTTCAGTGCTCATTTCATCAATCCGATTGTGCTTTTGTTCTTTTTCTTTTTAAATCATTTGATTGCGTGAATGAGGGTTTACAAACACTTTTTTAGTATTTACTGTAGAACTTGCGTACAGCAAACGCAGTGTCTTGAAAAATGCGTACAACCAAAGACGACTTCACACACTAACATCGATTTTTTAAAGAACAATCCTGTACTCGTTTAGTTAAAATTCTGCCTGCACCAGAATTCTGTACAAGCCTGAAGGATAACGGCATTAGTTCCACTCCAGTATCCTCGAGCTTGGGACTTTCCATGGCACTGGCAGTCAACTTTTCACCAGTGCCTGGTTAGATCCGGCATTTTCGCTGGTAGGAGTCAGATTCCGGGCTGGTTTGTTTACTTTCTTGAGTAGGAGGTTGAGTAGGAGGCCTTTTGTCAGCCAGCTCAGAGCTAGTGAAAGGAATTGGTTCAAAGCTGTCGTCACGATTACAAAAAAAAGTCAAGGTCAGAGGAAGCATTGTTTCACCATGCACAATTCTTCTTTCATATAGTGCCCAACTTCAACATGACTGACACTTTTACTAGTTTTAGTGCATGCTTGCTTATTTTGTTGTTTCCATAGTCCGCCAAACTCGGACATGGACTACAGGAAATGTGTGTATGTGATTCTTTTGCATGCATATACACCCAGGGGACCTCAGTTTATAGTCTCATTTGAAGGACTTTTGTGGAGTTCACAGAATTTGACTGGAGAAATCTCAGGGTGGATGCAATGCCTGACACCTAACGGTCACCCATCCTTTGGTGACAATGCTCAAGTATGCTTAACATTGGCTTTTGAGAGTGAGTACTGCTCTGCACCACTGACTCTAATGTGCAGACATTACCATCAGTGTTTTAAAGGTACCTAGATGAGGCTGTTTTGGCTTGGTGAGATGAGTAGCAAAACTTTATAACTACATGGAGTCTTTTCTGTTGTACCTACAATTGTGTTTTGCAGGTATTTCACGTGACAGATGGCACAAGCGCAGGAAGACTGGTGGCCGTATGGCCCAGCTGAGAAAGAAGAGGAAGTTCGAACTTGGTCGGCCTCCAGCCATGACCAAGGTAAGCAGTAGTTGCAATGTTTTGGTGATCTAATTAGATAAGTTTGTTTATGTGTATATAAATGTGTAACTATAGAACACGCAGTGTGATGGCAGTAGTGCAGTGATCGTGAGGGATGGTTGCCTTTTGTGGGTCTAAAAGCCAGTTTGTTGTGCAAGATTTGTAGGTTGCACTGTTTAGTGACCTAATTAGTTCAGTTTGTGGATGCCAGTCTGAATTTAGAACACTAGTTTGGACAGCAATGGTACAGTAATTCATAGTGCTTATTTATTCACCAGGGATAGTTTTTTATCTTCTGCTGGTAAGAAAACCATTTTGTTGTATGCTTTTTTGGGAGGGTCCTTAGTGAAAGGGTTCAGGTGATTCAGATAGACATGAAGAGCAAAATGAAATTGAGCCAGCAAGGTTACTTCTTCATTGCCTGGTGGTACAGATCTTAACATCACCACTGTCTGTGACAAAATACAGTGTTTCCTGGCATTTAGTGAGCATTTCAGAGCTACTGTGGCATAACTGAGTGACAGACGGTTTTCTTTTTAGTGAAACTGGGGAAGAAAAAAACCTGCTGTAGGGTACCACTGCTGTATATGACTACATTAAGCAAAACTGGTTTGAGGTCGCCTGTGATTAAACATTTTTATTTAATTCTTTCTTAACTGCCAGATTTTGTCAGTATTGCTATGAAGGCTTTAGAAATGGTAATTGTTTATTAACCTGTATGTTTATAATAAAAAAAATACCAGGTTTTTGTTTGTGCGATTTTGCAAATGGGTTTGTGCTGTGAAATGTAACATATACTGTTATGATTGGCAGCTGGGTCCAAAGCGCATCCACACTGTGCGTACCATGGGAGGTAACAAGAAATACCGAGCCCTCCGCCTGGACCATGGAAACTTCTCATGGGGATCTGAGAGTAAGTTACTGTTGTGTTGAAATACCACAAGTTTTATTTTGTTGTTGCATCTTTTACATCGCTTTGGTAAGGAGGAGGATTTCATAAAATAAAAAAAAGAGTTGCATATCTGTTCTTGGGATTTTATATAACTGGAAATTAAAAACATGTTTTGCAGTGGATCAGTTTGTGACGTAATACAGAATACTGTATAAATTCATCTTTCCTAGTTGACATATTTACATTGCGCCAGCGTAGTTAAGTTTAGTAAGACAAATTATGAAATGTAGTTGGGAGGAGACTGTGATGATTGAAACTTACACCATCTTTCGGCTGACTGCCTGATGGATTCCTTTCACACTGATGTCTCTTCAGCAGAATATTTAGGTACAGCTTTTTGCTTTACTTTTTTCTTCTTCTCCATTTCGTTTTGTAGAAATCGGTGTGAATGTTAGATAGTATGTGGTGAAAGCTTAGTGGTAAACCAAAGGGCAGAGTGGGTTACAGTTTGTATAAGTGAAACCAATTTGAGCAGAACAGTAAAGCTTGCACATATTTGAGCAGAACAGTAAAGCTTGCAAACAAGATTTCTGCTTTTCCTTTTGGCAGAAAATTGTTTTCTCTCTCTCTCTCTCTCTCTCTCTCTCTCTCTCTCTCTCTCTCTCTCTCTCTCTCTCTCTCTCTCTCGTCTAGAGCTACAAGCGCAATACCCTGACCTGATGTCTTCATCTTTTTCTCTCTTTTTTTTTTAGCTGCAGTGGCCTAATCAAGTTGATGGCTTTTTGCAGGAAAATCTTTTTGATCCTTTGAGTAAAGTAACATGATTGAAAAACAAACAAACCTATTGGTCTTTGACTCAGGGGTGATCTCTTTCAGAACAGGTCAGTAATAATGTCACTGGCAATGGTAAAATATTTAATGCCCCTGTACTGTATCGATGCACTGAAAAGCAAATGCAGCCAGAAAAGCGTGGGACTGAGAGAAATCGCTGAGAAATGGATGAAAGCATGGCCATGGAGATAAACAAGCTGTGATTCTGGAGTTCATTCCTCTTACTATTTCTGTCAATTTAAGAATTATTTTTGTTGTAAACTACTAGTATATGTACCACTTGGAAGAGACGGATGATGATTAATTTCAACACCATCTTTCGGCTGATGTCCTGATGGACTCTTGTCTCCTGACGTCTCTTCTCCAGTTGGATACAGTTGTTTTTGTATGCAGTCCACTTACACAAAGGCTTCTTTTATTTCCTAGCATCTCTTCAGTTGTGAGATTCTTTGGGCAACTCTTTCAAATTTTGCAGTTACAAAAACCATGGGGATCATTTCTGTTATCATATTTGAGATTTTAAACTATTTTATGCCACCACTGTCTTGCACCAGTAGCTTGGTTCTTTTACCTCATTGATGTCTTCGAATTGCCTTTGTTTTTGATGATGCTAAACCCCCAAATGATCCTCCTTCACTTTTTGCTGCAGAGGCTACTGTTACCACTTCAACTTGCTGTTTAGCAGACTGACAGCATTCAGCAGACTGTGTATTAGTGGTATAGGTTAGACTAGAGGAGTGTTCTTGTTAATCTCTTGAGAGGCCTCTGAAGATGAGCAGTACTGTGATGAAGATGGAGGGGGGGGGGGGGGGGGGTATGTGCTGTAACTTTCCATTACTTTCCACATGTTCAGTAAAAGGCCACTGGTGGAGTGGCAGTGGATGATGATTACTCTCAACACCATCTTTCGGCTGATGCCCTGATGCATACTTCACTCCACTGACACTGACACGCACCATGGCCGGCTCCATTGTGTTCATTTACTGTCAGTATGTTGGCCTGTCCCTGGAGAAAATTTCACTCTCTGTGTTGTTCAGGTGTGACCCGCAAGACGCGTATCATCGACGTGATCTACAACGCCTCCAACAATGAGCTGGTGCGCACCAAGACCCTGGTGAAGTCCTGCATCGTGCAGATCGACTCCACCCCTTTCAGGCAGTGGTACGAGGCTCACTACGCCACCCCGCTCGGCCGCAAAAAGGGCGTCAAACTGGTGGGTTTCGGGTGTAAATGCAATAGAAATGGGGAGGGGGGTAAAAAGGCAGGACATTCAATGTTTTCTTTATTGCAGAAGAGTTGTGTCCCCTCATGAGAAAAAATTGTTGTCCCCAGGTGAGAAAATTTTATCTATCTCATTCTCACCTTTGCCATACATTTGTAAGAATGGCTGCAACACAACTATCAAGTGTACTTGGCTTTTTTTGGACATCATCTGTTGTGCACAGTTCTGAGAAGTAGAAATAATGAGATAGGTGCTTAACTAACTGATGATAACTTGTGGCAGGAAATAATGCAATGAAGGTTTATTCTAAAGGAGGAAAAAATCAGCAGACCAAAAGAGTAACTTTGGAGGGATGCATTTTTTTACATGTATTCACGATACACATTTTGCCCAGGTTTATTCTTTCTGGTGCTGGGCCCTTGATGTTGATTGGACAGAAATCCTGCTCATGTGATTTTTATTGTCATGTAGAAAATTTGTTGTATTTGTGGTTTATGGTTGGTTTGGTCAGGTAGGAGATTTCTTCAGGGTGTTGTCCGAAAACAGAAAATTTTGAAGGTGTAAGCCTGCAATTCCTGTTTTCGGTGCATCAAAGGGATTTGGGGGGTGGGTTGGTATTTGGTGTCATGGACTTTCATTCCTTTGCAACCTCGTACCTATAGATACGTTTTGTGTGCAGTCTGCTGAGGATGAGGCCATAATCAACAAAGTCCGCTCCAAGAAGGTGATGAAAAAGTACGAGGCCAGGAAGAAGCTTGCCAAAGTGGAAACCGCCCTCGACGAACAGTTCTCGGCCGGTCGTGTCCTGGGTGAGTTCTCTCCCTTGGCTGGAAGTGCGAGGCACGCGGTGTTTGCGTGAAAGATTTGTCAGTCCAGTCGTATGGACTAGCTGGGTCATGTTTTGCTACAGTTTGTTGGTCAGAGTTGGGAAGAGCAGAGTGATGACATCTTATCCAGTGATGGCTGATTTCAGCCTGTGACGGTTGTCATAGTTACCCTGACTGCTCAGATACCCAGTAATCATGAGAGAGATGGGCGGTCTTGTTGCAGTTGTATTTATAAGTAGATTGCAGGCAGAAGTTTGCCATTTTTCCTTTGCATCAGTTATGCTGTGTCCTACACAATAGTTGCACATACCGACTCCAGTCTTTTTGATGCTTCCTTCACTATTCTGTCAGGGGTGTGTGCAGTTTTTAAGATGCTAAAGAGAGAAAAAATGATCTGGCAGAGGTGGCATGATTTTCTGTGAAGCATTGATTTACACTGGCAGTGGTTGACCGCTGCCCACTTGTGAAAAGGCCATTTCTTGCAGAAATATGCACTGAATGGCTTCCAGAAATGGGCCGCATGGCCTGGTAGCTTCAGATAGACCTCGCCAGTCGAAATCTGTTACATAAAGCACAAATGCATGGACCTGAGAGAGAATGGGCCCAGTTTGGGAATCCATTTGGAGTATATCTGATGAAGAATGGGCTGTTTATACAAGGGTTTGATCACTTTGTGGTGGCTGGCCAAATCGCAGCTTTTATCAGAAGTAAGTTGTGTTTTTATAAAGACATTGTCAGCACATGAAGATGGCAGTACTGCATCAACCATTTCTACCTAAATAACTGACTTTATCAGTCTGCTGACTTTCCCCTTTGTGTTGACATCACCAGTAAGTCACTGGACAGATTTCTAAGGCACAGAATTGAAATTGAAAGGCCTGGGCAGGGATTTTTAGTGGTTATGGTGTGGACACAGAGTGATGATTTTCAAGGTCGATGAGGACACAGTGACTGCATGTCCTGGTCCGCTGATCCATGTCATAGTTACCCTGACTGTGTCTACATCAAAACCTTCATTTGCTGGCTGTAAGTAACTGTGTTTTACGGCCAGTCGACCATTGCAGTTATATCAGGGTAATGTTTGCTGGCATGGCGGACAACTAAAACATTGGCTGACTGCATGAACTTTTGTTTTGTTTTGAAAAAGTCATCCTCTGCTTTGGGCTTGTGTCAAGTGTTAGCTGTCTATGAACTGTCTTTTACAATACAGTACATGTGACCGTTTCTCTGCATAGTAAATGCAGCAAGGGGGCAGGAAACATGCATGGACAGCAGGTAAGCCTTGAAGAGTGTTGCAGCCCCAGATGGCTGTTTTGCTGTAGAGGCTAAGTAGAGGCCCACTCCAAAGGTGAGGGTTGTGCTGTTTGATTGATTGATGGCGGCCTGTGTGTTTCAGCCAAGATTGCCTCGCGGCCAGGCAAGCACGGGCGTGCCGACGGATACGTCCTGGAAGGCAAGGAACTGGACTTCTACCTTAGGAAAGTCAAGTCCAAGAAGGGGAAATAAGCTAGATGTTTGCACAATGAATAAACTTTGTGTCTGTCTTCCCGCCTTGCAGTTTTTTTTTTGTGTGGAATGGGTGCGTGTGTGATTCATTGGTTGGGAGTCATTAAAGTTTCATTGGCTCACAAGGTGTTTAACGCAGGGTAGTAACCATCTGTAGGCCGTTTTATACGGTAGGATTTTATTTGCAAAGCGTCTAGGCTCACCATCTGTAGGCCGTTTTATAGGGTGCAATTTTATTTGCAAAGTGTACAATGAGACAGTGCTGTTTTTCTTCCTAAAAGGATGAGCATCCTATTGCTTCACTAAAGATGATCCTGCTGGTACACTGAGTAACTAATAACAATAGACTGATGACTTTAATAGCCCCCTTTTTTTTTAGCTGAACAGAAAAGATGCGCTAGCACGCCATTTACGCAATAAGTCCCATGCGTGCATATATTCTGTGCCGGCAGAAATCATCTTGTCAGGTTTGTGGAAAGGCCTGTAACATCCACGAAAGCCTTGAGCTCCGTTTTGAACTGACGGAGTTGGGAGACTAGCCACCGTTTTGAATTTTCCGGGCTACTGCCACAATGTGCACTTTCCCCAGCTGTGAATCCAAATGGTCACTACTTCAACGGACACATCGGAGAATAGTTGCATCGTTGGCGTACTTTGCAAATCACAATGCGCGACAACGGTTCAAGTACATCTGGAAGCTATTTCAGATGTAGTTTGAACCTTTGTCATGCATCGCATCATCTGTTGAATGACCATACTTCTCAAAATAATGATGGGCTAATTGTGAAACCACCCAGGCTATACTGTCCCGCGAGGTGGATGGTTACGTAACTCCTACTTTGATTTGGTGAATAATCCTGTCCCAGGGATATGGCTGGCTCTTCAGTTAAAAATTGGCAGTTTTACATCATGAATACATATGACACCCTTGTAGTCTGTTGTTATATTTTTCTTAACGTTTGCCCTTCTTGGGTGTTGGAGAAACCAATGAATAGTCGACGTGTACTGTGAGGGTGGCGTGGTCTGAAACCGAAATACTGATTTAGTAAGTTTGCTTTCCGCCCTTCCCTGCCTACACCCACTGCACCCTTTCCTCCACTCCCTTTCGGAGAAAATATGCACACGCACCTCTGTTAAACTATTCGTTTATAATCGAAAAACGTTCATAAGAACGCTTATTAGCACGCAAACACACAATCTGCAAATTTTCGGGATAATCCCCTTAAGTTACTAAACAACACAACACGAAAAATGAGATGAAGTTGCCTTTTTTGATTAAGTGCCCGGTGCTTGGAAGAATGTTGGCATGACTAAGTGTCGTTTTGTAGCTTGACAAAGCGGATTACCCCCAACATTTGCAGTGTATTTGTGTCCTAATAAATGAGCATTCTTTTGAACCTTTTATGTGTTTAGATCTTGTTTTAGAAAGCTAGCAGTCATTCTTGTTTCAGATTTTATTTTTTATTCGTTCATGACGTAGGTAAAGAGGGGAACATAGGTGTACATCAGTTTCATTCTATAAAAGGAGGTGGGGGGGAAAAAACAACCCACACTGACAGGATAGGGATGTTTAAATTGTAGGAAATTCTTCATATAACAATACAAAACAAATACTAGTTCCCATACAATTCCTACCACCAGGAATGGCAGGACATTGTTCAAAATGTAAACAATACTTGTACACCAATACAAAACGAACACTAGTTTCCATACAATTCATACCACGAGGATGTTGTAGAATACACCCATCACAAAACAAATACTAGTTCCCACCACCGCCACCAACAAAGAAACAACAACCCGCCTTTCAAACCATGACGTTAGACCGACTGTTTGAAATACGGATGGAGATTCGCCCGTATATTTACCCATGAAAAATATTTCGGTCGATTTTTTCCCCCTCCACAAATGCGAATACGTCAAGATGTTCAGTGGCCCTTCACAAAAAATAAACGAGAAAATGGAAATGCCTCACGTAGACGCTTGCAACGCCTCCATATCGATCTGTGACTTTCTGTATCCCCCTCGCACATCTCTCAGCCCCATTCGCATGTGCACCGCTCTTTACTTTAGTCTTGGGATAGGTTTATCTGCGTTGCCATGGAAACTAGAGCTGGCGCGTGCCCTTGAAGTGTCCTGGAATACTGATGAGATCCTCTGGTGCGATGTTGACAGACCTTGATTCACGTGCAAGCGTTTTTAGCTTCGACGGCCCTGTGAAGGTCACGTGTAAGTAAGTAAGTAAACAAGTGCTTAACGTCCACAGAAACCATAAGGCTTATTAGGGACGGGGTGGGTGGGTAGATTATATACCTATCACTGCAGTCACCACCAGAATGACTCCTGCATTAAGATGGGCAGCGATGAGAGCCATGTTTCATTAATTGTGAGGGACAAAGTCACAAAACTGTCCACAGACCACAACTTTTGAAGAGAAAGGAGCCGAAGCGGATTCGAACCGACGTCCCTCTGCTTACCAGCCTAACGCCTTACCGCTAGGCCAAACCGGCTCCTGTGTGTGTGTGTTTGCTCTCTTATGAACTCCGGTTTTGAAAATTGCAGTGCATACAAATTCCAGTTCAGTTGGCATAATTTCTACGTTCTTTTCTCCCATGATCCTATACTGTAATGGGTATGTTATGTAAAACAACACTTCAATGTCTGTGTAGAGAAATTTGTCTTCAGTCTCGTCATTTACATACAACATTGACTGTATTTTACAATAAAACATTCAATAGAATGTGGAGCTGAAAAACCACTCATATGGAAAATTAATACATATCACACATGCATGCGCGCACACATTTTCCTCTGCTCACCAGCTACATAAAATATTTATTAAAAAATATTACAGTAATTTACATTCAAACATTAAAATATACGGGCAGTATTCATGAAGCAACGCATCAAGTGTAGGCAGTAACAATTTAACGCACGCATACACACACAGTAAATTGCCATGGTCAAATAATGTACACAATTATTAGTTAAATTTAGACTATTAAGACGATTATGCTAATAATATATATCGTAAACCTGAAGCACACTTGGTTGTTTTGCTGGTAAAACTAAAAGAGTAAACATACATAAAATCAGACACTATCACAGGGTGAATAAAACTGACACTTGAAAACCCACAGGGCCAACAGATTAAATAGCCCTAGAAATTAAATCAGAAATAGCACTTGCCGGCAATATAAAAAAAAAAAGGTTACACATTCTTCCTGGCAGTTGTCACAGTATGGTCGGCCCGACGGGAGTTTTTGAAACAGAAAAGAGGGGCTTCTTTGTGTCGTTTACGCATGGACGTACACATACGCATGTAAGTCCTTGTTTAAGACTGAGAGTCCACTTACAATCATGTCCAGTCGTTCGGCTGGTCGGCCGTGGCACTGACCAGTTGAATTCAACGTTGGAGTCAACTTCAACAATCAGTTTCTCCGCAGCGACATCTTCGAAAGATGGCAACTTTAGGTCCATAAACGGCGCGCGCGCGCTCGCACACACACACACACTGTCACCACACCCTGTCACACACACACACACACACACACACACACACACACACACGCGTGCGCGCGCGCGCACACACACACACAACACACACCACACACACACAACACACACACACACACACACACACAACACACACACACACACACACACACACACACACACGCACGCACGCACGCACGCACGCACGCACGACACACACACGGCGCACACACACACACCGACTAGCCCTTATACAACCCTATGTGGTTGACTGGACTCAACTGAAACACCAACTAACACACACACGTACACATGCACTCACACAGACACTGACAGAGAGAAAGAGACGTTCATTTCCAACAGAAGTTCTGACAATCAATCACCGGCCCGACCCAAACCGGCGGCCGGATGACCTACCAGCCCTGTCCAATTATGGCTGGCAGACAGCCGTCACTTCCGCCGGAAGACGTTTGTCACCACACGCGCCGACGGCTGATATTCAGTTCAACGCCAAGCGGCCGCTGGGGTCTGCGGGCGAGCCAGGTTGGTCCGGCGGTAAGGCTGATATGCGGACGGCAGCAGTTCGATTCCTTGCCGCTACGGCCGGCTCTCCTTTCTCTTTAAAAGCTGTGGTTTATGAACTCATACTGTTTTGTCTCTTTGCCCCTCACAGTGATGGCAACAATAATGCGGCCCTAAGCAGTCTAGTGTGCCCATCTGAATGCAAAAATCGTAATTTTTACAGAGCCAAGTATGAAAAGCGATCTCGGAAGTCCATCGCTGTGCTTGGCCTAGCGGTAAGACGTTAGGGTGTGGCCTTGGTTCGAATCCGTTTCGGCTCTCCTTTCTCTTCAAAAGTTGTGGTCTGTGGACACTGTCTTGAGACTTTGTCCCTCACAAGGAATGAAACATTAAAATAGCTCTCATCGCTGCCCATCTTAATGAAGAGTCGTTCTGGTGGTGACAGTGTAGCGATAGGTATATAATCTACCTCTCCGCTTACCTCCGTACTCCCCCCCCCCCCCCCCCCCCCCCCTCCCCCCACCTCCGCCCCCTTCGCCCCGTCCCTAATAATATGGTTTGTGTGGACGTTAAGCACCATTTTACTTACTGACAGAGCGGCATGACCCGTCCCTAATAAGCCTTATGGTTTGTGTGGACGTTAAGTACCATGTTTACTTATCCATCGCTGACGATGAGTGTCTGCGCTTTTCATCAGTGGGTGGCTCCATCGACTGGCAAAGCCGCTTGAAGCCCTGCAGTCTGGACTGAGCGCTGCGGACACTGGTCGTCCGTGGCGCTGGTCAATGGTAGTCAGTGCCGGTCAGTGGTGGTCAGTGCTGGTCAGTGCCGGTCAGTGGTGGTCAGCGCTGATCAGTACTGGTCAGTGGTGGTCAGTGCTGGTCAGTGCTGGTCAGTGCCGGTCAGTGGTGGTCAGCGCTGATCAGTGCTGGTCAGTGGTGGTCAGTGCCGGTCAGTGGTGGTCAGCGCTGGTCAGTGGTGGTCAGTGCCGGTAGAAACAGCCTCGTGACGCCGATCGCGAGCTGCCAGAAGACGCTGCATTCGCCGGGTCATCCTCGATGCTGGAGGTTGCGTGTCTTCCGGGTCAGGGTTCGCCGTCTTGATCTGTCCGGGTCAGGGCACGCCATCTTGATCTGTCCGGGTCAGGGTTCAACATCTTGATCTGTCCGGGTCAGGGCACGCCATCTTGATCTGTCCGGGTCAGGGTTCAACATCTTGATCTGTCCGGGTCAAGGTTCGCCATCTTGATCTGTCCGGGTCAGGGTTCGACATCTTGATCTGTCCGGGTCTGTGTTCGCCATTTTGCTCTGTCCGGGTCAAGGTTCACCATCTTGATCTGTCCGGATCAGGGTACGCCATCTTGATATGTCCGGGTCAGGGTTCGCCATCTTGATCTGTCCGGGTCAGGGTTCACCATCTTGACCTGTCCGGGTCAGGGTTCACCATCTTGATCTGTCCGGGTCAGGGTTCACCATCTTGATCTGTCCGGGTCAGGGTTCACCATCTTGATCTGTCCGGGTTAGGGTTCACCATCTTGACCTGTCCGGGTCAGGGTTCACCATCTTGATCTGTCCGGGTCAGGGTTCACCATCTTGATCTGTCCGGGTCAGGGTTCAACATCTTGATCTGTCCGGGTCAGGGCACGCCATCTTGATCTGTCCGGGTCAGGGTTCAACATCTTGATCTGTCCGGGTCAAGGTTCGCCATCTTGATCTGTCCGGGTCAGGGTTCGACATCTTGATCTGTCCGGGTCTGTGTTCGCCATTTTGCTCTGTCCGGGTCAAGGTTCACCATCTTGATCTGTCCGGATCAGGGTACGCCATCTTGATATGTCCGGGTCAGGGTTCGCCATCTTGATCTGTCCGGGTCAGGGTTCACCATCTTGACCTGTCCGGGTCAGGGTTCACCATCTTGATCTGTCCGGGTCAGGGTTCACCATCTTGATCTGTCCGGGTTAGGGTTCACCATCTTGCCCTGTCCGAGTCAGGGTTCACCATCTTGATCTGTCCGAGTCAGGGTTCGCCATCTTGATCTGTCCGGGTCAAGGTTCGCCATCTTGATCTGTCCTGGGCTACTTCCTCAAGTCATTTCTTTCTTCTTCTTTTTCCTTCTTCTTTTCTTTCTTTCTTCTATTTATTTTGGAATCTTTTTTCTTCTTCTTTTCTTTCTTTCTTCTATTTATTTTGGAATCTTTTTTCTTCTTCTTTTCTTTCTTTCTTCTATTTATTTTGGAATCTTTTTTCTTCTTCTCTAAAGTGCCGCCAGAGCTTCT